>CM037787.1:59857625-59876864 GCA_021229015.1 Solen grandis | reverse complement strand
CATGAAACTAGATACACATGTATACCATGATATGATCTTTTTAATATAATGAAAGTGTATGGCTGTGACCATCAATTCACGGTTGGATGAGCAAGGTAATTGTTATGCCTCAGGTTTAATCTATGTTTAAGGGTTTTTACTATGGAGATGACTTCACATCTTTATGAAATTTGGTTCACATGTACATCATTATATGATCTACTTACGTTATGGAGGTGACCAATATTTCATGGATGAATGAACAATGACAATTAGTTGTTCTGCATCATGTTTACCCGTATTATAATCTTTTAAAAATTCAAGGCAATATTTGGTTCTGACTATGTCTTGGCGGGGCATTTGTGTCTCACAGACACATTTTGTTGTTGCTATTTTTAATTCAGCAGGGTTCTGTAAAACATTTAATGCTATGATATGATAACATCAAAAATTGTCTCAAAAATAGATAAATGTATTGTTTGGAATTTACTTTCGCAACGACAAAAATTCAGTCAAATAATGACGTCCAGGTAATATCAGCTGGAGAAAAACCCGAATGCATAGAACTACGATAGGCTATATATGCTTAATAAAAGGATAACAAATATATATAAACGCACAAAAATAAACTGTGATGAGAAGATTGAAAAGAGCGGGAGTGGAAGTAACGCCCTTACTTTTAACGCCTGTGGGAAATAAAACGTTTTGGAGATCCACTGCGTTATGAATAATACTAACGAATTATCATAAATAAGGCCACATACGACATTCCAAGATTTTTTTCTGACATATTCTCATATAATATATTAAATGTTATCATTGGTTTCAACGGGGGAAGGTGTGTTTCTAGCTTCGCCCGGGGATCGAATCGTGGGCCTGGGATCAGCAAGCCGACGCTCAATATTCCAGAAGTGGAGCTGTTGAGCTGTGGAGTGTACCGATCACTACACATATGCACAGTTATCAGGATATGTGTATCATTTAGAGAGAGAGAGAGAGAGAGAGAGAGAGAATTATTTCAATTATTTCATACAACATGCTGCGCGTGAATTTAAACAGAGCCAAATTTGTCTTGATGTTACGATTGATAAAAAGGGACGAATTACACCTTTTTCGCTGAAGAGCTTTTCCTGTCTAGGACGCCTTCAAACAGCGATCTTTATTGTTTTTATCTTGGATTATCCAATCATATAAGTTGATAGCATTCATGGAATCAATGTGTGATTTCCGGCTTGGTAAACGTGTTACTACATAGAAAGCAAGAATCATACCCTTTGTATTGATACGGATTTTTTGCTTTCTTCGCAGTTTCCTTATAGAAAATTCATATCGTATATCCGGCCGACCGAGGGCGAGCCGGAATAAGAGCAGGACATTAAATTTACAAATGAACAACTGAGCTATTGTTCTGAACATACGGAAATAAACAACCGAAAGT
This sequence comes from Solen grandis, assembly GCA_021229015.1. Lineage (NCBI taxonomy): Eukaryota > Metazoa > Mollusca > Bivalvia > Adapedonta > Solenidae > Solen > Solen grandis. The sequence goes on along the minus strand of CM037787.1, from coordinate 59,875,447 downwards.
ACGTGTGGACGAATACATTTCGATAGGGAAGTTAAGTGGTATCTGCCCGAGGTCTTTAGAGTGTTTATGCAGATTTACAAGCAATAGGTTATTTGACACCATGCGCTAAATTAGAATGCAGTAAGCAGCATTTATATTTACATATAAACACATTTCAAACATTTATAAGACAAGTCCTTGCCGAAGACACATGTATATCGGTGGCAGAGGCAAATACATGCGTATTCCAAACAAGGTTCCCCGTTTTGAGAGCAAACCGTTTGTTGAAGATCATCTGAAGGCTGTGTGTACTTAAGGTAGATATAGTGCTACCTCAATACAGTTAAACGCCGTAGACATGTTAAACTTATTGATTTTACGTCAATTGAGAAACAAGTTCTAATCCCTCACGACGGTTCCTGAGTTGAACCAGTATCTTTTAATGACCATCCCGGCCATTAAAAGATACTGGTCCCGCACAGGAACCGTCTACATGTTGCATGACAACACACTCACTCACATTATCTTTACAACAGGCAAACCATTCCTGGAACTACCATTATATGCTATTTTGATTCTGTTGTGACCCCCTCTGGTAGGATAGCATTATCATACAAGTATTTCATGTTAGGCTAACCGTCACAACCCTTGAAAATATGGCATGGAACCGTGACACCCTTATTTTCAGTAATAAATAACCATTTACAAAAGGACTCGGTCGTGTTATAGCCTGAGAACATCCTCTCATTGGGACCACAATTTGAACATTCAGAAGAGGAAGTAACGTGATAGAACATAGAAACACTACAAAACTTGTGTAACACATAAGTTCGACCAATGCTCCATTGAACCACACCATATGTTATTTTTACACCTGAAAATATCCCAATGGCATTCATAATATTTGTCTTCAGTACATTCAAAGTTAAGGAAGATATTTTTTTTTTGTTTCCTATTCTCTGTTTTCATGATATTGAGCTCAGTTGGTTGCATGTAACACAAATAATTGTCATTGACATAATCCTTGGAAGTACTACAGTAGTTCTTTCTGTGTGTGAATCAAAAACATTCACTACATACCCTGAATTTCCACTTTCTGTATCGTTTTGTATAAAGCGAAACAGGTCTAATTAATAAATGTCCAGTTGCACGTGGTTTACTCTGATGAGAAATCCTACTCATTGTGTCATTGTCGATAAAAATCCCAATATTGTCTTCGCCTAATATCACGTTATAACTCTTTTAAAAACCAATTTATGTTTATCTAGTTATTTTAAACCTTTGTTTACTTAGGTTCTATCAAGTATATTAAGTCATCTCAGCTTTTACTACTCCAAACATAAACATTAATGCTGAAAGAAACCTTCATAGGTCAATGTGCAAATACATACAATACGAACAATACTTTTGAATATTTAAAGTTTGCTTCTGTGTTGAATTTAGATCAAATTTTACAGCCTTCAATGTCATCAATCACAATGTTCATTTATTATCTTATTACTAACCATTACCAAATTTGTTTGGTGAAGTTATTATTGAGTAAAATAAACAAGTAGACGAGTGCTGTATTAACATACCTGGAAAAGTGTAGATTTTTAGGACGTCTGCTTCAGTAATTGTGGTAAAGTTGTATACATCATTATATGTAAAGCCTTGCCATAAAAAAAAAAAAAAAAAAAAAAAAAAAAAGAGATGGGAGATACGTAAAGGAAATAGTGTAAATAAGGTAATACTATAATAATCACACGGGATTCGGTAGTCTTTAATTTCATGAAGTTTATATTATTTATTGAAGGACCTGTTTTTCTGTTTGACATCAGCCACCATAAAAAGTAGTCGCATGTCCTCTAAATTAACCGTGGTCACTGTGGTCGAGTGCTTATTGTCACTGACTTATTATCATTTAGCCATGTAATATTATCGGACCCTAGTAGGTGTTGCACTAAGTCCGATTTTGTCACTGTTACTAACTTGGTATATACAGCAAGTTGATTATAACATGACTGTTATTCCGGTTGTGTAACGTCTGTTACCACTATTGCTTGTTACTAAATCTTCTGTTGTTAGTTCCTATCTTCTGTTTGTTTATTTTGCATTGTATATGGTTTCTATTTGATTGTGTTGTAAATGACTACTAGCCGGTATATATAGCTGTCCAGCTAAAGGTCAGCAGGAAATTACCTAGGGGAGATACGTAGGAGAGAATCTTGTTAGAGCCTCTGGGTCCGGTTATGGGCTAGGTACGCTACATGGCAGTCTGAGTAGGCCATGGCCTGTCATGCTGAATAAAAAATAAACTGGATGAAGGCTGCTTGTGCTCTATATGGCCATTATAAGACAGCCCCTCACTGCTGTGGGTTGAGGAAGCCTTCACAACAACAATAACAACAGCGAATTTAAACGCCAGTACATCAATAACAACAATATAGGTGTATTATTTCAGTCTTCTTTTGTAAGTGTACCATGATCTTAGACCTCGCGTGCGTAAACCATTATTGATTTTCCTCCTTACTCGATGAAAAAAATATTCCACAGAAACCAACAATTATCATCATTGAACATAGTAATGTGATAAAAGGGCATAAATTACAATTATTTTTAATTATGAATAAAAATAATTTTTTGAGCTTTAAATTACATTTCTAATACATCATATACGATTTGATCACCAGATTCTTAATTATTGTGTAACAATTTGAGATCATGTCGGAATTTCTGTATTCACCAAAATACACCACATTAGCTTACAATGTATTATTTTATCTTCCTAAGCATACATGTATGACAATTTATGACAGTATAATTATAAAAAATAGCAGATTCATGAAACAGGACTATGATTAAATAGTTTACCTCTGTTTCCTCTGCAAGTAGATCACCATCAACAGTTGCCTATTAACAAATGGGAATTATTGATAAGCAATTTATACATTTAAATCATTTAACAAACACTTATTTGGATATTTTAAGTGTGATTTAGTAAAATGTATAGTTATTCAAAATATATTCTACTGTATATGATATGTATATTTAATTGTGTACATTAAACTTACATGTATCATACTGTACAGAATGTACCCTTTGCTTACAATTTATAAAAAGCTAAACCATATGAGCTTACCATTGTAATTGCCACAAATTGTATCAGCTAGATGTGAAAGCCGGTCCCGGTGGTCGACGAATGGTTAGAGCGTCCGTCCCGGAATCGGGAGGTCGTGGGTTCGATCCCCGGCCGCGACATATCAAAGTCTTAAAAATAGTACCGGTATAGCTCCCTTGCTTGGCGCTCAGCATAATTATAAGGGTAGTTCAAGGACTGGTTGGGCCAGTGTCAGAATAATGTGACTGGAAGTGGTATCATGCCACATGTCTACGGTGTGATACTATCGTGTGGCAGAACTAGATCTGTCTGAAATATACATCGTCTCAATATGACTAAAATACTGTCAGTGAGATGTTAAAACCCAATAGACATACAAATAAACTAGATTTGAGTAACTTAAGATTTTTCCTCTGTCTCTCCAGTAGGTGGAACATCAGCAGCAGCTCCCTAGTGACGAAATATAAATTCACATTTTAAAACAACTAACTTAATTCCTTTGCTATATGTAAATGAAATGTTAGTATTCGTAGATATTCATTAACTTCAAAACACACACACACACACACACACACACACACGAAGAATTAAAAAGTTTAAAATAAAACATTTTTTTTTTGTTATTCTTTGTTTATATCTATGTGTTTGAAACTTTTAATTTTTGTGCTTTTGACTTGACTGTAAACACCTAATGTCTTGCTAGATATCATTCAGCTTTCTTATGGAATCTTTAACAAAATGTATGATGGATTGAAATAACAATTTAATTTTTCAGTCACTTGATGGTTGTTTTTATTTAGATAAAGGGAGAATGTTTTCATTTTTTTTATCGAAAATGGTATGTTGTGGTCGGGAATTGAAATCATCTCTCGCTCCAGAGGTCACAAGTAGTCAACAGGGTCGAATGTCAGCATTTCAGCAATATTTCTCACTTGTTGTTTACAGTTTCTAGATCTAAGTAATGGTTTTTCTAAGCACAGTGTTAGATAGACTGCCATCAATATGACAAAACTTCGGTGTGAACACCAATGTCAGAGCTCATCTATATTTATCCAACACACAGTTGAAAAATATATATTTTTCTATCTGATGCTTGTACAGTGTATAAAATCAGTGTTTTGCATATCGACCTATGCTAGAGCTTTTTACGTAACAATGCTTGTCGGGGGAAATAGTTCATCCAGTAATATTTATAAGATAGAACATTGCAAATATATGGCATACAACTTTTTAATTATTCTACGATGCATGCTGCTTATATCTGAATAAAATGAAAGAGCACAAATCCATTAATTTATTCTAGCAACATTAGAGCCAAGCACACCAATATATTAGGGCACTGGATTTGGTCAATTTCCTCAAACTAAAAGTTCAGAGAAGTGAACAATTTAAACATCTCACAGATTATATTAATTTTTACAATTTGCCACATATTTCTGTGTTCTTTTAAATCATTATTGTGCAAAAGAAATTAAACAATGAGTTTATACATTATTTTAGAACTTATTTTATTTACGGGCGTATTTCACAATAGCTCCATTTTACTATAAAATCAAAACTAGCGAACATTTTTTTTTTAAAACGGAGTGGTTATAGAGACTCTAACTAGAAACAAATTAATGGGATAAAAAATAACCTACGAAATTGTAATAAACAGACTTTTTTAGTTATCTGCCCCCGAATATGAGTTTTTGTGTGTGCTCTTTTCTGTCATTTCCAATGGCAGATAACTCAAAATCAACCCTATCGAAACTTTATTTTATTTTATATTATTGTTTGTTGTTTCAGACTCAGTCATTATGCAAATTTAAATTAAATTAAAAACAATTCCACTCATTTGGTTTCTCACAATGTTTCAGCGAATAGATATACTGCGTTTTTTTTTTGTTTTTTTTTTACAAAAAATTAAAGAATATTTCTATATATTTGCGTTTGCGACTTAAGTATAAAATCTGTTACATATAATTTCTACAACTTTTACACATTGATAGGGAATATAGTGTCAAACATCGATTTGAAAGTTAATGAGGTGTTGCAAGCCCATTATATTGCATTATCTGCTCTTGAAAATGACTGAAAAAAGCTTAAAACTCACTTTCAGGGGCAGATAACTCAATATGTAACACGGAGACCCCCATTTTTTATCCCATAAATTTCCCATCCCTTCTTTGTCTATATAGTAAAATGGCGTCATTGTAAAATACGCCTTTAGTAGAAAAGTGTATGTTTTAGCGCAGTGTTTTATTTTATCATGATTCAGGTTTATTGTGTACAAACTACCAAATTCTGCAAAGTTTTACTACCTGGACGCAAATGAATTTAAAAATTGGACGAAGCAGCTCAACATTGACATGGAGGGACAAGATCATGCTGTGTTTTACACATTGCAGCAGATATACGGAACAAAGATGAACGTATGTTTCCATAAGGGACTGATTTTTTTTAATTCGTGGATGAATTTTACCCACGAATATTACCCCCCCCCCCCCCCCCCCTCATCGAAAATGTTTCGTGTAGAAGACTATCTCTATGGCACGAATCCACGAATATATGTTCCTACGAAATTGTTGTAATAAACAGACATTCAACGAAATTTAATATCAACTAAAATTGCTGATTTTACACAGTAGTATTTCAAAAATATTTATGTAACTTTTAACCGCATATTGGTAATAATTAAGGATTAAAAACCCTTTCAACCATCAAACGAAGCCTTTATACCCTTAAACGTTGCACATTTTGTTCAAATGTTGTTTTTTTTTGCAAAAGGATGTTTGAAAAAAAAATGACACCATCCAGTATTGCTATGAAATCGATGATTCTCATTTTATTTTAGTGGTAAATATTGTATAATTTATTTCGTCAGAAAAAAGAATAAATATATTTACAGGAAGGAAACTTCAAATATGCAATGTACAGTGACCAGCCGCCAGATAAGGATCAAAGCCCACCAAAATATGGACATTCGAAAGGTGCATTCGCAATATATATATATATCAGAGTTACCAAGTAAACAGAAATGAATATACTTATTAAGTATTTACTTGAAATGGTTTTTCGATCGACCGAAGGTATTTCATTTATTTGGAAACTTTGTGCACATGAGGTTTCACTGTACCATTGTATATCTGCCCGTCACATTATCCTGAAACCAGGCGAATCATTCTTAGAACTACCTTTATGTACTAACCAAACAAGGAAGAGTACTTTACATTATTCATTTCTTGTAATTGACCCCGTTGATCGAACTTATGTATGGATTTTGACCAAATTATGGCCCCTTTTTCGACATAGAAACACTCAATGAAGTTTTTCGTACACGTTTATTATGCCCCCCTTCGAAGAAAAGGGGGTATATTGCTTTGCTCATGTCGGTCGGTCGGTCCGTCGGTCCGTATGTCCGTCGGTCTGTCGGTAGACCAGACCTTGTCCGAGTGATAACTTAAGTTCTATTTGACCTTTAAGTCTCAAACTTCATGTGGTTGTTGCTCATGATTAGTAGATGATCCCTATTGATTTTGGTGTCATTACCTCAAAGGTCAAGGTCACAAGGTCATATGTTGTGTATGTATAATACCAGACATTGTCCGAGTGATAACTTAAGTTCTATTTGACCTTTAAGTCTCAAACTTCATGTGGTTGTTTTTCACGATTAGTAGATGGCCCCTATTGATTTTGGTGTCATTACCTCAAAGGTCAAGGTCACAAGGTCACATGTTGTGTATGTATAATACCAGACATTGTCCGAGTGATAACTTAAGTTCTATTTGACCTTTAAGTCTCAAACTTCATGTGGTTGTTTTTCACGATTAGTAGATGGCCCCTATTGATTTTGGTGTCAACATCCAAAGGTCAAGTTCACAATGTCACATGTTGATATATTTTCATTATATAAATGTCTTGCCCAAGTGATAACCTCTTTTTTATTTTTACTCTTAAGGTCCTAACCTCATGTAGTTGTTGCTTATAAATGTAGAAAACTCTGTTTTTGTCCAATAAAATTTTATTTTTTTATTTAAATTTTTTTGCACTGTCTGACTGATAACTCAAAATCTCATTGTGTCTGGTTTTATTTCAGTAAATGTTTAGTTTCACATTTTAGCACATTATATTTTCACTCAAATTTTTGAAGTTTGAGAATTTTTTGTGACAAGCCAACATTATGAAGGCAAACTCCTTGCATGTAATATAGCTATATACATATTATGGCATATGAGGGGGGCATATATGTTTCACAAACATTTCTTGTTTTCCCTGAATTGATAAAAGAATTGCTTTGAAAAAAAGTTATGATTATCACCTCCACGTGTAGGCAAGAGTTCATTACTCTGTCATAGATTTTGAATTTTACACCCTTTCGACATAGAATCTCGGTTAATTTTTATACCACCAATTTTTCACTTAACCCTTTGAAATATTTCTTTGAAACCCGGAATTCATGTTTATGACCATCACCTCCACTTCTATGCAAGAGTACACAAATCTTTCATGGAATTTGACCAAATAATGCCACCTTTTCGACTTAAAGTCTTGATTAATATTTTCATAGTTACTCGTTTTTTTCACTGGTTCCCTTGGGATATTGCTTTGAAACTTGGAATATATGTTTATTTCCCTTGTTCACCTTTTTGTAATACAGATATTCTTATTTTGCCTTTATTGCAATATTTTTTTTTATTGACAAATACTTAAATAGGCGAGGGAGGACAACTCTTGTTATGATTACGGGTGAAAAAATGTACGATCTTATACTGTAGCCACTGTGTACGATTATACTATCCCTCATATTTCGTCTCGCTTAATCTTCTTAAACTAGACAATACCTGTAGTAAACTTCGTTTTTGTTTTTATCGTCTGTCAGATGTAGAATAAAACTGTGTAAAATGATAGGCATTTTAAATTCTCCGTAATGCGTATCTATCAGCCATTGAATTTGAATTGCATCGAAATTTCCACTGGGAAGCGCACATCTTATCCTGTTTGTAGCATCACCACTTATATTTGTTTAAAATTCCAAATATTCCAATTATGCCCCTTCATTTGGTCCTTGTCTTCATATTTAACATCACACGACATTGCAATAATTATCAATCCAAACATAATCAAATAAACCAGTAAATAATTTTCAAATAAGATGCCCTCACTTAATCGTTTTTTTGTTGTTGTTTGTTAAGACACATATTTGACGATCCTAGTATTACTTGCATATTGTTAAATATGTTTTTTTTCTTGCCATTTATAAGGAGTGATAGCTTGGGTGAAGACTGGCTTCTGGTTGATTCACTCCACTCCAAGATTTCCCCCGATTAGAGAAAGAGGTTATGACTGGCCGACCTCAGCCAAAAAAAACGCTCAGATCTTCTTGTGCATTTCGCTGCAGAAAGGTGCATATAAATCCAAAATAGGTGTGTAATATTTTATGCCTTAACATATTTTGTGTTCAACCTGAGCACTGTTATTTGTACAGATACTATAGAAAGGCATCAGTGTTGGATTCAAGAATTCATTAATGAAGTTTGGAGCATTTACAACACAATACATTCAAGTTTCATACCTAGTCCTTGCACGGGCTACATTACTTTAAATAAACTCGATATACAATCTCATATTACCATGTAAATATCATGCAATAAATATATGTGTATGTTCGATATTCTGAGGCCTTCTGTCCTCGGATAATCAAAATGTATTTCGTTACAGTGGAACTGCTGAAAAGAACTAACCCATACATATATGACAGTTATGGAGTAGAAAATATCCCACATATTCATGGCGAAATTAAGGGGGTTTACATGGACTCTCTTGATGGGAAAAGGTTCACAATATATGCGAAACCAAATACCGATATAAAAGGTAATAGTTTACACTATTATTTGCTAGCTCGAAAACAAGTGATAAGCTCATAGATCACGGTAATATCGCACACATTATGCATGAATTGAAAATCTCGAATATGAACATTAATGCTTATACATGAAGGTAATAGCTAAGAATATGAACGAAGTGGCTCTCACGGGAAGTTTGGCTCACACATGACTGTTATTATTAAAATAGGAAGTAATATAATATATACATTGAAATTTTGAATATAAATAACTGGATATAATAAACTTTCTTCCCCGCAGTTTGACAGTAATTTCTATTAATTTCAGCATGGCGTCGAAATTCAATATTAAATTTATGGCCTGAACATCTGTAACGTGCTAAACTTCTTTTTTTAATTTGAAAAAAAAAAAAACGTTAATCCAAAGGTACTTTTCAGGTTCTAATAAACTTTTTAAAGTTTTGTAAGAATCACACCTAGAAGAATTCTCAATATCTTTGTGCCATGCTCACTTCATACACTCCTCTTATCTTTGTATGTATTGAAAAAGAAATAAATTAATCTCCAACATCTTGTGATATCCATACAAATCCAAATCCATATCTAAATAAAAATTCTTTTACCCTACTGGTCCAGATTGTTCTGCCAAAATCATCATGCAAGTTCAACATTTTATAACAATATTTCGGATATCTTGTGTCGGATATTCTTAAAGAAATACACCAATATTTAATACATTTTATATGGTAAATAATACATAAAGGAAACCTACCACATTCACATAAAGCCATGTTGTTTTCAACTCTAATTTTTTGTAAGTTTGGACCTGTTCAATAATTGCGGTGTATTCAAAACCCATATTTTCGATCAAAAAGTTAGGATAGAAACCACCACTGCATCGAATAGTTGAAATTTCACTATGCAAAAAATTCCAAACGGCCTTTTCATAGTTTTTCATTGCATATAAGGCTTTTTTTAAGCCTGAGATGTAAGCTTTTGTTTAGCAGCAGTCCAGCATAATTTAGGGATAAAAAATAAACCCACAAATTTATAGAAAGGGGTAACATTTATCACATTTTCATTATAAGTTCATTCTTCGTAGTGCCGTAACGACCTCCCATTTGTGAATTCCATAATTTCAGTTTTTTTCAAATTAACCTCCATTCTAGTCTCTCTGCAAAAGTCTGAAATGGAGTCTAGTTTTGTGCCGTATCTGCACAGTTGGCTACATCGTCAGCAAATAATATAATATTATATCGATAATATAAGGTATAACATATATACCAGAGCGACATTTTTCCCGCAGATGATTACACAGGTCATTTATGTATAAATTAAAATTATCAGGCTACTTATGTCCCTTTGTCTAGTACCTATTTTACACATGAATGGCTTTATCACATGTTTTCCTACAAGAACACGTGAGCGAAGGTTTGAGTACATTGATTTAATTAATGAATAAGCGAATCAAAAGCCTACTTGAAATTTACGTATAAAACACAGAAACGCCCGCACGGCTTCGTGATATACGTTTGAACCAGTGATTGAAGAATGTTAAAATGTTATCAATGACTGAAAAGCCCACCCTCAAACCCGCCCGTACTTCATCTATTATTTTATTGTCGTCTGCCCATTTATACAATCTGTCGTTTATAATAGATGCAAATATGTTATACATTATATCAATCAATTTGATGGCTCATTTTTACATCCATAATTATAGATTGGCACAGTAATACTATCACAACAATATACAGGAAACTGGCCAGTACACAAAATGCGATTAAACAGACTATTTGATACAGGAAGTATGATATCACACGACTGTTTATAAAACTCGGCATCAATCCCATCAAGACCGCGGCTTTACCTGTTTATAATTCCATTATACTTTTTCGAATTTCATCATCGGTTAGTACCGAGTTTAAATTACAATCAGATTGGTCACCGTGCTGTAGGTTTAAAGTGGGTTCCAATACTGGTGGTTGTTTTTCTCTTTCAAAATAATTATACCATTCAGATTGTGTAATATTTGGAAAAGTTAATTGCACTGTTCATTGAAACCACCAGTACCCGTAAAGCAATCTTACACTTAAACGGCATTGAGAAAGTCACAACTCGAACCCTGTAGAACACAGTATCCACCATATTTTCAAAAATTTCGGGAGACTTATTTCGGTGAGAAATAAATTGCCGTCATTAACAAGGGATGCAACTCCTAATCCCAGTTGATTAACATGCATAAACAAAAACATAGCTGTCAAATCCGAATTCTCTAAATGGCAAAACGCAAAATTCCAACAATCTGAAAAGCCAGTAAATCCCAGAAGAGTTTGTATGTCGGAGTAATTAGTACTTACCTGTCTGAGTGAATTTCTTGCTTGTAGCATGCTCATTGCGCGACCGCACGCTTTGATATATACCCTAATCATTACAGTTTTAAAAGTTAAATCAAATATGTGTTTTATGTCAGGGTGAATGGAAATCTAGGAGAGCTTAATTTAAATAAAAATCGATATACAATGTTTTTCGTGAAAAAAGGCGAAAATCGTGCAGGTACCTGATGCAAAACTGTTGGATCGTCACGGATGAATGAATTTATTTCTTATATACAGTTAATGAAGTCAAACAGTGTTATGTACAGTTTCAAGCTAATTTCATATTCGAGAAGACAGAATTCAAAGAGTGTCGCGTTATAAATGGCTATAAGTGTAGTACTATAAAGAAGAGGCAGATTTCAATGGTGCAAACAGGGCAGCATAATGGTGGTCCCCTGCCGCCAAGTTCTCGAGGCTTGTTCTGAAATTTTGAAGACAGCATAGGTTTTAAAGGAGCTAAAATTCAAAAGTCATAAAACAGAACGACATAATTGTTATCTTTATGCAAAATATCTATTTCTTAATGACATTCATATAGTCTCAGCACTCGTTTAAATTACATGATCGACACAGCGACGTCAAGGACATGACATTGATCTCAGCACGCAGTAAGCTTTGTTTAAGGTCATCCTCTTTACGAAGTAAACATCGTCAAACCATAAATGCTTCATTTGCTTCTGCACCCACTTACTTTACAATGATACACAAAACACATTGCAATGAAGGTTGCGCTTAAGTTTGCTAAAGTTGTTGAATCTCCAATCACTAAAAACGAATAAAAACATTTAAATTATGTGTTTTCATTTCTCATCACATGACATTGAATGCTTTTAAGTTTAATTATAATTGAAAGAGAGAGAGAGAGAGAGAGAGTGGATAACTGGTCCGATATGACTAAGCGCGGCACGATAAAACGTCGAGTACATAACAGCCTCGTATATATGCAGGTTTAACCCGTGATTTTTGCTGGTTAGGGTCTTCTTGTTCTTTCGACTGGTGTTAGTAACATGTAGACTGATTGCTTACTGATTGTTTTCCTTAATTGCGTCTCGCCGCGTGGTCGATCATCCTCACTGATAAAGTAATCGAACAAGTAATTGACTAAACAAAATAACCATATTTTTTTGTGGTTCATTGAAACTCGTTTATTTCCCCGTAATAGGGACAAAGGGTCGGGGCCATCCTCATGTACCCTTACAAATACTGCATGCATTCATGAAATACAGACTATATTATTATAGTTTACACTGATATATATTTATTTTTGAGGTTTTTTTTCTGAATCAATATAACATCACTTGATGAAACATGAAAAAATGATCATTATTCATTATGTTATTTCACACTATTATTAAAAGATAATTAAATAAAACAACACACACACACACACACACACACATACATATATATATATATATATATATATATATATATATATATTATATATATATATATATATATATATATATATATATATATATCCGATTAATACCTTACACGATACTAGACGTAAGATACTTTGAATGGAAAACTTATCCTATATAATTAATTTATCAGTATTAAAAACATTTTCTGATACACTCTTGCCCTATATATTGCTTATTCTGACTCTAAGTTTAATTTATATCTAAGAAAGTCACAAATAAATGATACATTTTCTTCTTTCTTAAACAAATCCAAATTGTCCTGAATTGAGAATTTTAATGACGATATAATGCTTTTTATGCTTCTTGTCTGAGTAGCAAATTTAAAATTATTCCTACATTTCAAAATCGCCCATTTTGCTTCAAATTTAATCATATTACATTAGTGCATAAGTTTAAAAAAACAAGATATCCAAAATTATATTTTCAAAAGTAATTTCGTGGTATTCCTTTTTACATGCTTCGAATACGAACTTTAATCATTTTCCAACAAATAATAAAATAGGTATCACAAACAGACAGTTAAAGAATAAATGATACAGTCTCTCTTTCTCGCTTTCTCTCTCGCTCTCTTTTCTGCAAAAAATACATAGACCGTGAAAAAGATTCATCACGTTTAATTTGTGTTCAGTACACACGATGTTATGCAAAAATTCCCATTGAAATTGTTTGGCTTTGACAAAAATGGAGAGTGTTTGATGTTTAGTCATATCTTCGCCCTAAAGTTTTGATCTAGTTCTTTATCGATTTGTACTTCCCATTTAATTTCAAACTTTGATAATTCTAAAACTGTAGTGTCATACATTAATGTAATCATTCCTAAAGACAGTTCGCTATAATGCACGTGTTTATTTCTGACATTTTTTTAATGAAACCGTCAAGATACATATTTTTTGGTGGACTACAGGAAAAAGACTCCGATTTCAAATTTCGATATATTTTTCAGGAATTGCTTGTTTCAAACTGCTCCATTTAGATATCCAGTTCCTTTTAACTTTGAGATTTTGTAAGAGCTTTCCTGTACTTATAGACTCTTGCGTTTCCTTATCCCATATGCCTCTTATTTGTAAAAGTCTACTCTTGGTGAATGAATTAAAAATAAAGGTCTTCCATTGAATAATATTTCATGATTACCAAACAGACTCAAATCAAGGACACTTACATTATAATTACTTTGTAAACGAAGGTCTGTCCAGGCTAGAATAAGATCCTGATAGAATTCAGGAAAGGTTCCTTTATCTAACCCATTTATTGCTGTGCATTTGCATGCGAAAAGATTATTGAGAATAATTTATCAGCATTTATCAAGTAAAGTTTACCAATTGTACTCCAATAATCAATATCTGAGTTTTTAATTTTATAACACATTTTCATTTTCATATAGTTTACATAATTGCTTAAATCCGGTACATCTAAGCCTCCTTTCCCAAATTTCATTAATAATGTTTTCCTTGAAATCAGTGCGTTATTATCTCCCCAAAGAAAATCGAAAATGATATTTTGCATGTCCCTTACAATTTTTTCAGAAATGCCACCTGTTTCTATTTCATAATAAATTCTTGACAGAATATACGTTTTAATGATAAGTACTTTCCCCCTGTAAGTCAGATTTCTTGAGTTCCGAATTTGTAAACAAGATTTATTTTTTTTTTACTTTTTTTCCAACCAAATTGCATTGTTATCAATACCATCACCGTGACATATCCCTAGAGTTTTCACAAATGACTTTGTCCATCTAATATCAGGATTATTCGTCTCTTGAGATTTCAATTTATCTATGAGTAGAACTGTCGTTTTTTGTTTATTCATTTTAGCACCGGACGCTTTTTCATAATGAGTACTCCGAAAAAAATCCAAATTTTTCGAAACATTTATCAATCCACCCCCATTCTTGCCTATCAAAAGCTTAAGTCTGATCTAAAAAGATAATAATACCTTCCTTGTTTTTTTTCGGTCAGAATGTTGAATAATGTTCCGAATAAACCTGTTTGCCTCGCTAATATATCGTCCTTCCACATAACCTTTTTGATCTGTATGTTGTTGTATTGGGGTTTACCGTCGCTGCGATGGTATTTCAATCATATAGCGACGTCCAGCTAATTACAGGTGGAGGAAGACCCCGAGTACACAGAGGTACCCGGGTAGAACCACCGACCTACCACAAGCCAGCTGGAAGGCTTCCTCACATGAAAAATCCGAAGTCCCTACCGGGATTCGAACCCACAGCGGTGAGGGGCTGAGAGATTTGTAGTCCACGACTGTAACCGCTCGGCCACGGCGGCCCCGTTACTTAGTATCGCTGTATAACTTTTGGTATGCCTCCAACAGTTGGGTTTAAAGTACGAGTTGTTTTTCGAATATTTTTGATAATAATAATGTCCCTAAACGTTGTCAGTCGGGGTTAGATGTTGTGCACATGTTTAACCTTTGCCATGTAACAGTTTGACATTTATATAACATAGATACGTTGTTGTTCAGTTACAAAACCCCGATCAGCCTGACAACTGCTCGGTTTGACAGTATCAGAATCTTATCCTAAATATATAAAAAAATAACTGAACTTTTAATACATGCACCAGGTTAATTTTTGATCTGTATGTATTATTGTGGGTAAAATAGGCTTAATTCTATTAGCTAAGTTTTAAGTTTTTTAAGTTTTCGCTTTCGCCACATTTATATATTAATGAGAGAATACCTTTATATTGAGAATAAGAAAGTGATTGTTCTTGCATACATTCATTAAATACGTCCATTAAGTCATTTTTTTTTATTAAATACCAGAAATGTTGATACCATTCCACCACAATTCCGTCTTGACCAGGGGATATATATATATATATATATATATATATATATATATATATATTTTTTTTTTTTATAGTATCGTAGTATCGTTTACACTTATTTTTCCTCTGTCTATTTAACTTGACCGCCTCCTCTTTCGATATCAACCATATCAAAATTATATTGCATTGGAACTTCCTATAAATATGTATTTTATTTCCAATCTTGTCTGGTTCTCGTTCTCGTTGAAGTCTCGTTGGCTTCGTGTGACCTCAGAAAATCAGTATGGACAAAGAATAAGCTGCCATTCTATGTTTATAAGTCTATGGTTTGAATATGAAATTAACAATGAGTTCGTACTTTATACTTCAAGATTGTATTCGTTCCATATTGGATAATTTAGCAGAGGCTAAAAGGGTATATACACCGGAGCAGTATTTTGCAGCCGTCTCTGATGAAATTTGCGAAATAGTTCCCTAATATTTTTACTGGTTCCCCAAATTCATATGATGGCAATGTTGAACTATGATGAGGACGATATCATTGAGATGCCATTTAGATTTAAGGCGTTTCAGCGTTGTTGTTTTTTTCTAACAGACAGATTTTTCAAAAAATTTGCATATAAGTATTTTAGACTTTAACTAAAAGATATATGAATTAAAAATAGGGGGTCACCATGCTTGTTTTAGAGATTAAGCTTATGGTAGAGCATCACTATGCTAAAATTTGTTGAAAACACATGGCGTTAAAAAATAAGAAAGATTTCTATTCTAAATACCGCAACAGCATATTAAAATGATATTTTTAAAATATTTTTATCACCATTTGTAACTTATAATGTATTTCATAAGTTACAGATAAAAATACTGTCAAATATGCATTGAAAATACAAAACGGGCACTAAATCTCACTTGTGCCCGGACGAAAATGTATACAAAAACTATCCCCAAACTGTGATTTTTTTATATATATTTTTCTAAATAAAAAAAATCAACGGACAGATTTCCTTTATTTTTTTCAGAGTCAGTCCTTTGATATAAATGCTTTGTGAAAATGTAAAAAAAGACATACCTCACCAGGTTTTTTTTAACTAAAACTGCTTTTTTATTGAAATTTTAGCCAAATTTGCATAAAAACACTAAAATGTGACTTTTTGTACCTTCAAAATTTAGCAAATATACTTTTAATGATATTCTTAACACATGTATCTTAAAATTTGGGCTTTCTTCTATCATTTACTTTACATTTATCATATCTTTTTTTTCCAAAATCAAAATCAGCTGTAACCCGCTGAAACGTCCTTAACTAAAAACCAGCACGACACCAAAAAACCCATAAAATGGCAGATGAATGGCGGATTTTGATATCACGTGACTTCAGACTGGATCCATTCTCATCGTAAGAATCATGAAGCACACATGATACTGAGCGGGCAAATATCTCATCAGGTGTAAATCTTATAATTGGCGAGTAGCGAGGAACGACTATGGGAAGGAATAATACAAACGCCTAATTTTTAGTTGGAAGTAGCGTTGACCTTGCATTATGTCATTTCTTATTTGTATTATAAATCTTATAGACATGAACGTATACAATTTGTAAATAATCTTGACGTATAAAAAACGAACTCATCATTAATTGCCTATTCAAACGATTAAACATTCAATAAAAAGTAAACATTTTGAACACAAGAACGAACGAACTGTGTGCCGAAAGGTATTTTATTCAATGCCATTTGATGAGAATTGAAAACATATAATTTAAATAATGTATTTTTAACAAACATGTAAGAAGAAATTAAATATTGCAATATTAATTTAAAACAAACGATGACATACTAAATCGCATAAAGAGTGAACTGGCGGATATCCTCTTCCATATAAACAACATAGTCCATTGGAACTTTTTTTTTATTTATTCTTATTTTGTCTCCTTTAAAGGTCCATGGAAGAGTCGGATCTTCGAAAATCGCATGTAAAACAAATGTGATAGAACCTGAGAACCGCTACTTCCCAACTGTGCTATACACAACTGTGTCTTGTCTTTCTTTCAGCTAATGACTTTCTCCCTTCAAAAAAATCTTTTATAAAAGCTTCTGCTCAGCTTTGACGTCAATACCTAAAATTTACGCTGCGATTTCGTTTACACCAATTCCAAATAAAAAAACCCATAGCTTGCGTATCTATTAAGCAAATGGTTTCAAACTTCTCTAGGGTGATGACAACATCGTATCGTTACCATAACGTCAGTTATGTAAATGTCTTTTTGCTATTCCTACATTATTGTAATTCGTATGCACCGGAGTTGCTTATGTACTTTCCAAGTTTCACGGC
>CM037787.1:59821710-59857525 GCA_021229015.1 Solen grandis | reverse complement strand
CAAAGGCGGAGTCTGGGTACATATCAGTACACAAGAGGGACTAAATCAAGGAACCAAGCTTGTAGCTCGAGTTGTTGCCGGATTTCATTGATTCGACCCATTGAGGAATCGCGTGACCACTGTAAAATCAAATTTTTACGACTTTGGTATGTTGCGGCGGTGGATCGAACTTACGACTTTCGGTTGTAGGGCGGATGCTCAAACTACTGAACCACCGGGACTGGTGTAATTGACACAAGAAAACATTGTAATTGGTTTTATAATTATTAGATATTGTTTAATTGAAACCCTCAACTTTCAGATGGACGGGAAATACCACGGCCGCTCAAGGCATACGTCTAGAGGTATATCTTTCTATGCTAAAATTCCACCAACTTTACTTAGCACTAAGTAATTCTCTTAATACTTAGGGACGGAGTTCATCTTTTCTAATAAAACTATCCAAATATTTCGTTTTTAACATATATTGTTAGTTATTCAGATAAAAGTTTATGTCAACTTAAGACATGTGCCGTAACTTGAATATTTCGGAAAACAGGAACAGTGGAATTCGTTTTTATCCAGTATTACTTAGCCCTGTTTATCGTTGAGGAAACGCATCAATGGGACATAACCTGGCCAAGTACTATAAATACAAACTCCGTCGCAGTAGTTACCTCCCCTTACAGTTGCTTGCAAGGAAGATCACTGTGAGGAGTTTGCTATAAATAATGATGTTATTATGTCCCTTAGTAACTTCCTTTCTAACTTACAATAATTATGCTATGACTAATTGGTATATTTTTGATACTGTATAAATATATATTTTGTTGACTTTAACTTTCGTTTGATTTGTATTACAGATCATTTCGTGGATACATTTATTCGTGGTATTTTGCTCTACAAATTTATACATAAAACCATCCACGAAATCATTAAAATTAGTCTCTCGCGAATTTAATGAATTTATAATATGTTATTTATAATTCGCGAATACTTTATTTTCTTAAAAATATCAGGTATGTAGTGGCAGTTAAACTAAACATATTTTAGTTATGAGTTGGTTAAATTTGGTAAAATTTTATATCAACACTTTCCTTTTCACAGAATACAGTCGCTAAATGTATTTGTATCTATTAAAATATGTTTTATTGCAAAACTTTCACCTTGCAGTTTACGGACGATTGGCATTTCATATATATTGAATGATAATAGAAATTTTAGAAGATTGTTGTACACTTAAACTCAGCAATGTGTAAAACCAGCAATACAGATTAGTTTGTCCATCTCGCTGTTAAACTGCAGTTGGCTCAAAGAAAACAAAATACTTTTTCGGCGTAGCTGTCTAACTTCAATTTGACCTACTTAAGGCTGATGACGTAAGTCTGTGCCTAAAGAATATCATAAAAATTTTCATTGGTAGATATTTCTATACTTACAGAAAAAAATTTACGCACCATTGTTTGTTGAGATGACAACTACCCGAAATAAATGCTTCGTATTCACGAAATATTAATAAAATATTCTGACTGAATATCAGTTTCTTTGGTGTATATATGGTTGTTTTATCAAAATACTTCTCTTAGATGCACATTGAGACAAATTTCGGGTCAACCGTTATAAATATCTGCAGTATATTATAGTCTGTTTACCGTCTCGACGGTTATAGTCCGTCTCATTACAATAATGTCTACTCCGCCGATTGCGTGTAGGGAACTACCGTTTATATTCTCCATTATTTATATATTTAAAAAAAAATACTACGTCAGATCAACTTTTAAGAATTAAAATTTTATTAATTTATTTCATATGGACAAATTTTGAGGCATTGGCAAACCGAGCAGACCCAGATCAGGCAGTTCCTTTTCTTCCCTATTTGCTTATACAGTATTGTAGCTAAGATTTTAGTCTGCAAAGCAAAGACAAATCCATTGTTTCATAATATACCATTAGAAGTTCAGTTAATTAATATTCATCAAGTCATAATCTTGATAAATTATAAGGTGAAGCTTATTGGACAAAATTGATTAAATGTTATGCATAATATCACACATGCAAAATCCATACTGATTTCTATCTATGTTTAGCGCAAACCCTATTTCGTGAAACCCATCTACCTATTAAAAACAGCAACAAACAAACCGGTATCAAAAATCCTATTACATTAGCAACTTGAGTATTAATATAAGGTAACTGAATATTTTTTCCACACTTTTATATTAATTCCTCTTCTTGAATATTGTGACAAACTGGAAAACTTATGCATTTACCATTTAAAAAACAAAACACAAAAAAACAGTATCACCTTCTGCTATCGCTATCTACTCTTTCAGATTGGTATGGAATACAAAAAAAAAAAAAAAAAAATCGCATATGGCATCACATTCTAGGCGCACGCCGCCGGGAATTAACAATATGACTTTATCGAGCTATACTTGTTTTACATAGCTATTAAGGTAATATATTCGTTATTAGATTATCCTTAAAATGCTTAAAAAGACTTCAGTGCAGATGCAAGCATCCATTCACTTGTAGTTAACGGATCTTTTGCTAATTGTCTATAAAGGCTTGCATTTACTATACAATTTTCATGATCACTTGATGTATCATGATCACAATATAATAATGGATGGATATCAATATCATTTACGAACAGCAGGTGTAATATTTCCTCTAGGCAATGATATATGTCATTTTCACAAATATCCTCAGCTGTAAACTGTTTGTTTCAGAATTTTCTAAAATGTTTTCTAAAAAGTCATGCATGTAAATCAAGAGTGTCTTCGCCCTTTTTTCATAAATGTCCATCTATTAAATCTGAAAAAAAAAATCATTAAATTATCGAGAATATTATCGAAAAACTCATATTATGAAATTATCCAGAAATATAGAACAGAAAAGTACAGAAAAATAATTTAATTATATAGACATAGTCTATGATGATGATTTGTGATGCTATAAATTAACTAATCTATAGGTCATATGAGAAACATTTTGAAACAGGAAATTCCTTTCTACTATAATTATTGAAAGAGTTAGGGTCTGCAAGGTGCATGGCATTTCTAGACTACTAAGGCTGTTTCAATGTCAAATGTAAAAAAAGGGTCATCATCATCAGAAACAACAAGGACGATGATAACGAAACAAATTAACAGAGATAAGCTTTCATTTGGTACAGATTTAAGGTTCAGAAACCGGAATTTAAAATATTCCCGATAGATGGCGTGACGTAGGAATATGAAATTCTTTTTGTATTGATGATTTGTATACAATTTAGGATATATTTTCAAGGCTTTACAACATATGCTACAATGTTCAGTTAAATTCACTCATTTCAAGCACATTTGTGTTTTCTACACTTTCTACTTTATGTTGTAACTGCAGTTTCATTGATATTTTCAAGTTGACTTTGTGTATCTAAAAATCTGAATAACTAAATAAGGTTTCAAAACATCTTCCAAAACCTTTTTTCTGAGCATTAATTAATCAGGTTGCTTGTAAGATCCGTTAAACACGTTTTAAAACCGGTGGCCTAGGAATTTAGGGACAGATAAGTTATCAGAATCCCATTATTATATATATATATATATATATATATATATATATATATATTGCAAACATACTACATGGTTTTAAATAACAGTAATAATGGTGGTTGCTCCCTTTTTCGATTATGCGGCTCCATTTGCAAAAAATAATAATAATAATAATAAAATAAATTAATGAATAAATAATAAGAATATTAAGAAAATCTATATCATAGTGACGCCGCGTTTCCATATGACCTGGCACTCATATGATATTCACATGTCAAAGGTAAACTCGCCGATTATCAGCGGCTTTCACCGATACTATTTATAGCATGTCGGTTAACAGGTATGGAATGATATTGATTTCATAGACACAGACATATTCAATTAAGATATAACTACAAACAATAAAACAGGTGTGAAATATTTATCAAAACTGATTGGATTTTATATCAAACGATGATCAAAACTGAATAAAATGTATGATGAAATAAAATTAACAAAACAAAAAAAAAAAAAAAGAAAGAAAGAAAAACAAAAACTACAAACAATTAAATTATAAATTGAGTAAAAAAAAGTGGCTTCAAAGAGACTGGAACGGAGGGGATTTTGGTTTTTACAGCATGCGCCTTCTCAGCCGTAAGCTCATTTTAAATCAATATATCAATATGGCACTCTTAAAAAAAAGGTGGTGGGGGGGGGGGGGGCTCAAGTCCGCTTTGATCGTCGCGGTATATAGAGTATTTGCGACTCTTTTAACACGAAAATTCGAGATACAGTCTATTCTTTGGTTACAGTCTGTTATCAAACTTCGCACACCGGTATGGCACGCTACGCTACTTTCGACAACTGTAAAGGGAGGTAACTATACTGCGGCGGAGTTTGGCCCAGTATTTGTTGTATTTTATGTCCGTCACAATCAATTCTTTCTACATTATTTCAATTTGCAAATAAAATTTTAATCCTTCTATTTAAACATGAACAATTAAACATTTTCGAGTCTTTAAAGGAACATGATGTTCGCAAAAAGGCGTGATTTTATTTTTAGAAAGAGTGCGGATCTGACTTCTATATCTATGTCACATGTTGTGTAATGTCGCCGTGGTGCAATTGGTAAAGTCAAAGGTCTCGACTTCTCGACCTTTAAGCCGGATTGTACTGTACAACTGTATTTAAAAATGACAATCGGCCAATCTATGGCTTAACATTTTGACATGTTTATTGTTTTTGCATATATTAAATGTAACATTTTTCTAAATAAAATATTTAGTAGGATTTGCATTTTTGTTTTAATTCATGAGTCTATTCAATTGAAAAATATTAATTGAAGTTGTGTCCGATTTACAGTTTTGTATGTGCAAAATAATGTTCGGTTGATACTCCTGAAAGGGATTGACGAATCAACTTAGTTCAAAGTATTGATCTTTATAGAGCATTTTTTTCTTCGCACGGGCTTTTTTCACCATTTCGACTGGTAGAAGGTCAAATATCATTAACAGCTTGTGTGACATCCAGAAAGCTGCGCAAAAAAAAAAATGCACACAATAGCATAAATTTGAAAGTTATGTCCTAAAAATATTTACATTATCGGTGGGCTTTGTTTGTAGCCCCACTGTGATACTCTGTATTATAGTTCTTTTTCTTGGTTTATACTGTCATAGGTATCCATACTGTATTACAGGGATCGTGCATTTCAGCGAAATCATACTATTTCTTCCTAAGACACAAATACGGTCACTCACAAAAAGAAATGAGTGCCAGATCACTATTCATACACAAAACCTCATATGTTTACGACGTGATACTTTGGACAGGGTGTCCACAATTTGTGTAAATCAAATTTCCCTGATATTTCCCTGACTAAAATCAATTTTCCCTGATTTTACCCTGACTAAAATAAAATTTCCCGATTTTTCCCTAAAATCAAATTTCCCTGAATGACGTTTTTATATTTTGCACGTAAGTTTCTGACATATGTTGGCCTCCTCCTCCCCTACATCCAACCCTTTCCACCTTTTAATTTACCAACTGCAACTGTATTTCTCTTTATACATATATTGTTTTTTCTTTGAATTTATTTCCATTTATTTCTACACATACTGTACATACATTTTCAAAGATATTTATATTGTTGGATGAATGCTTGAAATTAAATGCATGCCAGAGTACAGGGAAATCTGTTGGCCTCCTCCTTTTACTACCAAGTGTCATTGTACGTATAACTCTTTTTATTTTTAATTTTTGTTTTTCTTTGATTTTGTTTTCTATTTTTTTTCTTTTTCTACATACATGCATGTACATGTATTTACAAAAGTAATCTATACTGTTGGATGTGGTACTTGAAACTGTATGGATGCCAAAATAGACAAAATACAATCTAACCTAATAAGATTAATATATCTTCATAAGTATGCATTACAAAATGAAATTGATACGAATCTTTTTAGGCACTTGAAAATTTAATGATACAAGTTTTTTATATCACAGCTTGTATTTTGTTAATTTTATCACGCTAATCTACAATGTCCTTAATGGGATAACTGAGCTACAAATCATAGAATAACTGGTCAATCATATAAAAGATAGAATGAAAATAAACTAACACAAACAAATAAGAATGTTATATAACTACATCTTAAAATATAGATGTATATGTTGTACAGTAAGTTTGCTTAACATATCTAAATATCTATTATTATTTTATTGCTATTAGTAGTATAATCATCATTATCATGATAATAACCAAACATGAAGAAACTGCCTCAGCCTTTATTCCCGATGTTTTAATCATTCATTGACTTGTTATTTCAAAATCCCCTGACTTTTTGCTTAATGTCCAAATTCCCTGACAAATTTCAAAATTCCCTGACCTTGAAAAGAGTTTTTTTCCCCTGAGCTTGGACACACTGTTAGAGTGGCAGCAATACTCGTATGTGTGTTTGTATCTCCAGTAGACGATGTCCCAAAATGAATGAAATAATCACGTCGGGACGTAAACACAAACAAACAAGGAAACGAAACAAGATTTAAATAAAACAACAGCTTATTTTTGTCACAACAGTATGATTAAAATTCTGACGTTGGTCCCGAATTCTGCATCCCGCAGACTACTTTTAATCCACAAACACAGTTGAAAAACAGATGATTGCATACAGAACAGAACAAAATGATACAACTAAACAAATATGTATCTATAAGGTTAAATTATACTAATCTATTTACATATTCGATTTGAGA
This sequence comes from Solen grandis, assembly GCA_021229015.1. Lineage (NCBI taxonomy): Eukaryota > Metazoa > Mollusca > Bivalvia > Adapedonta > Solenidae > Solen > Solen grandis. The sequence goes on along the minus strand of CM037787.1, from coordinate 59,850,779 downwards.
GAGGGAGGGGGGGGGATGTTTTAGCAAAAACAAAACCAGGCCAATAGTTTTACAGCTTTTCCAATGACACCATGTCTTATGATGCGTTCTAATTTGAATGCGGTGACGTAAAACCTTATTTGCATCCGATGACGTCAAACCTCATGCTGATATTATTTTTCCAGCCTCTGGGGTTTAATCTCACGCATTTTGCATACAACGAGCTGCCAAACCTGTTTGTAACCACGGTATCACGGTCAGTATTTCCAGGAAACATCTGCAAGCATATACATATAAACATCTGTAATTTCTTTACGTCGAAAGAACGAATAAAAATTCATAAAATAAGAAAGTAGACATTTACGATAATTTATTAATCATTTAAACATAATCATGGTCCTTCAAATGCTTAAAAAGACTTCAGTGCAAATACAAGCATCCATATACTTGGAGTAATAATCATTTTTGCTCAAAGTCCATAAAAACTTGCATTGACTATAAAATTCTCATGATCACTTGATAGACCATGGTCACATTTTAATGATTGATGGATTACTTTGTATACATGCATTTAGCAATAAGGTTTGGTAGTGTGTGTGGGGATTAAAGGCTTATACTAAAACTATATCTCTGGTATGTCCACCCCTCATAGTCTCATTTCCACGTGTCTACGCGTTAGAATGTCGTTCTGTTGCGACCACGCGTTTCATGGACGAAGCACGAAACAACAAACAGCACTTGCCATTGTTGATAAGAATGGTATATAATATGTTAATAAATAAACAAAATTTATACGCATGAATGATCGCGCACTATGTTGTTATCTTCTATTACGTGTTAACTAGAGGAGTCATTCTGCAAAGATAAAGGAATCAAAAGTAGGTAAGTTTGATAAAAAAAAAATAAAACAGTGCAATTAACCCTAACGCAAATCCCAAGGCGATGGCACGAGAAGTGCAGTTTGTATTTTTTTCGCGCTTCACCCCTTAAACCATGACAAGTTATTCCGATAGAGGCATTACCTTTCGCCTGCCGTCTTCTGTCATCACATACGTGAAAGTCTGACAGTCTTTCGAATAAAGCACATAGTACTTTGTCACATACTGGTAGAAATTGTTGTTCCGTCCCTGGGTTGCGACGCCCAATATCATTTGTATGCTAGAGAACTCAACCTGCAATCAGAACGGACAATTGCAGACTTCACATTTTAATGTCCATCGACATATATATATATATATTATTTTGTTCTACTGTATTTTGTTTCATTATACAGTAGAAACAACAAAAAATAAATAAATTAATTAAATATACATATAAAAACATGTATCGAAGTATGCGGCTCTAGTGCCATTGGTTAAATATGCGCGCTGATGTTTATCGACATTGGTACACAATAAAATAATAATAATAAATATAATAAAATAAATAAACAACGGTACTGATATAGCACCCTTGCTTGGCGCTCAACATATAAGGGTAGTTCCAGGACTGGTTGGCCCGGTGTCAGGATAATGTGACTGGGCGTGGTATCATGTCACATGTCTACGGCGTGATACTGCAGTGTAGATGCACTACATTTATCTCTAGTATACATCGTCTCAAAATGAAATGGCTGGAATACTGTCGGTGGGACGTTAACCACCCCCCCCCCCCCCACACACACAAAAAAAACAAACAAAAAAAAAAAAACATCAACAACAAAAGAATGCAATATAATCATATATAGCGGTCCAATTTCTCAAATATTAAGGTTGACTTATATCAAGATATTTTAAATTGCAATTACCTATTCAATGCATCCAGGAAAATTCTACTATTCTGAAACTCTTGGAATTATATAGTATATTATATAGCGAGTATATTTTATCATAGTAAGTCATTTTGCATTTTTTTATATATTTCATATATTATACATATGTCTCGTAAATGGGTTGCTTATAACGTACGCGCTAAGATGAAAGTCTGTATAATATTCATTTATTTTTAAAGTAAAAGCATGAAAGTAGGTGATTTTTCTGATGGTAGTTTTTGCAAGAGTTTGACACAGTATTAACTAACAATATACAATTTAATTAAAGTAAAGTACCTGTAATTGTTCCGCTACATTTCGGACCTCACGGCATATCACGTAAATATTCAAGGCTTCTTAATGTTTCAGTAGGGCACCTTGGTTATCTTGGTAGATGTTAAGTGGTCCAAGACATAGCAGAACCATTACATGGACTTTACCTCAAAGGTCTTGTAATTAGCTGGGCGTCGCTATATGACTGAAATACTGTTGAAGCGACGGTAAACTCAAATAGTCAATGTGCTGTAATATTAACATTAACATCTTTATGTTGCGGGGGGGGGGGGGGGGCTGTATTAATGGTACATGTATACACAAGTTAATAATTACCGTAACATACGATTAAAACTAAAAACTACTCAATGGATTTTATGATAGACCCTCGTTTACATCAGACCTGAATCCATTGGTAGTTGTTTTTCATGCCTGATGTCCAAGCTCCGTTTCCATTTATGGTCTCCCGGTTGTAGAGCCGGGCATAGTAGGGCTGGTAAAGGTTGTCCCTATAGGACGAGGATGCTGTCATCTGACTGTCTGGTACCCCGTGTTCTCCAGTCACAAAATATAGCTCTTTCATGGCTTCATTGGCTGAAATAAAGATAAATAAATATTATCATTGTGAAAACCTGCCTGGGTGGTCGAGTGTTTTGAGCGTCCGCTCCGAAATCGTGAGTTAATGGGGTCGGTAACCGGTCGCAACATACTAAAGTCGATGGTATGAACAAGACGTTTTTCCACTGTGCATGGCGCTCAGTTCATAAGGGCAGTTCCAGGACTGGTTGTCCAAGTGTCAGGATAATGTAACTGGATGTGGTATCAAGCAATTCATCTACGGCGGGATACCGAAGTGAGGCAGCACTATATGTATGTATCATGCAGAAAAAGGACCCAGATAATTGACCAAAAAAACAACAACAACAAAAAAAAACAAAAAACAAAAAACGAACGACAACAACAACAACAAAAATGTGCATCTTCCTTGGCCTCGTCGACAGTTGCCGTTGTATGTAATTCTTGTAACTTAACCTTGATGTTAAAGTTACAAATTTTATTATACATTAGCTGTTGCTGTCGTTGTGTGCGAGTTAACCTTCTCTGTGACAATATATCAGTCATATATCAGTCAGATATGAGTCATATATCAGTCATATATAAGTCATATATCGACTGCCAGCTACCTACATTTGTATGAAGACCCAAACAAGACAACTTAAAGAGAATCGGAGTGAATAGAAACGTCAACAAGGGCACATTGGTATAACAAAGTTAACAAAATCAAGTGAAAAATGTATATCCCTTTCAAAGTAATTGAGTGCAACAATGAAATCCCATGTCGACGGTAAGGTACATAAAAACAGTACAATACATGCATTATAAAGTCTATGGTGAATAAAGAAACGATGCATACAGAATGCATAAAAGACAATACTCGAGTAATAGATTGATATGGTTTTAAAGTTTTACAAAATGATTTTAATATATATATATATATATATATATATATATATATATATATATATATATATTGCGGTATTATATATCGAGTGAACGAATATCGGCCTTGACAGGCCTATCTCCAACGTAACGCAATTGAGACATAGGAGCCAGGATTTGAATCTGAAACTGGATACAGACAAAAAAGAGCATTGAGACGTAGGGTCGAAATTGACATTTTTCAGAAGAAACTGTAACAATAAAATATGCCAATGGAATATGCACTTCCATACTTTTACCGACGTCTGTTGTAGATGAAAACCCTTGGTATTAAATATTTAACGTGATTGGTAGTAAATATTGTATTTTAAGGTCAATCTCTGCTCTGTCATGTAAACCATATGTTTGATGTTGCATAAATAACCATTTTCCCAGTTATTTTAATATCAAGGATTTTATGAGAAAGATTGATGCTATTAAAAACCACTGTAAAAATACAAAGGTGTCTAACTTTATCAAAATGTGTGCTTCTGGTTCAACTCCCACCAGAAGCCAACATTTTTACTATATTTTATTCTTTTTGTCTCTCTATGCTACAAATATTAATATTATTATGCATATATATCTAAAATGCTTGGAAAATGCACATGGTATGGTTTGGCAATTTATCACAATATTGCAATATATCGCAACACCACTTGTTTGCCAATATATCGCAATACGATTTCAAATATCGCTATTTATTGTGTTTTAGTAGCTGAATATTTTTCAAGTATTAAGTAGATCTAATAAATAGAAACAAATAAAAAAATAAAAGAATTAAAATGTAAGTTTTTTTTAAAAAATTAATTGGAATGCGGTATAAACACTATATTATGATAAAGTAGTAATTGTAACTATAGGAATAAGGAAACTTAAAGTCAAAACATCATTTAAAAGTTAATTCAAAGAATTTTGAGTTTTACCCCCTTAAAGAAGTTTCCACATTTTTATGAATATTTTGATTTTATGCAATATATTTGCAATATATCATGATACTGGGTTCAAATATCGCAATCTTGTATATTGCAATATAAGTTTTGCCTGAAGTCCTAGCCCTATACTATGGTAACGTGCACTGCTTAGTACATGTTTGCATTTTTTCCTTGGCAATTGAGCTACACAATATCATGTTAGTTCCATTTTTCTCAAAATATCACCTGGAACCACATCTATCTTGAAATTTAGACAGCTAATTAAAGTAATTCATTGGTCATTAAATTACAATCAAGATCCTTCAAATGCTTTAAAAGTCTTCAGTACAGATTCAAGCATCCATTGGTTTGGATTTATAGGTTATTTTGCTCTAAGTATATTTACTATTAAATTTCCACGATCACTTGATTGACCATGATCACAGTTCAATGATGGATGGATTATCTAAAGAAGCGATACTTACAATAAACGGAAAGTCCCGATTGAGATGGATCCGGCTGTAGTGACGTGCAGCAATCACATCGTTTATCGTTTCGATAATAGACGGCCTCGAACAAGCAGCTTTCCCGACGGCACAAGTAGACGCACGAAATTTCTCCAGGGCTAGGTTTCGAGACTACCGAAACGTTTTTAGAACATACGTGCATTTCGGAAACTTTTGTGTAATATGCATTGCCATAGATTACAGGCCAACAAGTAAATGAAATACACAGAAAAACGACCAATGTAACAGACATAACTTTGAAAAGTGAAAAAACTATGTTAGTTTCAACAAAATAATGTTTGATTACAACCCGTCACCAATATCGATGTCAGTGTTAGCGAAGACCTACAAGTAAAGTCAGTTCATTTCACTGTGCAAGCTCTTGTTGGGTGACTTCGATTGAGTGGCAAATTATCAATTTCATTTTCGTTCACATTCAAATTGAATTTGCATTTCATAAATAATTTATTTTTAATCATAGTCCGATTTTTTTTATATAAAAATACACAAAAAACCTTAGTATGAATCGCGCAAATAAGACGTTGGTACAGATTGAATTTATAATTGTTTAATGAATCATTTAGTATTCATGGTAGCTTTCAAGATTGAATTCATTTCTGATCAATAATTCTTCCACGTAAACAAAACTTGGAAATGCCCATATGTATCCGATGTCAAGACACACACATATACACAGAAATATACCGGACTTGGTGGTCGAGTAGTTATAGATCGTTCGACTGGGCGGTTGTGGATTCGATCCTCGGCCGCAACATATCAGATACTAGTATATCTTCATTTCTTGGTATTCATTATATAGGGATAGTTCCAGCTCAGATTAACCAGGTGCAGGGATAATGAGGCCAGATGGAGTGAACATTTATTTTTAAAAAGTTAACCCGAAACAAACACTCTGGAATATTTTAAGCCATCTTTTAAGTATTTAATAGTCGTAGTACCCTTTGAAGTTGGTTACTGTGTAGTATCAGCACGTGAGGGAAACTAACTAAAGGGTATGTGATCCGCGTAGCATTCCCTTAGTTTCCCCCATACGGCGTTACCAAACAGTAACCCACATGAAAGTGTACTATCAGTGTAGCAATACCACGTTACCGTGACGTCACTAAAGGCATCAAAACCAAGACAAAACTTTAAACATTGGCTCCGCTTGAAAATAAAAGAATATATTATAGGATCTCCAACAACGCAAAACCGTGGAGCAAAACAGAATTGAACTGTAGTCCGTTCGTTTACAAATAATTTTCAAGATTTCACAAAGTGCATGGAAAAACGGCTCAGATGCTGATGCAATTTACTCGGTCTTATCATCGTTCTAGTAACATTTCGGACAAGTTGCATTTGGCAGATAGCCGAGACTATCCGTTTGTGTTCACGTCATATCCGGGTTTCCCAAAGTTAAAAGGAATTGTGGGAAGGAACAAACAACCAAACGAAAACACGGGGGCTCGAAATTCCATAGGGTCGCATGCAAATTCGAGCCCCTGTAATCAGAAATTGACTCTGCTTTGATATTTAACAAAATACATAACCGGAAAACATTTATTAATATTAGCTCGTTTATCATATTGGCCTTCACAGTTCGGTTTGTAATTTAGCAGATGCAGCGAGCAACACGTAACTCCTTGAAAATCAAATCTGAATAAAACGATTGATGCAGTCTGTTCATATATAGCACACAGTATTAAACAACACTTACGAGCATGTGCCAACAATTCTTGGAAACTAATTTCAAATTTCAGGTAAGTCTATTCGACGGTACTTGATTAGTACGCTGGGGCCAAGACTTGAACAAAACCAGTTGGCGGTGAAGCAACAGATGCTTTAGATAGACCATCTAATATCAAACTGGGCGAGCCTTCCTTATAAAAGGAAACTTTTCTAATTATTAATTTATTTAATTTTTATATCTTTATACTGACGATATTTCATTAGATTTATTCAAATTATCAAATTAATGATAATCTTAAAAGAAGTGTAGTCTTAACTGATCAGTTTTAATCGAAATATGAATTATTACTACGATCATTTAATATAAATCATAAGAAACCATGCTTGGAAATCTAGAACGACGAAATCGTTTGTCATAAAAAAATCATTGATTTCCTCCCTTATAATATTTTGTTTATTATCATAATATAGTTTAATTATATGTAACATCTCAAAACATGTATACGCTTCTGTCATGAATCGTCTGTTATACAGGGGCGGATGAAGGATAAACAGCGATGAGTAGTACAAATGATAATGACGCACCCTTTCTAGAGTGCAGTCGTTAAAAGATAGATCCAAGATAAGTTTTTATTTCTATAGTTTACTGTCAATATTTTTTTTTATTTAAGAAATAATTGATCGCCATCTGTGTTGTGTATTTAACCACAGTTTGGAGTTCAGATGCGTATTATTGTTTATTGATAAAGGGTTAAAGTGGAAATAGCTAGGGTAAAGTCATTAACTTTCGTAGGGCACTAATTTTTCGCTGATATTGTGGAGAGATTCATCCACGATTATTGACGCCTCACGATCATAGATCTCAAATTTTCAAGAAAATAAATCCACTAATGAATCCACTGAAGAATTTCTCTGAAGTACCTAAATAATCAACGACTTTTAATATCAGCAAATTTTTTTTCTGTAAAAAATGAATATATTACACCATATACTCATAAAATATGTTTAAAACAAGTATTAAAATATGCACATCAATTTGTATACAATCAGAAATGCTTGAAAAATTACGGAGGCCTTTAAGTGATATTGTACATTTTCTACTCGCTTAAGTGAAACACATTTATTTCACTTTTTAACGAAATATTAATTTAACGAAATATATTTCGTTATTACAAAATGCATGACCGTAAATACGAATAGTATTATTTCAAAATAATATAGAATGTATTTTGTTTAAAAACATCATATTACTAAATTACGGAATACTATTTTGCTTTTATGAAAACATATTACAGTTCGTATTTACAAAATAAAATAAACGCGTTGCCTTGAAGAAGTCCATTCAACTCTAATGGAGTACCGTTGATAAGCGTGCTTTGAAAAATAAATCCTCTTTGAAAAATAAATCCTCTCATATTGAAATATCTACGGTGGCATAAAAGGGACATAAATGATATTTTATTCCAAGCTTGCGTGAGGACGCGATAGCTACTGCTTACGAACGCGACAACAAACGTTTTGGCACGTGATAACACTCGCTGCATGCGATCGGGTTAGCTATCTCGTGCGCACGAGAAATAAGTCAATCTTCAATGTCTCCTTTATCACTATGAAAAGAATGTGTATTCGTGATATTATTCAATGTAGTATCAAATGTGCAAATGGAGACGTACGTAAGAAGGCAATCATTGGATCCCACTATATATATTCCGTTATCAGTACCCTTATACTTTGCTTTCATGAATATTAATAAGCTACTTGCTGACCAATGAAAACCACACGTAATATTTTGAATACTCTTCATTGAAGTAAAAGAAGCACAAGCTGCCTTTCAAAATCGGAACAACTATGTAACGTTTCCTTTGTCAAATGACCCGTGCTGCCTCCGACACGAATGAAATGAAATGTCTAGTTAATAAAATTCATAAGTACGAAGCAAAGCGTATTGAGCAAACGTGGTTAGGCAAAGACATGTCAAAAAGTAATCATACTGTTTGTTGATAACACTGAATCGTAAGAACCATGTCTCTCAAATAAACAAATAGACGAAATACTGCCGGTGTAATAATAAACAATAGACAGTATAAATAAATGAAATATTCTGTTTATTTAAGCATCGATATGTTTCAAAAGCGACAAAGATAACCCCTCGATATACTGGTGCAATATATCGTATGGTTCAGTTTTTGACATGACCTACTTTCCTTTTCAAGATATGGAAGCGTGATTATAGTTCAGTGGGTCTTAAGATGTTCGGTGGCAATGTTGAGCGTGTCTTTAATGCTTTAACTGTACTTTTTATTTCGTATTCATATGGCGAATTGCTGAAAAATGGAAATTTCGAATCGACAAGTTACCATGGTAACTGGTTCTGCAGTGGATGTCAGTTAGAAACAAGTTCTGACGCCTATGAAGGTCATCACAGCGCACATGTAAAAAACAGGTAAGAGAAGAGAGAGAGAGAGAGAGAGAGAGAGAGAGAGAAATGGGTCTTATCTTAAAGATTAAAATCATGCAGATGGTTCCAGATATTATATATAATAATGTAAGTCAGCTAAATGTTGAACTTAAAATGATATTTGCATTTAAATAGTTATACCAAATGTTTGTAATTCATTAAATAATTAGTAAAGAAGTGTTGTTGTTGTTCTAGGCATGCGCAGTACTCGGGACCTCATCAGAACGTCAATGTACAAGGAGGGTCAACGTACAAGGTCACGTCATACGTAAAGTTGCTTAGCAACGTTAATAATTCTGACTATCAAGATGTATCTGTGAAGATGAAATGTAGTGACCAGAAAAGTAAGCCGTTATATCGGAATATTTCATAAAGTACCAGGGGTGCGTTGCATAAACAAAAGTTTCAAAACGTTTCATTGTAGTGCATCTTTGATTTCTATGCAATAGAAGTATCGGAGCCAGAGAAGGTACTCTTCAAAACTGCTTCGCGCAGTCACATGAAATATGTTTTTGATTTTCAGTTTTTAAGTCGCATCTATTTGGAGGTTTTGAAAATTGGTGACTATGTGACAGATAAATGCGATGATCATATTATTTTTTGGAATATCCTAAACTAATTTATGCAAACCAATGAAACGAGTGCTTTTCCGAACTCTTCGGTTGTTAACCAAGATTTCATTGGATCAAAAAATAGGTCAAAATCCATTTTATACAGCTTACGCCGAACAAATTTTGGGGTCACCATTCTACTTTTTGAGTTATCTGCCCCTGAAAGTGAGTTTGCTCTTTCATGTCATTTTCTTGTTGTATGTATACTGGTAAATAATCTATAAATTAATTTATTTCGATTCTTTTTTTTTATAAATGACACTTTGAATTTCCCTCAATCGAAAGAATGCACCTTTAAAACAGTACTATGCTTCATATCCTCATAGACGAAGATCACTACGTCAGCTTTGGAAAGTCTCCACGTGCAAGACGAGGCACGTGGATACAGACGGGAGGTGTCCAGACTGTTCCCTCGGGTACGATTAACTGATTATTTACACGTGGTAATAGACCATTTCTCTCCGAAATGAGACGGATACCTGCACTCCCTCAACACCTAATCTATACCTGGTGTAAATTCCACACATTGTTAAATGGGAAATAAACATACACATTAGATTTTACCCCAGTTACTGATTGGTCAGTTAAAATCAGCGAATTATACCGAGTATTGCCGAACCCCCGGTGAACTGGTCTATTTGGGTTTGATCATATGTTGTTTGGTGGTAACGAGGCTTTGATGTTTTACAGTATTTAAAAAGCACAGATCCAAGTTTTACAGAATCGATTAATAAGCGTTCTTGCATCTTTAATCATTATACGTATATATCTCTCCAGTATAATATTCAAAATTCATTCGGACAAGTGACGTCATGGAATTTAGATAAAGAGTTAAACATATACATTTTGTCGTGTTTTTTTTCGGCATACGTGATAGTGTAGGCATATCCAGCGCATGTAAATTCATCGGAAACTATTGTTCTAGATGCTAACAATTTTTAACTGAAATAAATTTAAGATTCATAACTATTGTCTTCAGGAAAAAACCTTAAATAGGGAACACTACACAGAGTTAAACATTTATCTTTCGTTTTTCAAAGTGACCATTTCATGATTTTATTATGATTAATTTATTTTTCAGTTTCAAATTGCCTTTTTTTTTGACTAGTCCAAATATTGAAATTAAGATGAAATTTAAACGAAATTTATAAGGGAAATTCTTGACAACATCGGATTTATATATTTCTAGGTTACCATGGCTGTAACATCTACGTGCAGACAGAAGGGCATACAGAGTTTCTTATAGACAAGGCGAGCGTGACGCACGTGCAACTCAGTGGAGACTGGCGCACGAGGGCTCAGAATTGGATTCACAATCACCGCAAGGCACTAATAACTATCAGGTAAATAATACAGCAAGGACTATAAGGTATATAAATCATATACAAGAATTTGGGATGATTTTACATTGCAAATATACTATAAGAAATGTTTAATTAAACTACAATATCACGTCAAATTAACTGCAATAAATGTTGTAATATTACAAGTATAAGCCAATGAATATCAAGTCAATTTTAACACAATGATTATCAGGTATTTTTATATCACATGTATACTATAAATAATGTACTTTTATATTTCAAGTATACTGCAATAGATATACAGGTTAAACCTGTCTTAAGCGGTCAGTCAAGGACCAAGAGAAAGTGGCCGCTAAACAGAAGTGACTGCTAAATAAAGTTTAAATATATAACAAAATGCTACAGTTTGGTAATATTAAAATTAACTGCTAAATACAGGATGGCCGCTTAGTACAGTTGACCGCTATTTACAGGTTCAACTGTAAAAGCAGGTTAATCATACTACAATACATATCAGGTATAGCCTATTTCATTATTTTGGAGAAATGACCCCCGGAGGCAACACACTTGTAAACGTCGTTTAAAACAACAAAATAACAAGGTATCGACGGGGCATTGGGACGATTATGCTCTAGTTGTGCTTGGAAAATATGGCTAATTATTTTATTAAATATTATTTGATTATCGTTTTACTATTATACTAGCTTGTTTTCAACTGCCCAACATACATTGGTTCAGTCATTCGAGTACGTTTTTCTATGTGAAACAAAAATAGTGTTGCGTTACGTGATGTCACATCCAACCATATAATCAATCCTATGTTACTTCTTTCTGTTTCCTTTTTGGCCCTTGGATATAATTGATATATAATAAATAATTAATACGTCTGGATGCATTTTTACATACTTTCCTTTTCACTTTTATTTTTGTATTTTCCTTTCCTCTCAACTTGTCCCTCTTTTCTTTTTTCTCTCTCTTCTTTCACTATATTTGATTATGATTCTTTCCTGATTTCATTTTTTCTTCCATTTTTGTTTTTGTATTATCATAAAATTAATTTATTAATTCATGTCTAAGTGAACATGTCTTCAAATAAGCTGTTTTCTTTTCAAATTCATCAGTTGGCTCATAATCACAGTGCATTTTACATAGAATCTTTCCTTTCATTTGTTAATAGTTATGACTCGTCTGCCATTGTGATTTTGTACTACACATGTTTTGTAGGGAAAAGGCTTGTTGTAAGAACTTGCTGCCAAACCCCATGTCTGTAATATTCAACAGAATAAAATATGTTTAAACGAACCATATAATCCTGACGAATGGACAACTGATCATGGAACTCACTTATAAACTGAATACAAAGCACAAAGGCGGGGTCTGGGAATATATCAGTACACAAGAGGGACTAAATCAAGGAACCAAGTTTGTAGCTCGAGTTGCTGCCGGATTTCATTGATTCGACCCATTGAGGAATCGCGTGACCACTTAAAAGACTTCGGTATGTCGCAGCTGTGGACCGAACTTACAACTATCGATTGTGGGGCGGATGCTCAAACTACTGAACCACCGGGACTGGTGTAAATGACACAAGAAAACATTGTAATTGGTTTTATAATTATTAGATATTGTTTAATTGAAACCCTCAACTTTCAGATGGTCGGGAAATACCACTGCTGCCCAAGGCATACGTCTAGAGGTATATCTTCCTATGCTAAAATTCCACCAACTTTACTTAGCACTAAGTAATTCTCTTAATACTTAGGGACGGAGTTCATCTTTTCTAATAAAACTATCCAAATATTTATTTTTTTTAACACATATTGTTAGTTATTCAGGTGAAACTTTATGTCAACTTAAGACATGTGCCGGAAAACAGGAACAGTGGAATTCGTTTCTATCCAGTATTACTTAGCGTTATCGTTGGGAACGCATAATGGGACTACCCTGGTCAATAGTCTAAAATAAAACTCGTCGCATAGTTACTCCCTTAGTGCTTGAAGGAAGATCACTGTGAGGAGTTTGCTATATATAATGATGTTATTATGTCCCTCAGTACATTACCTTTCTAACTTACAATAATTATGCTATAACTAATTGGTATATTTTTGATACTGTATAAATATATATTTCGTTGACTTAAATTTTCGCAGGATTTGTATTACAGATAATTTCGTGGATACATTTATTCGTGGTATTATGTTCTAGATATTCGTACATAAAACCATCCACGAAATCATTAAAATTAGTCTCGCGAATTTAATGAATTTATATGTTATTTATAATTCGCGAATACTTTATTTTCTTAAAAATATCAAGTATGTAGTGGCAGTATAATAAACATATTTTAGCATATGAGTTGGTGAATTTGGTAAAATTTTATATCAATACTTTCATTTTCACAGAATACAATCGCTAAATATATTTGTATCTATTAAAATATGTTTTATTGCAAAACTTTCACCTTGCAGTTTACGGACGATTGGCATTTCATATATATTGAATGATAATAGAAATTTTAGAAAATTGTTGTACACTTAAACTCAAAGCAATGTGTAAAACCAGCAATATAGATTAGTTTGTCCATCTCGCAGTTAAACTGCAGTTTGCTCAAAGAAAACAAAATACTTTTTCGGCGTAGCTATCTAACTCACTTTTGACCTACTTAAGGCTGATGACATAAGCTGTGCCGAAAAAATATATGAAAGATTTTCATTGGTAGATATTTCTATACTTACAGAAAAAAGGTTACGCACCATTGTTTGTTGAGATGACAACTAGCTGAAATAAATGCTTCGTATTCACGAAATATTATTAATAAAGTATTCTGACTGCATATCAGTTTCTTTGGTGTATATATTGTTGTTTTATCAAAATACTTCTCTTAGATGCACATTGAGACATATTTCGGGTCAAACGTTATAAATATCTGCAGAATACTATAGTCAGTTTCACCGTCTTGACGTCATTACAATAATGTCTACTCCGCCGATTGCGTGTAGGGAACTACCATCTATACTCTCCATTATTTATATATCCCCATTAACGCCGATTACCTTTTTTTTTTAAATACTTCTTGTTATTTATTTCTGCAGATTATTCAACAAAAACATGAATTTATTATCGGGTCGGCAGTACACGCAGAGAAAATCGTGAATACGTCATTCAGCGAGTGTTTTACGACAACTTCGAATGGGCTGTTTTGGGTAACGCTTTAAAATGGCGGATGATGGAATGGAGTCAGGTATTTCAAATACATCAGATCAACTTTTAAGAATTAAAATTTTATTAATTTATTTCATATGGACAAATTTTGAGGCACTGGCAAACCGAGCAGACCCAGATTTGATAGTTCATTTTCTTCCCTATTTGCTCATACAGTATTGTAGCTAAGATTTTAGTCTGCAAAGCAAAGACAAATCCATTGTTTCATCATATACCATTAAAAATTGAGTTAATTAATATTCATCAAGTCAAAATCTTGATAAATAATAAGGTGAAGCTTATTGGACACAATTGATTAAATGTTATGCATAATATCACACATGCAAAATCCATACTGATTTCTTTCTATATTTAGCGCAAACCCTTTTTCGTGAAACCCCTCTACCTATATAAAGCAACAAAAAACAAACCGGTATCAAAATCATATTACATTAGCAACTTGACTATTAATATAAGTAACTGAATATTTTTTTCCACATTTTTATTTTAATTCCTCTTCTTGAATATTGTAACATACTGGAAAACTTATGAATTTACGATTTAAAAGACAAAACACACACACACAAACACACACACACACAAACAGTGTCACCTTCACGCTATCACTTTCTACTCTTCCAGATTGGCATGGAATACAAAAAAAAGAAGAAAAAAAATGCATAGAGACATTCTAGGGAGCGGTTAACATGAAAATTAAAGAGACTTTATCGAGATATTGTTAACATAGTATAAGTAATAAATCGTAAAAAATCTTCGAATGCTGAAAAAATAGGAGTGCAGCATTCATTCACTTGAGTGAGGTCTTTTGCTCAAGTTATAAGGCTGGATTATAACTTTTTAACACATTTTGTGGATCATGATCTAATTTCATGGGATGATTACTTTAATGGTGGGGAGTGGATGAGGCTTATGTTGCTGATTTCTGATATTTTGTATTCGAACATAATAAACGGATTTTCTCAATCCCTACTTACAAGGAGGCATAGTCCAGTTGTAAGTACTCGACTGTGAGACCAGAGTTATAGTTGACATTTTCACTTACAGGCCAAGTATTGGTCGCATAGATTATCATCATATATACAAAAAAAACCCCATGAAAATCTGCTTTTGAACTTTCAAGGGTCGCATAGATTACGCGAAACCACTCACGGCAATCCATGCCCTCCGTTCACACGGGTAAGAATCTGTCTTTATTTTGAACACAATTTTATAATTTTATCTTGGCTTGCCGACTTATTGGGTCGGCTTTTGTGAAGAGGTTAGTATGCTATAAATAAAGTGATAGGTATCTATTCATTGGCATTTTGCTCACAGATTGGGTTCTTTCTATCTAGCCTAAATGCGCAATAAATTAAGTGCTTGGAATTCAGTCATTGACCTTTGCTGACTTTGACTTATAGGTTATTTTTTCTATGAATAAAGTGCTATAGGTATCCAGCAAGACTTATGTCCACATTTTGGCTGTTATTCAGAGGTTCCCGTTTCTACAGGTTTGAATGTACATCGAAAAGGGTATCGACTAAGGAGCAACCAAACACGGTGTCATTAGTGTCCTTGTATTATATAATTATGTCGAATGACACTGCAAAGAAATCTATTTTCCGTTTACAAGACACATTCAAAATATTGAATGCATATGGTTAAAAACTTGATCGTATTTGAATATATAATACTTCTACATGCATTTGGTGATGAGAGCTGCCACTCATCTTTTTCCCCCCCTTTTTTTTGATATTTCAAATAATCTTACTGCTGCAATGTCCGGTGGAAGTTTGTCCCACTTCATTGTAATTATTCTTTATTCGGTAGCACAATCTTGAAAGTTTATAATGACTGAAAATATGTCGTCGAGGAAATGATGTGTAAGATATATTCCAGTGCATCCATTACTTCCTGCATCGTGCGATAATGTTTTATTCTAGGATAAAGGTAAGAGGCCATTGCACGTTTTGGGGCGTGCCCAAAAAAGTCCAGCTTTGGGTCCAGTCAATGTCAAGCAGTGACCTGAAGGCAGCCATAAACAAGAGAATTCATGACGTCATTGGACATACCAAGGGACTGTAAGTAATGATCTAGTACAGCAGGCTCTAATTCCATAGTCATACATCGCTACGTAATACTTATTACGTAGATTATAAATGAGACGGTGAGGGAGCGAGATGGGACTTCGTGCGTTGAAGTCGGAGCCACAAAGTAGAGAGGGTGGTGTCATTAATGTTGGTGGAATTTGAGCCATATTGTACACAGTCGAACCTGTCTTCAGCGGTCAATCAAGGGAACAAGAAAAAATGACTGCTTAAAGAAGGTGGCTGCTAAATGAAGGTTAAATATATGACAAAATGCTATAGTTCGGTAAAATTAGAATTGGCCGCTACATGCATGTTGACCGCTTAATACAGGTGACCGCTGATACAGGTTCAACTTTACGTCTCTCACAGGGCGACTCAATGGTCAAATAATTTATTGAATACCAAGGGATTGTAAATTATCTTCATCTGTTTAACATCATTTCAAAATAAGACAATAATTTCGTCGCTCGTATTATTAACGAACATTATCGTATGGATGGAATGAAAAAAAAAAACATAGTAAAATTATCATTACACATCCGTAATTTAAACAAATATATCAAATTCTTTAACATCAACAAATATAGCACATAAATTGGTTTTATAATTTTCTAAAATAAATGCAAATATGTGTATACAATATAAGTGAGTAGAAATGATTTGATTGTTTATGAAACAATAGTCTAGAAATGTGGGATGTCAACAACGAGAACCTGCACGGTGATTTTTACGAGCGTCACACGGGGGACCCGAACATTACCATGGAAATGTTCAGACAGATCCACGCGCTGGACAGCAAGCCGCGACTGTTTCTGAATGAGTATAGTGTCATTGACAACACGGAAATGACTGTGGTAAGTACATAAGTACTAAATAATTACACACTGGTTGTTGTTGTTGTGATGGAAAATACAGTCGATGCGACAGTTTTGTTAAGCCATATATCGAATCCTCTATAAAAATGACTAAAGATCCAAGTGTACAAAGACGCCCGGTTGAACCACCTACTACCCTCACATCAACATTTCGACTAACTCAGCTGGGGCTGGAACCCTCCGCGGTGAGGGAGTGAATTATGTTTATTTACTCGGCCACAGAGGCCTCTGATTACACGCTTGGTTTCAACTGACAAAGGGGTAGGTTCACCAAGGATGAACCTACCAATTCCAAAGTGTAATGACCCTAGGACAGAGATGGTGATAGATCACTAGCTAATGTAATGAAGTACACATATTACATACGACAAATACGTTCCATTATTACTAAAATCATTTTATTTTAAGTAATCATTAAATATTGCATTTAAAAAAAAAAAAAAAAAGTTTACTTACCCATACTTACAAACAAAAAATGTCGCTCACGTGCAACCTGTTCTTGTCCATTTATTCGTTTTTATCACTTACGGTGGGATATAAAAGAAAACATTTATATTAAACCAAATATCAATATAATAAAAGCATAAATATACTCAAAGATCAACAGCAACATAACATTCGTTAACATAAGATATCTAAACAATTAAAATACCATGATTTTGTTTCGGTTCAGGCTTTGAAAGAACAAGCTCTACAATTTCAAAAAGCCGGAGTTCCAATTGGCGGTATCGGCATTCAAGGCCACATGAAGCACTTCAACCTGGATGCCATAAAGGTAAGTCTGTTTACATTGTTTAGTTTGCCAGATACATTTTAAAGAAAGAAAGAAAGAAATATATATATATCTATATCTCTCGGTGTAAAACAATAAATGTACAAATCAGATTCATTCTAAATGATTGTAATTGTCCGTCTTTCAAAGCCGCAGTGCAAAATGCGTAAAATTAAAATCGTTGTTTATCTTCCATGTGCAATGTGCAAGGATCCCCCAAACACAAACACAAAAGTACAAATCAGTACAAAAGTATGTAAGTTTTTATTAAGTAGTGATGGAAAACGTTTTTCTTGAAATTTTACTTTACACATATATTGTTTATCACATTTTGCCGTGTATAGTAAAGAAATATTGAAGCAATCTAATGAAAATTAAAGACTTCAAATGAGACAAACCAAATCATAAAACTGTAAAAGGATAGTCATAATACACTGTTAATTGTCATACCCTTCTTGTTTATTCGAAGAGCAAAACGCTTTCACGCAGGTCAGCAATACAAGCCCGTATTGATGCCAGAACAAAGTTATTTAAGTTGATTGTGCAAAATCTAGAAGGTACTAGACCCAATTAATAATTTACAATTCGGATATCAGATCAATTTATAGATACACACGCTCATTGCAAATCTTGGCTAAAAGTAAGTAGTTATATACAGTTATTACATTAATATCAACATGTTATTATGTTTTATAAGCTAATCCTGTCGATTTATTATGCTCGCAAGCATGACTATTCGCCATTAAAATAAATGGCACAAGTTTTCAGTTTTACAATATCGGTAACACAATATGCATTCAATGTCGTAGTATTATCAAAAGGTCAAAGGTATGATTACTAAAATAATATCGCCCAACAAAAATAAACTATATGCTGACTATGCCATATAAAGCACAAAATATATGAACATCATATCATCAAACAAAATTACGTCGTCTCCGACTGCCGAGGTGTTAGAGTGTCCGCCTCAAGAGCAGGAAGTCATGGGCTCGATCCCTGGCAACGCCGTAAAAGAATGGAGCATATAAGCGTAGTTCCAGGACTGATTGGCCCGGTGTTAGGATAATGTGACAATGTGTGGAATCATACCACATGTCTACGGCGTGATACTGCAGTGTGGCAGCACTATATCTGTCTCCAGTAGAAATAGTCTCCAAATGACTGTAATACTGTCGGTAGGACGTTCAACCCAACAACAAACAAACAGAATTACATACCAAAATCAGATCATAACATATCAATAAAAGGAAGCCTCCCGGCAGGTTTACATTAGGTCAATAGTTCTTCCGGGTGCCTCCTGTAGTAGGGTGTCGTTAGATGAAAAAAATGTATTGCCGACAGTAAACGCAACACCACAACCAACAACGACATATGCACTTTTGTCAAAATCTACTTCCATTACCAGGCACGTTTGGATTTGGTTGCAGAGGCTGGGCTTCCTATTCTTATAACAGGTAGGTCTACGTTACGATGATTGATTGGTTTCACGACCGCATCCCTTTCTATGCGCCAGTAATTATAAATGCAATGTATTTTCATACAGAAACACTATACGTAATACAAATATGTTACGTGAGCCAATTAGACGGCTGCGTTAAAAGATACGCCCATATTGTAGAACTGTTACAAAATTTTTAAATCTGATGTCAGAGGATGGAAGAACACTTACATGCACAGGACATGGAAAACGCTTGTCAGAGTAAAAGCAAGACACTATTGATTTTGCGATATTTTCATTAATTCATGGGCCGTAACTCTGGAGTGTCTGTGAATTACTGACTGGTTATCAAACTTAGTCGATATACTGTGCCAAAACACACTGTGACCAGCATAGTAAAAATCGGTTCAAGTTTGTCAGAGTCGGAGCTTTCACACCGTCATTTTTCATTTAGTCAAGGGTCGTAACTCTAGAATGTTGTTATCTATCTGGCTGGTTATCGAACATGGGCGATATATTTTGCCAAAGCACACTGTGATCAAGCTTGATCGGTTCAATTTTGTAAGCATTTGAGAGCTGACAACCAAATTGGAACGTGGTACCCTAATACGTTATCATTCGACGGGCGTATAAAAACGAAAAATAAAAAAAAATCATACTTAACTACATTGAACAAACATAGGAGGTAGTTGTTTTGGTGTCATAAGTTTGCAAATGCTTTATTTATTTTCTACTTGGTACCTGATAGAGATTTAGTGATACAGTACTGCTGGGCTCCACATCTAATCTAGTTTACCCACGTTTCTATATCTGTGGAAAACTCGGCGATGAAGGCTACGCCACGCAATGCGTGGTCTTCAGGATTTGGACAGTTTAAGCATATTATTCCAAGATTTCTAATATTGATGGGTAGTGGATAGATTAAGGATTTCACTTATTCAATGTATAAGTATTTGAGAAATGATCATGAATATAGTGACTTGAAATTTAAGTAGTTTAATCATTAAGTAAAATATTTCCGATTCAGATACCGTTTAAGGATTGTTGAAATCGTATTTGAAATTGGAAGAACATGATGTGAGAACTGCGAAAAACATATATTTTACATAACTGCTTCAGAGTTTGCAGTCAATGATGTAAACGAGACAACAAAAGCAACCAAACTACGTGACCTAATGACGTTGTTCTTCAGCCATCCCGCGGTAGAGGGCGTCATATTCTGGGGTTTCTGGGATCAACGGATCTGGGAACCAGACGCCGCGTTGTACACTGGGGACCATGCTACGGTACTACCTATTTTTCATTCATCCATAGTCTGGTTCCCTGCCTACTGCACTGAGGAACGTAGTGTCAGGGGAAAGCAATCAAAACTAATTTATCCACGCCTTCATAAACTGGTTTTATAGCAAATTTTGGCCAATTAACCGGCGTGTAGATTTTTATTTCAAAACTGTTGAGAACATAATTAAAATGGCAATATAATGGCAATGGTAATGTTTTAGCAAATGTTTGATTTTGTATGCGAGCGGACTTTAGTTCCAAGCTACTTCGTTCCAATATTTCACGAAGTTCTCGGAAAAAAACAAAAAAAACAACAAAAAAAACGGCCAAGCTGCTGATGGAGATCCTATTTTCCGTGGAAACCTTATATTTGTCTCCTTAGACTGACACATGTGTCATAGAACCCGATGAAGAGAAATAAAATACGGTTAGTTTTCTATTTTCAAGCGGATCCAATGTGGACAGTTTTTGTCTTCGATTTGATGCCTTTAATGACGACACGGTCACGTGGTATTACTACACTGGCATACTCAACTTGTTAAATTACACTGTTCAAGCCGAATGCAGCCGGACGTGCTTTAGAGGACCTTATTAAGAAGCAATGGAAAACGTACATAAACAAGCACGTGCAGGACAGTCAGGCGATGCACGTGTCCGGGTTTAAAGGTTCCTACAAACTCAACGTCAAACACAACGGACATGTCATCAAGCAGGAAACGTTCACACTTACTGACGGGGGCAAGACACTGACCATCCAGCTCGGGGATCATTCAGGTAAATCGAATCTTAGCTTTTATCAAAACCGGGCAAGCAGGTTTACATATGCAAGGCCAAATTGCATTCTAGACTTGTTGTTCACATTTCAATATTTCAGTATATAATGAATCTAAAAATAGCATTTCGTCTTGGAAAAGTAACTTTAAGTTATATAAATAAATGAAGTGAAGTGTGTCTCTCACAAACTAGAGGTTAGTTACAAAGGTATCTGAATAACGTTTCGTTCTGTGATCCAATGTATTAAAAGGAAATAACCTTGATATATATATGCATGTTATGAATGAAGAAGCTTGATCATATTAGCTTTAATGTAATCCATCCAACAAAAGATTTTAATCATGGTCCTTCAAATGCTTTATAAGACTTCACAGATTCAGAATATTACCTTATCTAAAACATAAAGAAGGTTTTCTAGATTACAGAAATCCTTATGCTTGGCTTAAACATGTAAGCTTTCCTTTAAACAATTTAAGTAGGTAAAAGACAGCACAACGAAAACAGAAAATCGTTTCATATATACGAGTTAAGAATTAATTTTGTTTAGCAGCAATATTGTTACACCCCAAATATTAAAACGGGTAATAAAATATGTATAATAGCAATTAAGTGTAGTTTTCCATCATAAGTAATAGCAGTAATAGTGACTAAGTTCAGAATATAACAAATTCCAAAAATAGACCTACATCTTATCAGTCCCACCCAAAGCCTTTTCCCAGTAATTTATTAATTGATTTGCCACCAAATATTTGATTAATTGACTACTTGATCGATCGACTGATTAATTCAATCATGTATTCATCAATGAATTAATTTCCTTTGCATACATAGAGTGATTTATATATTAGTTTGTTAAATTGATTAATTGGCTTATTTATTGATTTATTTACTGATTTATTAATTCATTTCAGGGGGTTCTCCTTCGGTTACAGGTATTATTGTTGGGTGATGTTGAGTAGTTAGTATTTTCAATAAAACATTTATGTTACTGTTTTCAACACTGTTGATTTTCTCATTTGCTATTCCTGTAAAATCGTAAATTTTCGTTGACATTGAATTTCGTTTACTATGTAAATAAATGAATTTCATGACATTTCACGGAGAAAACCAAATTTCCTAATGTTTCATTAGGGCACCTTCGTTATCTTGGTAATGGTTATGTGGTCAAAGACGTAGCGGAACCATTACTGGGATGGACAGGGATATAGGAAGCTGCGATTTTAATATCCACATTTTGTTTACAATTCAAAGGATGATTATTCGAGATGGATATTTAATATTGATAGGATATATAGGGTTATTGTCTCTGGATATATCTGCCAGTGGTACAGTTTAACAAAATTTGAACACAGAAACGATTGTCCAAAGTTGACTTTTTGTGTAAGATAAAACGCTCTTGTATTTTGTGTTAGAATTATGTAATACATAGAGGATAATTTTTTGGTTTGGTGTAAAATTGATTTATAATTTCACTGAGTGAACACAAAAAGTGATATTTTCACGAGTGGCGAAGCATCTTTTTATGTTCACGAATTTCATCAAAACAAACAATTTTATTTTTATATAATGCCTTAAAGGTCAGAAATTAGCTGTTTTTATTCACAAAAGACGTCAAAATTGGAGGGATTACGGGACGTTATTTTTGACGTCATTTCTTGCGTAAAATCCAGCACAAATGACGCTACGATCAATTTATAACGTCGGGTCGGTTCAAGTTCCTGATAATTTCACTGTTTTGAACAGTGAAATTATCAGGATATAATCCACTGATATTTTTCTATGATCCACCGAATAGAGTCAGATAAAAACCGAATTCCTTTATCCAAAGGTTATTACCTCAATGTCTGAGCTACCGATCCACATGCAGGTTTTCGACGTTATAAGTTATAAGTTATGTTATTTTCGTGATAAAAAATAAATTTTACGAACTAAGAAAGTTTTCCGGAATGTTTAGAAAACTGTACACTTAACAAAAGAATCACTGAGACCTAAGTGTAGGGCACATGCGCTATATAGTTACCATAAAAATGATAAAGAAATAAAATTCTCCTCTAAATTTAAATGCGTCAAAATGAGTCTACATGTAGTACAGGGCTGAATAAACAATCTTCATCGAGATAAAATGGCCGGGAATAACTGCTATGTTTTTCCCCTTTTCTTTACTTTGTTCATATGGATTTCAAAAGCAACACATTACAAATATGTGAAATAATTAAAGCGTTTTACAGAACAGCGGTACTCTAGCTTAGCTGGATAATATTGGCTCTCTTGCAATTTTTATAATTTGCTTAAAAACTTGGATAGTCTATTTTTTTAATTACCGATTGCCCCGATTGTCCCGATTTTAATTACCGATTGCCCCGATTGTCCCGATTGCCGAGTGGTTAGAGCACCCGCCCGTACACATACCATTGTTTATTGTGTTTAACGTCCCACCGACTGTATTTCAGTCATTTGGAGACGATGTCTTCTTGAGAAAGATATAGTGCTGCGACACTGCATTATCACGCCGTAGACATGTGGCATGATACCACACCCAGTTACATTACTCTGACACCGGTCCAACCAGTCCTGCAGCTACCATTATATGCTGAGCTCCAAGCAATGGAGCTAGTTATTTAAAATGATACTGGTAGAACCTCCCTGTGTCTGGCAATCAGTCAGTATATTTTGATGATATATTATGAGGTTAGAGACTATGAAAATGTCGAAAAATGACTATAATACTTTTAGTGGGTGTTAAATCCAAGCAAACAATTTAACTTTTGTTGCTATTCATCGCTAATCCTCGCCAGAGGCTCGCTTAATACAATTTTTATAAACTCGTTTAGTAATAACAGTTCATGTCAGATCCTACATATATATGTACACCATTTTTTATATTATTTGCCGCATTTATTATGTCATGTAATATATCATTTAGATAAATTTTATTATATCATGTCGCTGATTATCTTTATTACATAATGTAGCTACTTGGTTATATTATGTGGTGACGTCCATTGCCCAAGCTGTATTCAAGTGTATCAGTGTACAATGTAGTAAAAACACTCGAATCTGTCTGAAGGGGCCAATCAATTGATCAAGAGAAAATGACCGCGTAACAAAGGTGGTAGCTAATTGAAGGTTAAAAATGCAACATAGATAAAATGATAAAACGTTTATTTGGTAAAATCAAACTTGACCTCTGGACGCAGGCTGACCGCCTATCTTCGGCGACGCGACAGTTTTGATATACCATAAATATTTAAATAGCCATAGGAAAACAAAACATATATTGAATAATAATATAACTATCTTTGAATTCGTAATTATTAATGATAATCTTACATTTATCCTCGCATCAAGAGCTAAATGAAATCCAAATTGTATTTGTCTTTTAAAATGCTTGCAACAGTGTCGTACGCATTTTGCACAAATACTTTTTCCTCGTCATTAAAAAAATCGTAGATGTCAGATTTATTCTGAAGCTTGAATTCAGGTCGATGGTACTGTCCCTCCTGCAGCATGACCGTACACTCGATGTCCCTGTCTGTGTAAGGTACACCGAGAAAGTCCAGGGTCCGCTGAAGTTCCTGTTTCAGATCTACCTTCAGCTTTGTATAAAACATTGGATGTACCGAACCGTTAAACTCTGTTAACCAGTATTTGTGGAAATTGAGCCATCTTGGAAGCACCGTTTGTATGTGTTTATGCCAGGCTGTAAAATAAAATATTTTTAGACAGTTATATCATTTATTATGTTATGTATAAGCATAGAAAATAACAACATAATCGATTTTATTTAAAGCTATGTTTCCGTCATTTCATAAGTTTGTACCGGTCCTGGTGACCAAGTGATTAGAGCGTCCGTCCCGGAATCGGTAGGTCATGGGTTCGATCCCCGGCCGCGACATACCAAAGTCGTAAAAACCGGTGTTATTATATCTCCCTTGCTTGGCACTCAGCATATAAGGGTAGTTATTTGACTGGTTGGCCCGGTGTCAGGATAACGTGACTGGGTGTGGTATCGTGCGACATGTCTACGGCTTGATACTGCAGTGTGGCAGCACTATATCTGTCTCAAGTTGACATAAATACTATCGTTGGAACGTTTTAATTAACATAAGTTCGTGCCTTCAGCCAGACTACAGGTCCTATAATTTCTCCCCGTGATTTTTCATCTCTATTTCTGTTTTATCGTATTGTATCGTGTTGACTGATTGGTTATAGAATTTTAACATATCCGAAATGTTATATAGATATGTTGAAATTTATGTAAAAAAATGAAAAAATAGTACAGTGTAGCTCCATTATAACACTACTTCCAAGTTTTATTTTTAAGATATTATTTGCGTCACGATATGACCCGCATTGTGCTGACATTCGTGTTATATTGGAGTGCGTAGTAATGGATCTACACTGCAGTTATTGCTTCCATCTACACTACACTTCCAGATGTTTACCAATGCCAGTGTATTGTGATTCTTTGTGAGCCTCTGTTTTTGTTGCCACTGAAAAGTTAAAGAATGAGACCAGCTGTTGAAATGGGTTCCTTATCAAAATCACTGCTCTGTCATATCTCAGCCCGGAAGGGTAAAAAGGAGCGTGCGTTTTTACAACGCTGACACGTTTGTATTCTTTATATGCACATTCAAAAGGGAAGAAGCCTTCAGCTATAAGACGTTTTGAACAGTAAACAGAAGCGGTTCCTAAACCTGAAAAGAAAACAAGAAACATCAACAGATAGTTTTACATGTACTCCGGTAATGATAGATCCGTGACCTTTTGATTTTTTTTTGTATTCAGTGTGACCATACCACGTGGTATATGACGTCATTTTAATCTATCACAAGCATAATGATTTCCTCGATTCGGAAGAGAAAACCGATATGTATAGGTTAGTTCATAATTGCTTTTAACTACACGATATAATCACAAGGGTGAAGTAAGGGATAAAAGGTGTTTCATCGGTTTTGTCTAGCGGACTGATTTTTCTAAAGTTTTGCTCTAGGACGCTTTGGAGTATAGCTGAAAGAAATGTTAATTAAGAATACTAGATATCTAGCTTATGGTAGAACATCACTTTTTGTTATGATTTGTTGGGAAAAAAAGACATTAAAATCATATTGAACTTTTATTTTCAAAATATTTCATTACAATTTGAAACGTATAATGTATTCTATGTTACAGATGTAAATATTGTCGAACGTGCATGGAAAATACAAACAAGCATAAGATCTCCATAATGTCAGGACCAAAATATATACAACAAATACCCCAAAGATATGAACTGTTATTAATAATATATATATATTTGTTCTGAAAAATATTCAACGAAGAGATTTCCTTTATTTTTTAAGATCAAATCCACTAATTTAAAGGGTAGCTGAAAATGTGAACTAATATTTACCTCATCAAATTTGTTTGATGCTTTTTTCAAATTAAAACTGTTTTTTAATGAATAGCTGAAAAGTGAGATTTGGGCCTTCGAAATTTGGGAAATATACTTCTAATAATGTCTTTAACACATGAATATTATTTTTTTCCTCTAAAATCCTACTTAAATAAATGAGAATCTCAAAAATCCCATTTATTGTATATTTTTTGTTAACATGCAATTCATATTACCCTATTTTAATATGAAAAGGGAGGAAAATACATAGTTTGATTGTACTAGTAATTATCATTAAGCTAATATTAACCATTAAACAGTAATTAAAACTCATTCCTCTTCTTGTGGATCAGATGGATGCAAGTCTTGGTAAGGATGTATTGAAACTCAGGATAAAAACTCTTTCGAAATCTTTAACGACGATAAGGAAAGGATTGATCCAAATTTTAATAAAAGCACATACAAAATCAGTCGCGATGGTGGACTTTGGCATATTGACACAAATATAGCCCTTTATAAAAACATATCCACCCATGCTGATTTCATAAGATCGACTGGTTGGGGTAGACATTGCGACCCCTATTAAAGCAATGCTACACATTTTTACCTGTTGATTGCTGCAACAGTTGTCTCGCCCACGTGTTCCCCGATCCTGGTACGCTTGCTAGAGCTGTTACCGGTAGATCATGATCGGAAAGGTTCGGTTTTCTCAGCGAACAATTCAGTTGATCTGGTATAGAATTAAGGCCAGGTGACGAAACCTTGTGTATCAATATTTCTGGCGAGAAAGTATACCCCTTCAGAAACCACATGTACAGCAAGACCGTAATAAGGATCGACCAGCTATGGAATAAGACATAAAAAACAACAAATTATAATGTACTCTACAAATGACAATACTTGGTCCTCTCGGGGCTACAAACAGGCGCCGCTCTGGGATTTAGTATTCCAGCATTTTCAGGGTTTTTTTTTCATTGCAACATGGACAACACATGTTCGTCATGTTAAGCCATTTAAAGCCTAATCAGATTGAAAATTCAGTATAACCATGATTTACTATATAGCCGTTTCGTTTCTTGAAATGATATTTCTAAACATCCCCATTTAATCATTTTCTACATTTGAGCTATCAAGGAATTGGCATATATTACCAAAATAAAGCCTGATTGGACTGCAAGTAACTCGTATACTATAGGGGGGCATCCTTGGCCGAGAGGGTAAAGTCGCTGACTTTCACACTCACTCAGCCCCTCACCGCGTGGGTTCGAATCCCGGCAGGGTCATTCGGATTTTCATGTGAGGAAGCCTTTCAGCTGGCATGCGGTAGGTCGGTGGTTCTATCCTGATGCCTCCGTGCATTCGGGGTCTTCCTCCACCTGTAATTAGCTGGACGTCGCTATATGACTCAAATACTGTCGAAGTGACGGTAAACACAAAAAGTCAAGTCAAGTCGTATACTATAAAGGCTTTGTAGCATTCACAACCCGGCATGATATATTTGAGAATGAAAAGGTCACATCGACAGAGAATAGCAACACAGTGGCGAATATAAAACATTATCTGTCTTCGACTTACTTGCGTGCTGATCTGGTTTCATACCGGTCACATGAGGTACTTGCTCTCCGTAAGACAGATTGAAAAGGACCAAAAATTAAATAAGCGGAAAAAACAAAATTGAACCAGTATTCCAGAAAGAAAGAATTATCAGATAAAAAGGAGAGAAAAAGTAAGAATCCTACGCTAAATAGCATAGTTAATTTATAATTTATATTTCAGCACGAAAATGTTATTTCATTATACGAAAACTGATTTGTAACCGATTCATATTAATTTTAGTCATAAGAAGGGTTTCATAATATCTGTCCCCATTACAAAACTCTATTACTTGTCCATTTTCAAACATATTTTAACGTTAAAGCATCAAAAAAAGCAGATAGATGTTTTAACACGCATACAAGTACAGGAAAATGTTGAAGGCATGACCTCATAAATGACGTGATTTCTTTTTGACAATTTTGCAAGGTGGCGCCGTCAAAGCATGAAACATCTGAAGTTTTTAAACATTACTATCAAAGTAATTTGCCTACATTTGTCTTTAAAACTATGAAAATGAAGTTGAGGAAGATGGTCGAAAAGCAAATTTAAAGAATTGTAAGCAGAGTTGAAGATACAGGTCTAAAGAAGACTCCCAGGCGACCTAAATCCATGAGAATAGAACATATTGAGCTGGTGTAGACAGTCAATGAAGAAACTCCGCAAAAG
>CM037787.1:59793914-59821610 GCA_021229015.1 Solen grandis | reverse complement strand
TAACACTCTAGAGGCAACATTTTTGGCCCAATCTTTATGAAACCTAGTCAGAATGTTTGTTTCCATAAAATCTTGGACAAGTTCGAATTTAGGTCATGTGGGGTCAAAAAGTAGGTCATGAGGTCAAATTTTAGAAAAACACTGTTAACACTCTAGAGGCCACATCTTTGGCCCAATCTTTATGAAACTTGGTCGGAATGTCTGTTTCCATAAATCTTGGTCAAGCTCGAAAGTGGGTCATGTGATGTCAAAAAGTAGGTCAATATGAAAAATCCAACATATGTTGCTCATTTATAATCAGGTGAGCGATTCAGGGCCATCATGGCCCTCTTGTTTAAAGTATTCATAAAAATCTTCAAGTGTAGCAATTACTTTATTCCTTTCCTTCTTACTATTAATAGTGTTGCTGTTTTTTTAGCATCAGCATGTTTAACTTTATACAGTTTTTTTTGCATTCTAATTCATATTATTTGTACTTTGCTTAATGTGGTTTTATACTGTTTACTTGCCGTTTTTGACATGTCTTTAAAATATTGTCATATATTTATTATATGTTTTTCTAGTTATATGGTATACATTTAGTGAAATGTGACATGATCTATGAAACCATGGAAAAATATGTTTGATATTATTCATGTTTTTGTTGTTTTTGGCATTGTGCTTTATAACTCAAAATTATGATTTCGATCAATCATAAACAGTTTTGCAATGTCAGTGACAATGTTATCTATACTTGTGTAATATTGCCATCATTAATTTCATCTTGTTTCATTTCAAGTTCAGAAATTTTAAAAAAGTCAAGGTTATCAGAGAAGTGTTCAGACTTTTACTGTCCCATAAACATGATTTTTTATATGTTTTGTATATGTGTTGATGTTATATGTTAAGATGTGTAATGTGTAAAACTCTTGAACTTTAAAATCCACAATATTTTCAAAAACAAACGATGATTACATAAAATACTCTACTCTTCTGTCATTTTACAGGTCAATACAGGATTTGTCTATCACATCCTACCCTGCCATTCCAGATGAACAAATCATTATTCTTACACAGATCAATCTTTTTTTTCTATATGAATTTATAACATTGTCTGTACTATTTCTATCCAATGGAATATCATACAAGTTAAAAGTTTTTAGAGTTTCAATTTCAAGTTCTTCCAATGTTGTAAACCATGCATCTCAGTAATCTGATAATTTTCCATATCTTACATTCAGGTCGCCAAACAATCTGTTTGTTTTCTCTAAAATATCTAAACATTTCATTTTGAATATCATAAAAACCGGATCTAATTGTGAATATCTAGAGCCTGTAGGTGGTATATATATTATGCCACATTTCAAGTCTTCTGTATATTTGTTTTTACAATTACCATACAACTCTTTAGAAATTGTGAAAAAAATGGACAAGATTGCATTTATTATCATCATCTACCTTTACATACTGAGATATGTTTTCCTTTATAAGTAAAGCTATACAACAGGATCTATAGTTGGTGAGTTTCTGTCTATTGAAAACTTAAACCTTAAACCCCGGCACAGATATACTATCGGTATCATCAGCTTTTGTTTCTATCAAGCCAACAATATCATACTCATTGATAAAAAACACAAATTCGGGACACCTTAGTTTCGAACGTCCTCCACATACATTTCAGGATAGTATCTTTAAAACCCCATTTACAAATGTTCCACTCTTGCTTAAGTTTACATAGTTATTTGTGGTAAAAAAAACCGCTAATCACTTTGAGTACTATTCGGTTGATCTTTAGGCCGGGCGTCGTCTTGTGTATTTAGGTTAATATGGCCTTGTGAGGGAGTTTCATGCGAGATTACTGGTGAAGTTTGCATCATAATAACCGATAGGTTCTGGCTCGATTTGTCCTTTTTGTTAAGTGAAAGCGATGGTGACTGCTGGGTATGACTTGGCTCCTGCGATTAATCGTCACAGACCAGTGTTTCAAAAGTCATATCTCGCTAGATAAGATGCCTTTGTCTTCCCTGCACGATTGGATCATTACTGACGATTAGATGCAGGTGTATGAGCACTGTCGTCACTTGGGGCTTATCCTTTGAATCTGTTTTTTGTTGGTATTTCAAAGTTACCCGCTGTTTCATTATAGTTTATATGTGAGCTACTTTGTGTTTTGCTTTCTCCTCTGTGTTCGTATGTTTTCCTGTACCTAGAATTTCTGTTTATTTTTGGTCTAGCGCCAATCGACTCGTATGCTTTTTCTTTGCTATTCTGTGCGTTATATAGTTCTCCATTGATATACAGTTTATCCATGAGCAGCTTAACTTTGTTACTTTCATATGCTCGTGCCTTTTTTGCGACTCCGTACAGAAGCTTCTGCTTATTTTCAATTTCAGGCGGGATTTGTTTAGAAACTCCATATTCTGTGCCAAATAAAACTTGGGGAGCTTTCATTTTCACAAGTTCTTTGTCCTTATAATAAGTGAATTTACGCAAGTTGTTCGAGGACGCAAGTTTCTATTATTATACCACCGTAAGCGATGGGCGTAGTCCATTGTCATATCTTTTTCAATTCCTATTTCATTTCTAATAAATTAAAGTTTTCTATCTCATTATATTTAACCTCCGGATGTCCGAAAAAGAGCAAATTGTCCCTATGGCTGCGCCATTTCACATCTGTGACGTTTTCGTCTGTTTGTGTAATGCGTTTTTCTGTTTTATTGTCTCAACTCCAGCTCTGCTAAGCGTGTTTCTATGTTTCTTATTCTACTCTCAGTAACAGTATTGTTCATTGTTATTTCAACGTACATGTCGCTGTATTGATGTATTGTTTGATCGTCTGTCTTTCATTTTCGATTTGATCGAGCTTAATGCTTGTTGTTTTCATTTCTTGTTTGATGCTTGACAAGTCAGAAAGTGTATGCTCCATTTTAGCTAGTTTATCATTTTGCACCGACATATTTTGTTAAACATTTTGCCAGTTTTTGTTGTGATTGTCTAGCATTGATTGAATACAGCTTACTTGTTGACACAGCTTTAATGCCTAGGGTAGCACAGCACTATCTGCTCCTGTATTGCTGCCTGCATGTATGACACCTCTATACGCATAAAGATTCTTTCCGGGGTCATGGATTACTTGACCGTTATACTGCATTGTACTTGCTAGCTCTTGAAAGGTTTACCCCATTTCTTAACCTGGTGTTGTAAGATTTGTGTTAGGTGCTATATGATGCACTTGTATATAAGTTTGGTTTTGAAAACAACCATTTGATCCATATAATACCTCACGTGACTGTCCAAGAGCACCAGGCACTGTCCCACTCATTGCATGCTATTATTTTGCCTGCTATTTCTTATTATAGTTTGCTCTTCATTTGTCTGTCCTGTGTTAGAAATGTTTGCTTTGGATCGTTTCTGAACTTGTATTAAGCTGTTTACCTGACCTTTGCTTTTACATGTATTTTTCGGAGCCATTCTTTTAATGTTTTTTTATTCATAACCCAGACTAAACAAATTGTTTGTTGCAATTTTCTGAGATAAGGTTAGACGTAACTTTCAACAATACTCTGTGGGCTGTGAAAATCTTGTTGATCTTGTGCTTTGTTATCCTTTGTTATCCTTTGTTGTCCATTTTTCAGCCAATTTGTTTCCAGAAAATCGATTTGAAGCACCATTTAGACACCGTTTACAGATCAACAAATTTATTTCAGTTCGTAACATCCGTGCACGTGAAATCACAAACCATAACTCATAAATATCTGCTAGCTTGTTTAAATTTACAAGATTTTTTCCGTAAGATTTTCGAAATCCACCCTTTCCGCCATTACATCACGTATCACCCCATACTGGGTATCAGCTGGGCATGTTGGATGCAGATAAGAAGGAAATTCGTCCGGATTTTGATGGGAATAGATTTTTAGTATTAGTTTTTATTTATTTAGAAAATAAAATCAAAGAACTACTGTGGACGTGCCTGGTGTCATGATTTGATTGGATAATCTGTAATTCTTAACTATGTACATTGTACTTGCAAAAGACCCGCACATCCCGAATGGGATCATTTGTTATCATTTATTATAATTCTTTATGCTGTCAATACACACACAAAATCAAATCCTCAAGTTCTTCACTTTTGACACCATGTGAACCAAATTAAACATGATTTTTGGGTCGGAAAAAGTCTTAATTATGAAAGTTGTTAATTTTCGACACGTTTTTGCCAAGCCATTAAGATAATATTTAAATTCAAATTTTGAAAGTGGTTGGCCCAGTGCCAGAATAATGAGTAGCCGTGTTTATTTGTTAACTGTGTAAAAAAATATTGCAGTCAGGCAGCATTGCCCTTCATTAACTTTTCACACACATTTTATCATGCATGCATACAGGACTGACATATCTGATTAAGCTTTCAAATTCAAATGATAGCCATTCATACAAAATAAATCAAATCTAAGTTGGTTACCCACAAAGAAAAGTAATCGTATAATTGAGTGTTGATGTTGTGGATACAGTGAAGCTCACTTACGACGAAATCATGGGGACCTTGCAAATTATTTCGTCATATCCGAATTTTGTCATATCCTTATAACGAAATTTTCGTTATAAGTGTTTGCATATAACGAAATTTCGGTAAACACCCTATTCTTGATACAAATAAAAACGATTAAGGAGTAATCTTAAAAGATACTGTAAAGTGTTGTTTTTTTTTTTTTTTTTTAATTCCACCAAATGTCAATAAATGGTTAAAAAGAGGATATACTGAGCTATACTGCTTTGCTCTTGTTTTATAAAAAATGGTTATTTCCCCAGTTAAATATTCGAGGGAAACTCATTAGATATTCAGTACATGAACACTGACGGAATGTTCTAACCTATAATTTTTATTTTATAAATTATCTCAAAACCTTGGAAATTGCAATAATAAATCTATATTTCGTGTAAATGAAAGATGAACAATATGCGCAAAATTCCATTGAAAATGGCTGGGAATTACACTGGATCGCAGCAAGCTATGATGTAAGTCAGAGTCAAAACAGATATTTTAAAACGTGAATCTTTAAAGAACTTTTGCAAAGTCGCTTATATAATGTCGAAATGCTGATGCATTTTAAACATTCAGATGATAGATCGGTCAATGGATCGATCAATCAATCAACTTATGTAAGTAATACACGGAACAAAAAGTATTCGCCAGAAGATGCATTATTGTTTTCTAGTTACTCCCCCTGTAATGAATGAAATGGAAAGAAAAATATGTCTTCTTACTAGACATGCGTGGATTTTTAGGTGTGCATCCTAGAACAAACGATTTGAACGGCCGAAACGAGGTAGGGGTATCGGTGTAAATTTCCCGAAGCTTTTATATAAGGCCTGGGTAGAGATCTAGCGGAGACCAATACGAAAAACATAACCGGAGCGGATCTCAGTAGAGATTACTCCCCCTGTTTGACCTAATTTTTGTTTTGAACTATCGGTACTATTGGTACGGCAAACCGGATTTATTACAAAGCATATTGACAAGATTTCATTGTAGGTTGGGATAATTAAATCATAATACATACATACTTACTCACATGTTTGCGAGTGACGTACCATTATCCTTCACGCAAAACTGCCTTCTAGACTAATCTTCACACAATCTTATCAGAATATCAGAATCAAACTTGGCCAGAATGGTTGTGTTGGATGAACTTGAAAATAGGGTATGTTCGGTAAAAATGTAAGTCAGTTGGTCATTTCCTTAACAAAAATGTGTGAACACCCTTGAGGCCATGTTTTTCTTTACAGAACTAAGTCAGAATGTTTGTATGCATAAAGTCTTGGATACCATTAACCAGGTTTTCATGCCAAAGGTGATGTTGTGTACATTCTTTTCAATAAGATTTTAAAGCTTACTGAAAGCCAGAATCCTCAGGTGAGCTTTTCAGTACCGTCTTTGCCCATTTGTTTTATTTATAGAAAATTTCATTACAAATATAACTGTTTGAATGGAGTTAAAATGGGAATTGTGCTAAAAGAAAAGTATTGTTGATTATATGTCTTATGTAGTAATCAATGTATATTGGCAACTTAAAATATGTTAAGAAACATAGATTTTTACCATAATTCTAATTTTCAGAAAAACGAATTTCAGAGCAAGATGTCATATCTGCAAGAATTAAAGGACTGGAAAATGTCACCTAAATACGGCATGCTTTTGGAGGATGCATTGGTATGCTTGTGATCTTCTTTGATAAGCTAATATATTTAATAGATTTGATAGTTGAACACAACCGATTATTGATAGAAGGGCGGATAAGGAGCTCATCTAATTGAACAATAAAACTGAATTCCCTGATGATATAGATTTTCGATCATTGGTCTGAATAATTGC
Organism: Solen grandis; assembly: GCA_021229015.1. Classification (NCBI taxonomy): domain Eukaryota; kingdom Metazoa; phylum Mollusca; class Bivalvia; order Adapedonta; family Solenidae; genus Solen; species Solen grandis. The sequence continues at coordinate 59,815,261 of CM037787.1, read as the reverse complement.
TAGTATGTGTAATCTGTATGCTTGTAATCTTTGTATGTATTCATATTTGGGCATGTTTGTTCATTAAAATTACAAAAAGAATTTACTTAATACTAATATATGTAGCAAGATTTTTCTCATCTATACCAAAGATTTTTCTATTATATAGCATGTGAATTTGAATGTTTTTATTTTTCTGTCAAGCTGGGTAGCTTAAAACTCTCACGCAAAGGTAATGTATGTGTATTATAAAACACACACACACACACACACACATTGCATGGGATATAACAATTATTGCTCATTGTTATGTTGATAAGGAATTTCTGCCACCGTATTTTGACGCCTGGAACACACTTGCCAAGGGACTTCCAATCCACGCAAAAAATAACACTCTGAGAGAAGCTGTTAAAGAGGTACGTCTGTCTTAACGTCAATTGAAAAGACAAGTATGTACTTAACATATAAACATGTTACCATCACCTGTAATTAGCTGGACGTCGCTATATGATTGAAATAATGTCGGAGCGACGGTAAACTCCAATACAACAACTATAACAAAAACAATTCAAATGAGAACTTAATACGCACTATTGCCAAATCCTACCATATTATTTTAAACAGACGCAGAAGTCTGCCATATAACAATGTGTAAGTATGATATTTGTTCGCAATGCATTATTTTCTTAATTCTGATGATTATGGCCTGTTTAAGTGTACATAGATTTGATTGTGTCCTTGTATCTTGTCAGAATTTCACTCAATAAACAGTCTCTATTAACCAGTTTATCCCAAATCTGATTTGGTGTAATAAAGATTTTTCAAGAACATTTCATAAGGGGCTCGTTTTTGCTTAAATTCATTTGTCATTTCTTAAATTTACTGTCTTTAATGCAGATTTTATCAAACGAATTACTGTGAATATATATAAGATTACATGTAGAGTGTATGAGTTGAAGGATTAATAGAGACGGTATATACCTTAAGTGCTATTATGTAACAAGTACAATAAAAAACATGATTGTCTCTTATAATTCATAATGACATGGTTCATTGATATTATGTTACTACATAGTTTTGTTACTACATAGTTTTGTATTTGTTTTTATGCTGTAACCATGATGCGACCTTAATAAAGAATTTTATATACCGTCGAGAACGAAGTCAACCATGCAGCAAACATAATGCTCCTTCAGACAAAGACCTATTCAAGGATTTGTAGTGGGTATGCTAGGTAGTAACAATACATGATGTTCATGATTGTTATGATTAAATCAAAGAGGACATTTATTGAGATTCTTGATTTATGCTATCTATCCATCTTCTAAATTCTTTCTTGGGACCGAATAATTGGATAAAAAGAGAAAGGATAGTATAGAATCTCGGAACTGTTTGTGTTCTAGCTCCCTCTTCTTGATGACGGTAAGCTGGACGGCTATAAAGAAGACAGACTGGCTCACCTTCAACTGTCCTTCATCACTTCCGGTTTTGTCTGGCAGGATGGAGACGTGGCAGTACCCACAGTAAGTCACGAAACTTGATTGCAATATATTGATCGCAATTATGTTTATTTGCAACTATTTTACTGAAGACTATTAATATATATAGAAATCTACTCACATTATCACAGTATAGAAAAAAATCTCCAATAAATAACAATCTTAAAAATAAGAAATAGTATTAAATGAAATAAAAAGGTTGTAAACATCAAACGGAAGTGAACTGGAACTTGCATATAAATTCATATTATATACATGTGAGTTCGTCTGATGAAGGTACTACCGCGGCAGTTGGCCGTACCTCTGTGGAACGTCTCCAAGAGACTAGGGGTGGACCCAGGCATGAACCACAATGCCCTCGCGGGCTGCAACTGGGCTCTTATCGACAAGCATGGGTAAATGAGTTCATGCTCCTAACCAGAATATTTTTCCGTACTATTTCATATTTGAATTTAAAAAGAAAGCAGCGGAATATTACGTTTTAAATCATACATGAATGTAACATTGATAATACTAAATCTAGCTCTCATGGTTTTCTGAAAAGAGATCTTAAGAAGATATATAATATAGTTTTTGTCATTAAATGTTCAACTTTTGTCGTACTTAACGAATAAAGTCATACATACGCTTTGTTGATTTTCGGACCTGGGTTTCACTGTAAAAAGGGCAATGATAAACAATACTACCTCACATAAATAACATATATTTATGGAACCTGAATAAAATATTCATGGATACAATATCCCGGATTATTTATATTATTTACGAAGTCCATACAGTTGATCTTGAGTAATTGCCCTTTATTAAAATGAAATAATTAAAACAATAACAAAAAGAGTCAAAATAAGCTTTGTCCAATCTTCAACTCTAAGCAAGGTATTATCTTCATTTTACTTGGATATACTTTGAATTGTAACAACTTTTCGGTTAAGTTCGATTATATGTAAAATTCGTTTAACAAAAACAGGAGTTATTTCCCATCTTTAGTTTATTAAATGAAAATGAACATTTTCCAACTAAATGGAACTGAAATATGCTAAAATTTTTATGATGATTTAAAATGATGAGTTCGATATCAGCAAATTCTCTGTAGGGGAGATAGTGTCCTGTAGTAACTAAAATGATATGAATTTAGCAAATATGAATATGCAGTATGTTTGTTTATTGAATTTATCATCCCGCCGACAGTATTTCAGTCATTTGGAGACGTTGTTTACTTGAGACAGATATAGTGCTGCCACGCTACATTATCACACCATAGACATGTCCCATGATAGTTCACCGATTCGTATTATCAAGACACCGTGCCAACTTGTCATGGACTCATGGAAATAACCTACAATGCAGAGCGCAGAGCAAGGGCTCTATAACAATACTGATTTTGTTACAACAATGGTATGTTGCGGGCGGGAATCACACCAACGACCTTCCGTGATGGACGCTCTAATCACATAACCGTGCCTGATAAATGAATTTACATCCCATTTACTCTATCCCCTACTGCGACATACCAAAATCGCAAAAAATGGTACTGGTATTGTTCCCTTGCTTGACGCTCAGCAGGACTGGTTGACTCGGTGTCAGGATAATGTGACTGGATGTGGATCATGCCACATACTGCAGTGTAGCAGCATGATATCTGTCTCAAGTAGACATCGTCTCCAAATGACTGAATACTGTCTTTGGGACGTTAAACCCAATAAGCATTTACTTTATTTACACTTTTTTAATGCAGATTTGGTAGTGCAATGTTTGGTTCTTTATATTACAAGAAACATTTTGTTTTCTCTTCCAGTCAGCCTGTCGCAGAGTAAGTACAATTGATTTGGTCGCTATTTTGATTTGAATACCCATATTTCATGTCGCTATATATAAATATGCTTAATATGATTAGATTGAAATCTATTTGCTTTACAAAATCACTGTTATATATATATATATATATATATAGAGAGAGAGAGAGAGAGAGAGAGAGAGAGAACGAGTGATTTAAGTAAGTTGTGATTGAATAATTACAGAAATTCATATCTAAAAAGTAAGATAAATTTTACCGAAAATATTTTTTTTAAAAATCCCTTTGAAACAGCAAGTAGATATGAGTAATTCTTGTATTTGGCTCAAATAAAACTTCGTCTACTTCCCAGTAAGAGAGACGGGGAACGGACCATTCCCATATACCCTCACAAAATATTGCATGCATTCATGAAAAAATGATTTTATTATGGTGTACAAGCCAGGTATATATTGATATTAACAATTTATTTTCCGAGTAATTAAGGGGCCTCCGTGGCCGAGAGGGTAAAGTCGCTGTCTTTAGAACTCACTCAACCCCTCACCGCGTGGGTGCGTGAGAATTTTAATGACGATATGATACTTATAATTTTATTTTTCTTAGTGTCAAACTTAAAAAATATTTTTGCATTTCCAAATTGCTCATATTATAACCACATTGCATACATACAGCATTTAAAAAAAACATCCAAAAATAAATCCGAAAAAATAATTCTTGTAATAAACTTCAAATATGAACTCTAATAATTTTCATACAAATAATAAAACAGGTTTTACAAACAAACAATTTTAAAATAAATGACAAAGTGTCTTTCTCTATATTGGGCAAACATTACATATTCATCACCTGTGATTTATGTTTAGTAGATACAATGTTATGCAAAAATTTCCATTGTTATTGTTTGCCTATGACAATAACGCGTACTTAAGGAAAAGTATTATCTATAAAATTTACACATATCGTGAGAAAAGTCGTATGGTAGATGTTTCTAATCGTATATATTCAAATACATGGTTTTCAAATAGTGTTGAATGCGTGTTTCGAATTGCAGGAACATCCGCTGCCTGTATCGCTTTGCTGGTGACGGACAGTGTGATGCATTCATTAGAGTCGCCGTTGAAACTGAGGCCAGTTTGGCCAGAGCTTACGTTGTACGTATGTTTTCATACCAAACAGAAACACTGAGGTAAACAAAGAACGCCTTTTAAAGAAATAATGCGGATAAAATATGTACTCAACATTAGTAGAAAATAAACGTAAAAGAAAGAATCTACAGTAGTTTTTTTTTTTTTTTTGTGAAAGAAAAAAAATGAAATTAAAAAGGAATTGGATGTTCCTTGTATCACTTGCGTCACCTGTATTTAATTAGGTGTCAAAGAAAAGTTTAGCATCAAATGATCAAAATTAAATTGAAGAATTAGACGAGCTAGAGTAACAGTTTTTATGTACTACATTTTAACACTTCATAAATTATCGGCGTTCCCAGTTTAGAGTGAACCCTTGCAAAAATGTTGAAGCTCTAGACAAGAAGAAATTGACGTAAAAACTATAAAAAAAGAAACTTTTTATCATTCAGATAACTTTATTAATATTTCGTAAATACGAACATTATATTTCAGCTAGTTGTCATCTAAAAAATAGTTGTGTGTAACCTGTTTCTGTAAGTATAGGGAAAACAACCGATGAAAAAATGATTGTAGTCTGTAGAGAGATAACTGAACATGTCAATTAACCTTAAATACTGTAAGGAACAAGAATGGTTAAATGTACGATAAGTACTATATGTGGTCTGGTGTTCGCCAGTTTTTGTTAATAATGTGTTGCCCGATGTCGTATGTTTAAGAAATAATCAATCTCTGTCTGTGTTTTGTTGTTTATTCAAACGCAGTTTCAGGTTTATGTACATATCATTATATTACGTGGGCGAAACCTTCGTGATGTAATTATGCACACCTGAATGAGGTTAAATATACAAGAAAATACAGATATACATTGATTATTTCGATTCTAATCCGATATTTGTAATTTTTCATCCGTACATTTTTCTTGAAACGTCGAACATACAAGCCCAATAACTTCTATATTCGGTACCCCCTCTAAATATACAGATGACAAAAATAGATAAAGAAAGACGCATGCATATGTGCTTACTTTTTAACATTTTTAAATTCTCAAATGTCCATACCGCGTTCCCAATACCATTTTCTTCTTGTAAACGAGAGGTATTCTAAATGTTTTTTAATATTCGGGGAAAATATATCAAGGAAACAAACGTCAACTAGTTTACAACATTAAATAAACTTCCAACATGAGGTATCTTTACTATAAAATGTTTATCAGGCGATTCTCAGTGTACTCCAAGCGTGTCAAGAACATGATGACGTCACTCTCATTGATGGCCTTGAAACAATAACAAGGTGTCTCCAGAGATCTGTGGAGTCGATGGGAAAATATCACAGTACGTAATGTAATGTAAACTACAGCTATTTCATGATGGTCCATACCGATTGGATCCCTGTTATTATGTCAATAAAAAGTGTGTGGTGTGTGTGGCGGGGGGGGGGGGTTGACTAAGATTTTTTTTTATTCCGCAATTCCCTAAAGATTACTCGGGAGATCTTAAATTAAATATAATGATCAATAGAAAAAAACAAACTTAAAACAAATCTCTAGTAATATAAGAAAGGCAATATTCATCAACAATCTCCATCATGACATTTCATTATATAAGTTAAAAAAGTATTATTATTTCCGATGTATTTGTATTTCGATTTTGCTGAAACCATTTAATATTATTATATGTAATCAGACACTAATATTCCTCTCTATAGTACTTTTAGATCCAGTGACTTTCTATGAAGACGTACGTCCATACATATTTGGGTAAGCACTTAATGCCTATTATTTTCTTTTTCATATTTATAAAAGAAAAAATAATATTTTTCATTGGTTTTGTAGTGCGAATACAAATCATAGTAGAAATAACTAATGCCAACACTATTATTTTTACGTTAGTCGGAAATCTGCAGCTTAAACCCATCACATATCGTATTTAGGGCGAACATCGTTTAATATAGTGGTTCAATCACGTTTGAAATGAATAAAAATTTGAATCTTGTCGGTTCTCGTATTGTTTTTTCCTATTATAAATGAGGAAACATGATTTTAAATATCTATCGGGCTTGACAACTGGCGGGAAATGTTACTTCCTGTGTCAGGCAGGTAGGTAGGTTCCCACTGGTCATTATATTAAATTTGAATTGTGTTTTTGCAAATAAAAAAAAAAAGATACATCATTATTGATAGAAACTTATTAATATCCGGTGCCGTGGTAAATGATTCCTTTAAAATATGAAACTTTTCTCAACATCCATAATAATGAAAGAGATATGTCAGTATTTTGTCACATTTTGATTGTCCAATAAAAACTTACTTTTATTCAATTTGAATAAACCTGAAATAATTTGTCCAGGCAGTTGTCAAGTCGGGCCATTAAATTGTCTTTATTGGAGACCATATCTATGTCTATTTTCAATGTTAAATTTAGGTAAAAACTCGAGATTTCACACATTTGATGCCAAAACAGTTTCCTCTCTTCAATTTCTGTTTATTGTACACGATATGATTCGCCCCTTGTAACTTAGAGCCCCTGTGATACTTATCCTTCTTGACATGATGGGGGTTGAACCAGTTCTTTGCATCTAGGAGTATATTTACTCCACCGGGGTTGAATCCACAATCTTTGGTTCCGTCATCACGTACGTTAAGAGGAATTTATACTATATGGTGTTACATGTACCCGAATAACCACCGACATATTTTTAGACTTTTTTTATATTTTTCCCACATAATAAACTGTGGGTGTTTTAGATCAAAGGGCATTTCAAGACAAAGATGATATTCGGCTAAAGAATAGCGATATTGTTTAGTTTGAATTTAATTTGTAGTATATATTGTTAAACATTTAATTGGTAAAATTTTATTAGTGATTTGAAATTAAGGGTTCAAATCCCAGTTTGGTCATGTTTATGCCCCCCATGTCGGTCGGTCGGTCCGTCGGTAGGTCGGTCCGTCGGTCTGTCGGTAGACCAAACCTTGTTTGAGTGATAACTTAAGTTCTATTTGACCCTTAAGTCGCAATCTTAATATGGTTGTTGCTTATCACTGGTAGAAGAACCCTGATGATTTTGGTAAGTAGAAGAACCATGTTGTTTTTGATGTCAATACTTCAAAGGTCAAGGTCACATGTTAGCATATCTTATATGGAAGTCTTGTCAGAGTAATAATTTTTGTTTATTTAACCCTGAGATCTCAAACTCTGTATGGTTGTTGTTTATGACTAGCAGAAGGCCCCTATTGATTTTGGGTCAGAACTAATTTTATTTGATATATTGCTTTCTTTGTTGTAATAATATTTATAAACCACTTTGTATATAATGTATGTGTGTTTTTAATGGTATGCTTTAATCTATATACAACTACGGCTTTTTCTTCCCTTCAAACATTAAAGGTATGCAGGATTATAAAGAAACCGGAATGAAACTTTTCATGCAAGTGCTTGTCGTTTTCATATTATAAACTTAATATTTCATACACTTATGTAAATCATCTCCAATTCATTTATTTCAGTGAGGATTTAGTTTCTTCATTTTAGCAGTGTTCATAATTACCAGTAGTAAACCATCACCAAGATAAGTTATGAAATTCCTGACATGCCCATGTTATGAAATCAAACATCATACATATAATATGCTATATACATTTTGTGGCATATGAGGGGGGATATATGTTTTGCATCATATGCCAAGGTAAAGTGATGTTAGATTTACGTACTTACTTCACTAATTGTTTATTATGTTCTGTACGCCGTGTTAAAGGTTCATAATGTTTACTCCACAATAAAACGCTATAAATTTCCATTCTTGTATTTACAATTTGTTACAGAAAAAAACAACATTATTTGTGTTTTTTTTTTTAAATCGGTATAATCAAAAACATACATTTTGGGCGATGTATAAAATAAATGAAGAGAAAGAGATGAAAGAGAAGTTAGTTATCATAATAAATGTGTCTCATTTTCTTAAACAATAAACGGTAACAATTTACATAATTCATAATACAAAATGGATTTTTGTACTTTTAGTCTTTTTTTTCTTTCTTTTTTTTTCTTTTTGTTTATCGGCTGCAAGCTCGACATAGTGGTTCAAAATAAAAGATATCATAACTTAAGTTACGGATGGAAACCATTTAAATTGTACCATTGCTTGTCTGAAATATTTTATACTTTCGGAATGTAATATTGTTTTTGTGATTCTAAACAACATGAATAAGGGTCCAATAACTTTAAATAGTCTCAAACATCATGTACGACCTTGTCGATCATAAACAATTCATTATCAACAGATGGGGTGGCAAAGACTCTCCGCTTCCCGATGGATTAATTTACGAAGGTGTGAGTGACAAACCATTGAAGGTAGTTAAGTTTTCTATAAATCATTTACTTTTGATCAAGTAAATTAAATTACAACAACTGAATTAAAACTTCTACCTTAAACTAGTATAAATACTATCGACAATCTGATTATAAGGATTTGACTGAACGTGATAACGCTTCTCGGTGGAACTGACATTTGCGTTCAAGAGTTCATTGAGGGAGGAACCTTGATTACCTGGTGTAAAGACAAGTGTCCGAAGGGGAGACCAAATACCTCCTCACATAAAACATTGGACTAACCTTGGATCAAAACCGGGTTGCCTTCAAGTTCTTGAAAAGTCAAGCGACTCTGACATTCAGACACCCTGGCTACTTTTAAAGATATTAATCAAAGTAGTTATAATTTATCCGATTCACACACTTTAAATCTGAGCATAAATTATTGAATATAAGTAACTGAGACTCGAACAATTATTATGAAATGTTTTATACAATTCTCGATTGTTTATCCAATGTACTATATTATATTTGTTGACAGAAGAAGAAAATAAATATGTATTTTCTCCGCAGGTCAATGTTGGGGGTGCATCGATCATATTACAACCAATAGATGCTCTTCTCGGAACAACTTTTGATGACGGTAAGTTTATTTTTTTAATGATATATCTACACACTGACTGACGCTTATGTTTTAAGGGAAGTTCAAGGACAGATATGTCTGATATCCGAATAATGTTTCTAGATGTGGTAAAATGGTATCATACCACGTGTCTATGGCGTGATACTACCTTGAGGTGTATCTTGTTCCACCAGTAACAGAAAATACTACGGTATGTCATTTAAGCAAGGCAAGCAATGATTCCTATATTCCAGTTTGTCGAGCCTACCAAGAAAGTGACAGAGCATACATGCTACCGGAGCACTTGGCCTTCATCGATTTTGTTAGGAACAAATCTACATTGACTGAATACGGTAATAATGTCCTGATCTACTTTGTTTTTACTTGTATATTCACACTATTTCTACAGAGTACGACTATGTATGTTGTTCTTTTCTCATCTAAAGATTGCCATTTTTGAAAATCAGATATCATACGTAAAAATAATCTAAAATATAGACTTGGGGGAACGATGAATTCTGAACCGAGCTAAGTATTTATAACTCAGATAACTCAGCACTTATAACCACTCGGCCACGGCATAGCAATGAAAGATCATTTAAAAACATGTAGTAGCTTTTATAGTTTAATGTAGAATTTTGCCTCGATTCACATTTTGTCATGTTGAAAGCAAAGGCAAACAGTTACAGCCCATGAACACGTTCATATATATATATATATATATATATATATATATATATATATACAAGACTCACAATGTATCACTTTCGGGGGGATAAGAACAAATTTTATTTGATATACTGCTTTCTGTATTGTAATAATAATTATAAACCACTTTGTATATAATGTATGTTTGTTTTTAATGGTATGCTTTAATCCATTTACAACTACGGCTTTTTCTTCCCTTCAAACATTAAAGGTATACAGGATTATAAAGAAACCGGAATGAAACTTTTCATGCAAGTGCTTGTCGTTTTCATATTATAAACCCCGAGGCATAATGGCCTCAGTTTAAATAATATATGTTTTTTTCTATCTGTATCTTTTAAGTTAAGAGTAGCACCAGGCAGCGTCTTAATGACGCCTACGAGGACTGTGTGTCGGGTCTCCTGGCTTTCCGAATGTACCACGAGGACATTGCTAGGAAGTATGCATATATTTGTAAAGTATTATCGTTGTACAGGATACAGCTTTTAAATTCATCCAATCCGCTGAGCACCACCACCTCTACTATTACCCAATCTCTAAACCTTGAACTTGGTGAAAAATAGTTTTAATTATTGTTATCGAATTAATAGTCATATGTCATATGTTTTATATAATGTAAAATACAGTAAGGTGAAGGATAATGATTAAATTGATTGAAAGTAAACATGCATTCATCATGTTTTTAAATCTTTCATTTTAGAATGGACTGATACTCATGCAATAGCCTTGGACAGTCATTTGTCCTTTGTGTTTTAAAGAAGGATAAAAACAATACATATTTACAGAATATTTTAAGCAAGCTCAGTGTTAGCTGAAAATTTTATATCTTGAAAGAACTATTATGATATACATGTATATTGTTTGTGTTTAACAATTTTAAAACTGCAATGGGTTCATACATTAATCATATGTTTTGCCTTTTAGGTATGTTTTGTTCCCATCTACTCGTGAAAACCGATCTACAAAATACGAGAGTCAAGTGATAATTTCACCGAATGATATAGGTAGGTTTGCAGACATACGGAAGGATACATGTACATTAACTACATAGTAATCATCCATATTCACGTTATTCGGTAATTCCATAAAATTGTTTTAAACAATATACAGTTTTTGTTGTTTGGTTTTTGCTAAAATATATATTTATAATTTCGAAACAAATAGAAAAAAGTGACAGTTTAATACTTTTCTTACCTCTTCTTTCTCTCTCCTTCGCGAAAAGCTTGACATTTTATATTACATTTAGATGCAATGAAGCGCTGAAAAAAACAATAAATCGGATGGATACATTTTCTGTATTTTTCTTTTAGAGGCTATTCCGATTTTGGACAGATTGATAAACTCTTCGAAGAATTCCTTCGCAGAAAACATGTGAAGACAGTACGGGTCAACGTACGAATTTAATCAGAAGACACAACTATACACATGTATGCTTAAATAGCTGAATAGCAATTTATCACGGCGAATAGTTTTTGTCAATCGTAGAACAGGAAAAAGAAAATAAGTTAATAAAACTGAACAATTTTGCCATTATCTGACGCAGATCTGGCAGTAGGTATTTATCTCGAAAGAGGTTGAGTGCAGTAGTATAAAAATTAAAGCGCAGGTAGCAGTTTTTTTTTTAATATGATGATGTCATATTTCTTTTGATTATCTTTTCAAGCGATGCCAATAAACCCAATTTTGCGTGAACACGGCCGTTGCAAGAAAAGATGAATATACCATTTGTTTCAATGGAATGCTAACAGTAAGCAAATTGCCACTCTTATTCTCCCTATTTCCCCTGCCTACAGTTCATAAGATTTATATCAATGTGAGTATCTAAAACATAAGGGAACAAATCTAAAATAACAAACTTTCTTTATTTAATTCACGTAAGTTCTTTTTTTTTTTTCATTTTATATATACTTGTACTTAATTCAGGTAATTACGGGAACACGTTATCTCCAGCATCGATTATCAACACATTTTAATTCAGTTTTTTTTTTCATAATGCAATCGTATTGAAATAGACATGAAAATGATCACAACTTAGTGATAAGACAAGAAAACAAATTTTGGAAGTAGAAAGGAGTGGAATCTGAATATAGATGTCAGAATATACCTCCAAAATGTTGTGCGATGCTAAAATGTGTGCTTCCACAGAACAGCGTTGCAAGCAACCCTGTTCAAAAACTGCACACTGGACTCCGCTTTTTACATGTTTTTCTTTTGTTTTTAAGTATATGGACCAGTCCTGTCGTCGAAAGGGAAAACCCCTTTTAATCAAGGATTAAATATGGACCCCTTGTTATAAAAAGCATTTCTGGCAGGACTTCAGGATCCGAATCTGCCCTGAACTCTGCATTTGCGAATGAGATCAAACGATTGTTTTCATATCCTTTTACAATTAAAGATATTATTTCATAAAGGAGAGCAGATTTTATTTCAGTTGAAGTTATTTTATTGTACGTACGAGCGTATTTTAAAACTAACTCGACTGCCTTAAGTAAAAAAAACCTAAGAATTGCAATGAAATATCTTTAATCCTCGAATAAAAATGAATAAGAAATGAATGGCAAAGTCATGAAATATATTTTCTCAATAATTGCACATTATATTTTTAATATCTTCTCCTTGTACCTTTTTTTACTCGTACGCCGATTCGATTAAAATTTCATTTCTCTCTCTCTCTCTCCCTCTCTCTTTGAATCAGACTTAAAGAGGAAATTAAAGAGGTCCTTTTACCCAACAAATGTGTAATTTAAGGTCATTCTTCTGTTCAAATTTAATCTTAAAGATATTTTCCTCATGTATTAATATATGTATTTGATCAAATAATAATAAAAGTTATTATTTTGAGTAAGCTATTATTTTCTAATATGGTCGGTATTTTTTTCTTTGACATTTTTTATCTATATTTTCTTATTATGTAAAAAATTTACAGCCATATTGTATTTTCTGTACATAGTAACACAACATTGATACATTTTAAAGATAAACACAAATAGGAAAAAAACTAACAAGTGGTATTTAGGGATTCTAGTCAATAATTTGTAACATTTCTTTATGATCAAATCCTTATATAATGAAAGCAGACTTGTTGACTTTAACAGACCATCCGTTCGTTCTATTGTACCCAATAATGCACCTAGTATAATATTTCTAATCAACAACGCTCAACGTCGTCCTCGACCTACTTTTCAGCTGCGAGCATAGTAACATTGCAATAATGTCGAAAGGGTAGTTGATTGATATCTTTGCTTCCTCGAAAATTTCAGAACTCATAATATCGTGAAAAAGAACTCCAAATAACTAGCAGTAAAGGTACAAGCTCTACATACACAAATAAATTAACTTTGAAAATTACCAGATCTAGAGATGTAACTGCTCGATTTCTGTCAGTTTCTACATTAATGTAGTGTTTGTTGGATTTAACGTCTCGCAGTATTTCAATTTGAGACAGATTTAGTTCCGCCACAATGAAATATCACGATGTAGACATGTGGCAAAATACAATAACTAGTCACATACTGACACCGGGCCAAGCAGTCCTTGAACATCTTTTATATGTCGCGGACATGTATCGAAATCACGACTTCCCGCTCCAGAGGCGGATGCTGTAGCATGTCTTAGCTTAGAAGGAGAAATATGACACATACATAGAGCCTTGCAAAAGTGTAACCTTCACTTCCGCATCATACACATTTTACAGGACAAGACAAAATTCGGTCAGATTATTTTAAGTGAGAGGGGTGTATACACGCAGTAGTTTTGAGCATTTAAACAAGGTAAATGTTAGAGCTACAATGGACTCTGTTCTGAAAAAAAAACAAAAAAAAACAAAAAAAAAAAAGAGATTAGTAATCACATCCGTGTTTACATTTTTTATATTTATTTTTTTCGTTTTTTTTTTTTTTTTTATAAAAGTCCCCAATTCGTTTGGAGACTGTCTATTTGAGACAGATATAGTGCTACCATACTGCAGTATCAGGCTATAGGCATGTGGCATTTCGACATGCAGTCACAAATCCTGACACCGGGCCAACGACTCCTAGAACTACCGTTATATGCTGAGCGCCAAATAGGGAGCTATAAATGTACAAGAAAAGAAACGATTTTCTAATGCTAAACTGGCGTTAACTTAAATCACAATACACTTTGCAGGGGATTTGAACACGTTAAGCACCAATATCGCACCGGCTTATTACATTTTACACGCAAAATTAGGTATTAGCAAGTTCGTGCAAAAGGTCAAATTGTGACTGCTAGAGATTATTCAGAAGTATTTAAAAAGAACCGCTTAAAGTCCAAAAATGTCCCTCTCAGAATGCCCCATCTACATAAAACTTATCAACCACTTCAAGTATCAATGGTTGTCCCACTTCCAAGCAGCCCTGACCGACTTTGTTTCCATAACTGAAGAAAGGACTCGCCGGAAACAAATACGATGCCAGCTTTGATTCCAACTGTTATTTTGTAATTTTGTCATGTGTGCATGTTTCTCAAAATGTCTTATGTCATTGCACCTCTTAAATGGTTTAAAAGTGTGGAAATCTGACGCTAGATATAACGTGAATAGATAAAAATTAAGATATGTTTTAAAAGACGGCTTATGAAAAGCATATTGCCCTTTCTCCCTATCTCTACCGTTTTTAACATTTACATCTGTCATTTAATCAAAAGGAAAAAATATAGAACAACAAAACATTTAAAAATAAGTCTAGAATTGCACAACAAAACAACTACATGTATTTCAAACATACTGTTATATATTTCTAATTATATCCGTTTTAGTAAGCCATTGCTATATATGGTGAACTTGAACGATTCCATTGAGTCCCATCTGTAAAGAGATACATATCACCTATATATTTATATTATGTTGACCAATGTCAAACTGGTACCTGCTGGTCTATTAAGATGCACTCGATCATAAATTAACTTAGTTATTCCCATCCTAGGAGAACTGCTTTCTCTTCACATGTTACGTATTTGCACATGCATTCGTAACCATCCAGGAATGGAGAGTTTCACTTCTAAATAGTTTAAGATGCACATATTGTTCTAAATATAAAAAAGAGTTGGTTTTAAAAAATATCTCCAAGAAGTTCATAATGAACATTAAGAAAGCAACCAATCAATTTCAAATTTAATTTACATTTGCAAGACATTGAGTCTGGTAGAATTAATGACGTTCAATATGCAATATATAACAATTTGAATCAGAAAAATATTTTTTGTTGTGTTGTCCCAAATATAATGATATAGGAAAAAAACACATTTGATATATAGCATGGCCTAACATAAATAAATTTTGTACAATTATGTCAAACACAAATGAATCAACGATGGTAAATCTGTCAAGATTTCTGTCAATTGCATTTGAAATTAGTGAAAAGTTGTTTCTGAGATTCTTTATCATATAAACAAATAGCTCTTTATCTTAGTTTCTATGAATATGTATACATAGATGTAAGTAAGTCATATAACAAAATGCCCTGTCATTTTAACAGTTTCTTATCTGTTAGCATCCCTTTATAATTTAATGATTTTGTAATTGAGTCTTTAAAAGCAATACAGCGGAAATTTGAGCTTAAAGTGTCCCAAGAAAGGACAATAGCTCCGCCATAATTAAGTGGACAGGAACCAAAATTTAACTTGGCTTGTATTTATATCAAATACGTACGTGCCAAATATGAATTATATCCAATGTGTCTTTCAAACGTTATTTACCGGAAACGCAAAAGAATACAATCGAATTGGCCAACAAGGGGGTTATGACACCGGTAGTATTCAACGGATAATGACAAAAATCGGATTTAGCCAGTATTTCGCTATCATTCACTTATGAATCCAATTTTGAGTCATCGAAAAGTTATTGATCGGAAACGAAAGATGCAGGATATATCAACAAATGTTCATAACTCCAAATTATTTAACAGATATTAACAAAAATTTAACATGGCCAGAATATGATATCATATACTTATATTCTTTATTCATTCCGCCACCGAGGCTTCAAAAAGTTATTGATCGGAAACGAAATATCCACGGACGGACAGGGGTAACTCCTTATACCGATTACCAATACCATTTCTTCGTATTGCGGGACACATAAATGAGAGAAAAATGGTCGACGTGATTTAAAAATACACAGTTTTAAGTTATATATGTTTAATTCATAAGTGTATGATTTAACAGTTGACTATTCAAAGTTTAACAAATCATAAACAAGGCTGGTTTTGACATACCGGGTAAGATATTTTGGATAAATTAAACCACCATTCTCCCTTAACTTAATAAATGTACTTGCCCATCTTCTACATTGAATTTACAACACTCGGCTTTGAGAGTTTCTTCAGCGCATAAACTATAGGCTTGGGCTATGAGTATATTAACAATCCAATCAGAATGCTCCTACTTAGTATTTTCCTCTAAAACTAAATCTTTCAATCCAATTTTAACTCTTTTTTTCTGATTAACAAAGTTGTGTACAATAATGTAAAACAAAATATCATTTTCTAAATTAGTTTCTATATGACTGTAGTAAAAATCGCAAAGGCTATAGTTTTTGATAATATTTTTGGTAGAAATCTGTAAGATGCTACCCTACGCATATTATATGTGAATGGGAAATTTCTGTCATTTGTTGTTTTAGAAGTAATGTATGCAACGTTTTCATAATTTAATATAACGCATCATTTTCTCTCTGATTTAAGAACACTTTTTTTATATTTTTAAATTGAATATTTAAAAAAAAATGTTTGGACATTATTTGTCTATTATGTCTTTTAAAATTTGTTTTATTTGTCAAAAACAAATACTTTGATATTTTCATAATGCCTTTTGGTTCTTTTTCATTTAAGTGTAACATATTAGGTTATCTGATTCATCAATTTCAAAAATGTTTTGAAACTGATCAAATATGGAATATTTTCTTGTTTTGAAATCTATTAGATTGCTTACTTTAATATAAATAATTTAGAATGTTTTCCATTGTCTCTTGTTTTCTTTATCTATTATTATCTGAACCCACCACGAGTTGGTGCAATTTGAAAAAGGTTAATATAAGTGAGTTCTTTTACCTTTCCTTGTGTTGTAAATATATCTTTTTTACTTTTATCTTATACCTCTACCAAATTACTTAAGTTTATTCAAAGCGTCATTTTTGACACACATTCATATTAATTATTTTGTCACTGATTCTTTCTTTATCTCATGTACTACTCAATATGTTGGCAATATATTGAATAAAGAAGATTTGAATACTAGATTCAGATTGTATTTTGTGATTTTGGTGTTAAAGATTCGAACAAAAGTAACTGTCAGTTTTCTCTTCTTGAATTATGGCTGATTCTTTATTATAATATGGCTTAATCAAGTCATTTTGATTTATATTTCACGTACGCACTTGTGTTTAAAATGAACTTTCGGCAATGGTCTATGTCTTTTCAAATCAACCGTGTATTTTACTTGCTTCAATTGTTTGTCTCAATCTCGGATGAGTTCGAAATTGTGTCAAGTTAGGTTTATCCTTTTAAATTGATAAACCCCGGGCAAACTTTGGGTTAATCCTTATAAAGTGATAGTTCCAGGGCAAATCTTAGGATTATCCTAATAAAGTGATAGTCCCAGTGCAAATCTTAGGTTATCCTTATAAAGTGATAGTTCCAGGGCAAATCTATGGTTTATCCTTATAAAGTTATAGTCCCAGGGCAAATCTTTGAAAATAAAAACATGGTGAACACAGAGCATGCAACATTATTTCACTCAATATTCATAATTATGCCTCTAAATCAATATCGCTCGGGTAAGCCACACAGTGTCATCCTCGCCTTCTTTTTTATATATAGGGGCCACCGTGACCGAGAGGGTAAAAACGCTGATTTTAACGCTCACTCAGCCCCTCACCGTGTGGGTTCGAATCCCGGCAGGGTCATTCGGATTTTCATGTGAGGAAGCCTTCCAGCTGGCTTGCGGTAGGTCGGTGGTTCTACCCGGAATTCTCCGTGCATTCGGGGTCTTCCTCCACCTGTAATTAGCTGGACGTCGCTGTATGACTGAAATACTGTCGAAGCGACGGTAAACTCAAATAGTCAAGTCAAGTCTTTTTATATAAAGAGGTAATATAGATGTACTTAACAAGTTCACGAATATGTTTTTCAAACATATAATAAGTACTTTAGTCACTTAAAAATCGACCGCTATTTATAAGGAATGATGCCATTACACTGGTTGGACATATATACTCTTTAACATAATATTGTTTTAATAATATATTTTCAAACCTGAAGTTTTCCGCTACCTGTTTTGTTTATGAAACGTCCTTAAATAGTTTTTATTATAATTATAATTTGACAACACTGAATAAGAAATATTTGACCATTTCTATGTAAATATACGTATCTCTCTAAGTGTAAAGTGTAAATTTGTTCTACATTTGTTTTAGTAATCTAATGGGTACAGAATGCATGTAACGTTCAAAAAGTTTTATCTGACTTTAAAAATTTCTAAGCTTAAATATCTAATTAAGTTACCTCAGGATCACTGTTGTGTTTGAAATATTTTATTGTAACACATGATAAATATTGATGTTTTTATATGATAGTTGTGTCACCATACGACGTCTTTCGACTGTTGAGGTGTCTATAAATCAATATTCTATTCTTCTATTCTATTCTAAGTAACCCCATTATTAGATGTTTTTTATCTATAGACATTATTCTTTCACTCGCCCTCTCAGGAACTACTGAGAAGAATTGTGTTTACATTCACTGTTGCATTTACGAAATGATGTAACTAGCAGTTCAATCACGCCCGTATTCACCGACCACAGAAGTTTAATGTATTCACTTATTGGCATCACAATTAAAACAATATGGGGCAAATGCCTTAAAATATCGATACTTAACATAAAAAAGACAACGTATGATACGGTGACGTAATCACATAATCTTTAAACAAATGTGATGTATTTAACAAAAATTTTCAACTTTTTAACGCGAATCAATTACTTAAATTCAACAAAATGGTCTGCTTCGAAATGGAATTAGTCTGCTGATAAGCTATATATTAACTGCTAGCATGATATTCCATATCAGTCTGTACATATGTATGCATGAAATATGTATCTATATAAAATAATCTTCTAAATAAATATAAACACAGCTTGCTCAGAAATAGTGATAAACATTACACAAAAAGCAGGCACAACAGTGGCAGGCACAGCAGTGTCTTTTAATCAAGTCTGTATATATACTCCTGGTGTCTTTATATGCTTTATACGAAGGAACTCTTCGAAGACTTTATTATCTTGTCAAGAAACTCTGAAAGAGAGAAATACAAAAGTCTTTTACTAGATACATTGCTACATTCAACCCTCCATTCCAAGACTTTTTCAGCAGGGATAGGAAACTCATGTAAAGGCCGGTGAAAGATATTGTGTAGGCACACATCAGATAACTTAATTTAGCAAACTTTCACAAAGGTATTGAAAAATCACAGAGGAAAATTAAAATGATAATTTCTGTCATACATGGAATTATTTTCATTCTGATATGTTTTCAAAATTCTATAAAATTGTGCCTTACATTCAGTCAGTGCAGCAGAAAAAAATAACAAACATTACATAGTTCTTTTCAGCAGGAACTTTTCTATTTAACATATATCTTTTTTTTAATACTTTATTTTAAAAAATAAAATATCATTTTGATGGTAATGTAATGTCCTATTGAAAGATACAATTTACTCTAACATACATTCGATCGGTCATGGTATTTAAGAAAATCTTAAGTCAAAAAGGGGCAATAATTATGCCAATAATTTTCCCAAACTTACATCTGACATTTCCTTTATTGAGATAAAAATGTGTTCCAAAAATCTAAATTAATTTTGAAAGGACAAAGTATTTTTGGCAAATTCTAAGTCGAAAACAGTTTATAACTGTCAAAATGCGAAAATTACCCTTCTTGATTGTGATTGTGACTTCTCTGTTAACCCTGGTCAAATGTCAAATATCATCAGCAGTGGTAGCTGAGTAATGGAGTGCACAAATAATGTCAAACCTAGTATTTGACGTAAATTTTAAGTCGAAAAGGGACCATAACTTTGTCAAAAATGTGAGAGATAATATTATTGTCATAAAGTGGCAAAACTGTGTCAAATAAAGGTGAGAGTACCATTCTTGAGTATGTCTATTCTACTAACCCTGCTCTACATGCCTATCAAATATCATCAGAATATCGTCTGTGGTAGATGAGTAAAAAAAATGTCGACCTAAGTAAATCAACAGAAAAACGGATAAATATGTCGCAAGTAGGTGCGACCAAGATTTTTTTTTTAATAAAATTATCGAATTGTGTGTGATTACTTTCTTTTATACTTTAAGTCCACGTGTCCGTTTGTCTGAAACCTACCTATCTCATGCGGTGTATTTATCAATTGACATTCGTACTTTGTAGACCGGTTTTCACGTTTAGATGGGAACAAAGCATATCTGAAAAAATACGACAAATACGATACGAATATGATGCTTTAGCACAAAAACCTATATATAGTAATATTCCAGGGTTTAAAGTTCATATTTGGTTATCACTTTACTTACTTTAAAACATTCTATAAAACTGTGTTTGATACTTCTAAGTATGAATTAATGAACAAGAGGGCCAAGATGGCCCTGTGTCGCTCACCTGATTAAGATGGCCGTGTTAGGCAAAATGACAAAAAATCTGGCATCTAAAGTGTTTTTCTAACATTTTACTAAGTGGCCTACATTTTGATCCAACCTGAATTTTCACTCAACTGGGAATTCATGAAGCCATCACTCATATCAAGTTTTATCTTAGGGACATTTGGGATGAAGTCAAAAAATCTTTCAAAAACACAGATCAAATTTTTCAAAAACTCGAAATTAAGAGGAATTGGATAGCTGAATGGAGTAGGTTAAAACACGCTATTCCGGTGAAATACGTTGACAATTTAAGATCTAGTACTATTTCTAAACAATTTAAAAACAAACTATATCTTGATGGACTTATTATTAAAAATGCTAAGCATAAAGAAGTGCATTTTAGCAAATTGTCTATAGGATTAATTAAATCTATGTTTGAAACTTTAAATTTGGAGAAATCAAAAACTGAAACTAAATGTGAAGAAAAAATTGGAAAAGAATTAAATTATATATCGTGGAGGAACATATGGCTAAATATTAAAATATCTCCGTCTTCTGTCAAGGCAAAACAATTTCAATGGAAAATGCTGCACAATATAGTATTTACGGAACACAAATTGCAGTTAATGAATCTGTCATGCGGACTATGTAATTTTTGCAAAAAA
>CM037787.1:59761868-59793814 GCA_021229015.1 Solen grandis | reverse complement strand
TGAATGGCTGACTGATTTAAACAAAATGTTGCTGTTGTGAGAAGATTAACTGATATCTGAGACACTGATATTCTTGTACATATGTGAACATGTGTGCATATCTGTGTTTGCATGCGTGTACGTGAGAGTGTGCCGATATAAAAAGGAACATTATCAAAAACCGGTACTATTAAGATATTAAGTTATTCTGATACATTACAGATTTTACAAAATATGTATCAAAATGAATCATGGGTATTGAAAACTGTTCACATATACACACCATATAAGGATGGTAAAAGAAAATGTACCAAGAGCTAACATTCTTTCCCACTCATATTATCTTATTACTAAAACTAAATTTATTACAAACTTTTGCAAAAAATATTTAACAAATATCTTTTGCTTCATATACAAAGATGAAAACTAAATCTGTATTAAGGTTTATTTTGTTTTTGTGATACTGTAGAGGCATCATGGTCAAATGGTAAGATACATGACTATGGATCCCAAGATTGTAGGTATGAATCTCAAAAAGGGCAAAAACTGTTTAAGACCCTCCCAGGTGCAAAGCACTGGTCAGACACATGAATTATCAAGAGGGATCAATGAAGGCTGTAAGAACATGTTTCCTGACAGCTAGTTTAACCATTTACCTCATGAATATTCATGTAAAAATTTATTACTATATGACTATTATTTACTGAACTTTAAATAGGTATATTCCACAAAGGATTATTTTTTTGCCATGTAGGCTGTGTAGAATATGAGCTACAATATTGTATGAGCAAACAAAGGAGACCCTGATAAGACGGCTCTTTGCCAATGCATCAAAATGCATCTATATGAAGTACAAGGTTGATTTTAAACTGCAGAAAAAAGTAATAGCCTTTGAGGTTTACACTTGATACACATGAAAAAGATAAATCTTAAAAAGTCTACTATAAAGACCTTTTTGACAGATCCTGATGCTGCTGATATTTTGGTATTTAAAGTCATGACAGCATTTCAGAGTTATAGCGATGTTCAGCTAATTATGGGTAGAGAAAGACACAGGGTGCACTGAGACACCTGGTAGAATTAATGACCAACTGCAAGTCAACTGGAAGGCTTCAAGTCAACATTCACAGCAGTATTGGTGGTAAATGACAGAATTGGCTGACCCTTGTGTTGGAACAAACATCCGTCAGATCCAGTCAGTGTACGTAACAATGGATGACACCCTAACCTCATGAATATTCATGAAAATCATAACCTTTTTCTTCTTATATTCTTTATTCCATGCTAATTCCATGAATAACATTTAACATCTTCGAAATCATTATAAAAATATGATTGTTTAATCAAATTCAGTTTCAGTTATTAAGTATCTTCAAACAAAAACATATAGGTAATTCCACATTTTGAATTTGATTACACATTATACATACTAGAAATATTAAAAGAACAAATCTATCAATTAAATAATAATTATATGTAATTATAGAGGAATATGAAATCAGAATTCAATAATGAAATTCTACACTTTATTTGATACAGTAACAAAGACTCAAATAATAGATAATGCAAGAATTTATGATATAATTTATGATTTTATGCAAATACTAACATGCTGGTATACAAACTTTTACAAAAATATGAAATATGGCTAAAAACTTGATCCCTCCAACTAAACAATGCAGATAATATTTATGATAAAAAATGCTGTTAATTTACATAATAAATAAATTTCTTCAAAATCAAACATTATTTCACGAAAAGCATAGAAATGTAATGAACATAGACACCAGTATAAAACAAATCAGACTGCAAATTCTTTTGCAAGCTTCTCAACACATGTATGAATCACCCATAAATAACTTGGACATTTTTTCTGAAAGAAACTACAGATATGCAAAATTTGCTCAAAATTGTTTTGTCATATTGAAGTTTTACCCTATTTTTAACATCTATGGCCATGTAACAGCAGTCTGTAACAAAGATCCTATATTCCTGAATAAAGTAGTACTGGAGACAAAGCCAGTGCAAGCAAATGACAACATATTCACCTCTATACTGGTCACATAGAGATTTTTATTCTCATAATCATAAAAGTTAAGTAAAGACTTAAATTCTAGAATAACAAGAAATATCACTACAGGTGATTAATATCCCCACATTCAACCTTGTCTTCAAGCGCTACGTTCAAATGACCACCATGCCATGGGGGTTAGAGTTCATCCTGTGAAGTTTGGAGGCTGTCTATTGATGTGGGAGCATAAAAATATTCTCTGTCAATTTTACCACTGTTTGAAAATATGCACCATGATAACTTTATAAACTAATAGGCAATCTGATCTTACACTGGTTTTATGGACAATCAAAGGACTGTTTGCCTTTCCTTCATTAATGCCTTAATAAATCCAGGCCACCAGAAACAATGCCTTAATAAATCCAGGCCACCAGAAACAAATGCCTTAATCAATCAAGGCCACCAGAAACAATGCCTTAATCAATCAAAACAACCAGAAACAGACTGGCAGACAAGTATTTATGAAAATGGTGGTTTTAATGCAGAAACTGCGAAACATGAAGAGCAATTTTGGAAATAACAATGCTATGGCTATGAAGATAAATATTTCACAAAACATTTTCTGTTGCTGACTGAAGCTTACAGAGTGAAACAAAACAGTAACAATGGATAGACGACACTGAACTTGGCACTTTTGTAGTGTTTTAAACTTAACAAGCAACAATAAGTAACAAGCACTGACATTCAAACTGATAAATTCCTGAAAATTTCAAAGTATAAAACATGCAGTGCATATCCAAGTTGAAATCGTATTTTGGACTCATATTGGATTTAATGTATTTGACCACACTGGAACATGGTAATCACAACAATAAATGAAATATTTTGAGTTTATAACCTGAATTGTGTGATATTGGAATTCATGTTATAAATGAGTGCCACTTAAGTATTTTTATTAATATCTGTCCTGTGGTAAAGGGATGATGGAAAAAGCCGGGTAATCTAGCTTGTGAATCTTACATTTTATCCAAAGAGCTTCCTTGCACACATAGGAAGAAAAGACCCTGTAGAAGGAAGAAAAGACCCTGTAGAAGGAAGAAAAGACCCTGTAGAATATCTACTATCTAAGCCTAAGGAAAATCTAAATGAAACATTATCGGGAAATTATTATCTATAATGAGCCAAGTACAGACAGATTGTCACTATAACAGACTTTAGACTGACAAAATATAACACAAACTCTTTAGGCATAGTAAGCAAGTAGATTAAACTTATTAAACTATGAACAAATAAAGAACATATTACAGAAGTACATTATACTATACCTAGATAAAACATTGAACTGAACTGGAGAGATAACTTATTGACTTCAGATTAACCATTTTGTTTCAAATACAACACCATCAAGCACCATGTGAAATCTTGGAAAAATATTTTATTGATATACAATACCACAATACTTCTGTTTACAATGTGCTCTTGTATTGTATGCTATTAATGATCAATATTTTAGTACAGGTAATGGTTATAGTACTAAAGGTAACAGTCCAATAACAATGTCCGAAGTATACACAACACAATATTTTGAAAACAGTCATACTTATTTATTGGCGCTTTAGAACATTCTATGTTTTTTTCCTTTCACTTAAATACAATGACAGTTTATAAATACATGTACCTGAATCAGAGTTGTCTAGACAAAGTAAGTAAGTCATTACACACATATCATGATATAATACTTTCTTGGTTCTCCTACACAATTTAGCCTATTTTCAAACACATCCAATCAAAAACATAACAAAACTGTATCCCTGTAAAAAACAATTAAAAAATATACCTGAAAGTAATTCTGGAAATTATTAACATAAATTTTCAAAACTTAATCAAGGGAGACAACAAGACTTGTACAAATCAGTCGAGAGCTGTACAACAATAACAATAATTCTGGATTCCATGAGGGCACAATTCAACACCTTGTCCGAACAGAATTAACCCAAATCATCCTGCAAGACATTTTCCATCTGGCTTGAATTCTACCATGAATACCTAGCTTTTAAGTAATTCTTAAATTAAACAGAAATGCATTCAATCATTCCTGTACAACTAAGTTGACAATCTTTTTATTTTGATAATTAGCAATATTTGTTAAGAAAATGAATTATTTAGGTAATGCTTATATGAGAACAATAATGATGATAAAGTATTTAAGTATTACTTAATGCTAAGTATTTAAAACCTCAATAATACGACCAGTCAGGGGACCGCAGTCAGCTGGTTGTAATAATAAGGTGGTCTGATTATCGAGTCAAGTTAAAGCAATGTGAATGGGAACGGGGTCCTGAAAATTGTGGTCTTAATAGTGAGGTGGTCCTTATATTGAGGTGGCATGAATTTACCTTTTACAGATGGTTTCCCCCTGCCAAAAAACTGACATTTTTCCCCCAAAATAAGAATCTATTTTTCAAATGACATAGCTTTTTTTTCTCTATGACATATACCACGTATAATTAAGAAATAGTTTTGTTAATTTAAAATAATTTCATTATCTCATGATTTCCAAATTTTGATAAATAATGCTTATTTTACCAATAAGAAAGCCACAGGTTGTAAAAACAAGAGGGCCAAGATGGCCCTGTGTCGCTCACCTGAGTAAGATGGCTGTGTTAGGCATAATGACAAAAAATCTAGCATCTAAAAGTGTTTTTCTAACATTTGACTAAGTGACCTACATACTGATCCTACCTGAATTTGCACTCAACTGGGAATTCATGCAGTCATCATTCATATTAAGTTTAATGAAGACTGGGACAAACCCCAAATTAAAAAATGTGGCCTCTAGAGGTTCACAAGGTTTTTCTAAGATTTGACCTAGTGACCTAGTTTCTGACCCCACATGACCCAATTTCGAACTCATCCGAGATATCATATAGACAAACATCCTGACCAAGATTCATGAAGATTGAGCCATAACTGTGGCCTGTAGAGTGTTCACAAGGTTTTTTCTAAGATTTGACCTAGTGACCTAGTTTCTGACCCCACATGACCCATTTTCGAACTCATCCAAGATATCATATAGACAAACACCCTGACCATTTTTCATGTAGATTGGGCTATAACTGTGGCCTGTAGAGTGTTCACAAGGTTTTTCTAAGATTTGACCTGGTGACCTAGTTTTTGACCCCACATGACCCAATTTCGAACTCATCTGAGATATCATGTAGACAAACATCCTGACCAAGTTTCATGTAGATTGGGCTATAACTGTGGCCTGTAGAGTGTTCACAAGGTTTTTCAAGATTTGACCTGTGACCTAGTTTTTGACCCCACATGACCCAATTTCGAACTCATCGAGATATCATGTAGACAAAATCCTGACCAAATTTTATGAAGATTGGGCTAAAACTGTGGCCTCTAGAGTGTTCACAAGGTTTTTCAAGGATTTGACCTAGTGACCTAGTTTTTGACCCCACATGACCCAATTTCGAACTCATCCGAGATATCATGTAGACAAACATCCTGACCAAGTTTCATCAAGATTGGGCCAAAACTGTGGCCTCTAGAGTGTTCACAAGCAATTGTTGACGACGGACGACGGACGACGGACGACGCACGACGCACGACGCACGACGGACAAAAGGCGATCACAAAAGCTCACCCGAGCACAAGTGCTCAGGTGAGCTAAAAAGAAAGGAAGAAAATCACTGTCACCTTATCTTAGAGTAGTACATAATGTGAACAAGGCCAATTCTGATACAACTGCAAGCACTGGTTCTTTCGGTGTAAATTCTTTTGGAATCGAATAAAGAACTGAACTTAACCACACTGAGAAACAAACATTTGAAGCTGGAATTCAAGTCTAACTACAGTTACTTAAAATAAATAAACTGGCCAAAGTGTTTGAAATGGAATTCTATGGTTCAAAGTGGATTGAAATAAATAATGAATACAATAACTACAAGCACAAAATATAGCTAGTACCTTTGTCATTTTCCGATTTTTCTACCTGATTTTTTTTTTCTCAACATTTTAGACATTTTTCTATTACTGTGACACTACTTTCCTTAGCAATGAGAAAAAACAACTCCTTTTAAATGGAATAAAAAAGGTTTGATTTTCTTTCTCATTATTTAAAATATATACAAACATTATGACATCAATGATTTGTGAAATGTTATGGTAGTGGTGACAATATGCAAATCAATTTGCAAAATCTAACATATTTTACCTGTATTTGCAAACTCTAACATATTTTAACTGTATTTGCAAAATTGAACATATTTTACCTGTAATTTTACCTGTATTTTCATTATTTGACTAAGTGTGTAAAGTTTCTATCACTCTACTATGTACATCTGACATAAAATCATCAAGATAGTTTAACATCTATCATTAACCCTTTCCCTCATAGAGGACACCATGAAAAGACCTATGTGAACAGCATAAAACCAGATCAGCCTGCGAGTAACTCGCAGGCTGATCAGGTTTTATGCTGTTCGCTGCTCCTCAGTGGTCTGGAAATGAGGATTTTGTAATTAAATTTGGTAAGGTTTACCTGTGGTTTTCTGCAGACCAGGCTTTATGTGATACGTATTGAGGGCGTCAAAATGAGTCTATATGAGGGAAAGGGTTAAACATACTTATGATATCCATGTGACTACATCTATACCTAACACTACAAATGATACCACCTGTAACACCATCCCATGCAGCAATCAATGCCAGTTTCTACTTTAAGCAACAATGACCTTGACCTCAACCATACAAAACACTATCCAAAGTTTTTGTTTGAGAACTGAAGGGCTGTTTCACTGCTGTAATACAGACTGGGTGTAAGGTAATAACTTGACAGTATGCAGGATTGTGACATACATCTAGTCCAGCCCCTACTGCACAAAGTGAAATGGAGTTCCAAAGAAAACAGGGCGTTTTAATCACTGTTAACTTCAATCAAATACATGAGAAACAACTATTCTAGCACTTTTTTCATACACATACCAATATATACTGTAAAATAAAAAAAAAAAGAAATAAAAAAACAAAAAAACTTTTTTTTTAAAACTGTCACATTTTTTAAAACATTTTTTTCCCCAAAGTATTCATGCTCATGTTGTATTAACAAACACCTAAGTCTATACAAAGTACTAAAAAAGTATAAAAAGAAAAGACAACAATTCAAAACATCTTTTTGTCCCTATAACTAACTGAAAATTTCACATGACGATGTACAAAAGAAGAATACTTCATATCTGTGACATACTGCTGAAGAATTCAACAATTTTATAACAGAGAATGGAAATGTGCATGTACTTCTATTAGGACTGAGTCCAGTGATCTCTATGACGCCATATTGCTGTAGTTATGGTTCCCGTCTTCCAAGCTGGATCGCTCTACACAGGTGTATGCTGGTCCCCTTTTCTTTTTTCTAAATTCATATGCAGCAGTACAAAATGCCTGTTCATAATCAAAGAGCACTATAACCATCAAACACCTTGCCATCTGTACACACTTCTCTGAAACTTATGACGAGGCATCTGAATCCATGACAAATAACTGTAATCCCTGGGTACTATGGCAACAAGTCTATGAAAATCTATACAGAGATATGAGATCTGAAGTGACAGTGATTTTGGAAGTCCTACAATTATTACTATACAAGGATAGCAAAATTCTTCATGATGTTAAATGTTCCAAAGGTATTTGTAATGCTGAACACAAATAAAGTACGATAGATAGAATATTGAAAGCACTCGGACTGTTCCTTTGCGTCACAGAGACTGTCACTTGACCTGGCCATTAGCTTTTTGTGTGATTTTAGCGTGTATCTTCTGTAACTCGGGTTTTTCTGCCTCGTCTTTTTCACTTATAGTGTTCATCTCCTCCTCCTGTAATGAATAATGCAAACTATCACCAAATATATAATGATGATGTCTCCAACTGAAAACTAAACTATGAGCAAAGGTCATGTTGCAATTACATATATAATATGGCTCTAGAACTCCCAAACATTTTGATAACTGACAGCTTGGTTTTATGATATTCCAGAGTTTAGTTTTAATGGATTCTAAACTAAGCATGGGATTTACTTTGTTAAATTAAGCACAAATAGTTAAATTAACCCTTTCCCTCATAGAGGACACCATGAAAAGACCTATGCGAACAGCATAAAACCAGATGAGCCTGCGAGTAACTCGCAGGCTGATCAGGTTTTATGCTGTTCGCTGCTCCTCAGTGGTCTGGAAATGAGGATTTTGTAATTAAATTTGGTAAGGTTTAACTGTGGTTTTCTGCAGATCAGGCTTTATGTGATACCTTTTGAGGGCGTCAAAATGAGTATATATGAGGGAAAGGGTTAAGCACAAACAGAAGTAACTGTTGAGGAACAGCACCCTTTGAAGGGGTATAACAATGATCCGAAAATAATCATTGCCAAATCTATTGTTTTCCTCCTACTTTAAAAGAATATCACTATCACAATATATCTGCTAGCTTCATTGAGTGCATAGTGATAATAAACTTTGTTTCTAACACTGATTTCATACTCAAACCATCCAAACACAAATGTATATTTTTGGGTGTTTCAGTTTCCACCCATAATATTAACCACTTCTGTTTCCATGTATATAAAGTTTAACAAGTTAATAATAATGGCTATTGCTACAAATAGAACTCTTTATTACCAAGGCAAAACAAAATTCTCAGGCTTTGTTTATTGATTGTTCAAACATGTTTTTTTTTAGCATATTTTTACGGCCTTGTAAAGATAATGATACACCGCTGAGTCACTTTTGATTTCGCAGCAAACTCAACAACATCAACAAAGCATTAACAAATGAAACTGATCGCCCACCCACCCTTTTTTGCTTTGGTTATTTTCTTTATGTGTACTTTTCATTATGTATACAACCCATATACTTCATTTTAATCAGTTTTTCCACTACCATTTAGGTTGCTTTTCTCCTCAATGACAGAGGGACATATTTGAAATGGGAAGTCATAAATTTACTTTGTTGTGTATTGTTTTTGTGTCCTTAAAGTTATGTCATGTGTTACTGGACTGATGAAAGAAAGAAATTAAC
Source organism: Solen grandis (assembly GCA_021229015.1). NCBI lineage: Eukaryota > Metazoa > Mollusca > Bivalvia > Adapedonta > Solenidae > Solen > Solen grandis. Next base: position 59,784,748 of record CM037787.1, on the reverse strand, counting down.
TCTACTTGTATCTGCTTTAGCTGTGTTATGCCATACTTTATTTGCTGTTTATTTTAACCTTCTGTGATTGTTATACTTTTGGTTTCCATTTTGTTTTCCTATACAGATGGTGCTGTTAGATAACTGGCAACTTTCTTTTCATTATTACATCAGTATTAAGGTGATTTTAATGTTTTATTTTTGTCACTGACTGCTGGCAGAAAATTCTGGGGAAGTGCTTGAAATGATAGGGGTAAAGAATTGATTACTGACCGATCCATTGATTGCATATTATATCCACCAACCCTATGTATCAGCTATTGTTGGTGGGGGGTTGCACCAACCAATACCATAGTCATCTGCTGTGGGCTTGGGGTCAGTAAATTAGGATTAAATGGGAATGCCATAAGGTGGGGCATCGGCCAATTGAGGCTGTTGAGGGCATCGGCTATCAGAGGCTGGTGAGGGCATCGGTCAATAGATGCTGGTGAGGAGGAAAGCGTAGGAATGGAACCTACACGGGAGATTCTGTAAGGTGGGGACCTTACAAGTGGAAGATTTAGGGAGTCACAGTCAGTTCCTCTTTGGCATTGAACAAACTTATCTGGAACTTAAAGGAATTTCCATGGGGTTTCCTCTTGCATCAAGGGCCAATTCTGCCACACATAAATTTGGTTGTGTATTATTCTCATGTATTATCTGCTGTTGCTTACTGTTTTTGTGGAGGCTGGAAGCCGTTGGTTTACTCTATTAAACTGTGAAGTTTTATTATGTTGGGTTTTCAATTTTAGCCATTGTGTAATAAAGGTGTGTTATAAAGCCGTACCTTCATCTTGTTGGCCCTCTGTTCCAGTTTCATCTCCAGACTGGTCCTCTTGCTGGATGACCTCATTTGTTCCTCCCACTCCTTCTTCCTCTGCGTCTCCCTCCTCTGACTCAGCACCTTGTTCAACTCAGGTTTCTCTAATACATTCACACCCCTACAACACACAAAACCCTAGGTACAGACAAGTTGTATTACTGCAGGTAGCCTTGAAACTAATAATTTAAACAAGAGGGCCATGAAGGCCCTGGAATCGCTCACCTGAGAACCAACTATTTGTAGGCGGAAAAGAAACAGCAAATATCTTATGATATTATGGAAAATGGATTCTGCCCCTTGCCAGTCATATTTTTCAACGATTCAAATAATTTTAGCAGTCTTGATAGAGAGTGACTCAGGGAACATCTGTGCCAAATACTTTGAAATCAAGCCACAACCTTTGGATAAGAAGATTTTTCAAATTTGTACTGTATACATAATTAATTTTAAGGAAAATGGCTCCCCTCCTGGCGACCAGATTTTTCGATAGTTCCAAATAATTTTTACATCTTTATAGAGAGTGACCAAAGGAACACCTATGCACAAATACTTTAAAATCCATTCAGTACTTTTATACAAGAAGGTTTTTGAAGTTAATACATTTTTGCCCTTTTAGTTGCAACCAGATTTTGGCATGGAATTTATGTCTTTGAACAACTTTGGAAGAGGACCACCCAAGGAACATTCCTGTCAAGTTTTTTGAAAATAGGAGAAAATGTTGTTTAAGTTAAATGTTGACAACAGATGACAGACCATTATCGATCACATTAACTCACCTTTGGACAAGAAATGTTTGTGAAACATATATGCCCCCCTCATATGCCATAATATGTATATAGCTATATTACATGCAAGGAGTTTGCCTTCATAATGTTGGCTTGTCACAAAAAATTCTCAAACTTCAAAACTTTGAGTGAAAATATAATGTGCTAAAATGTGGAACTAAACATTTACTGAAATAAAATCAGACACAATGAGATTTTGAGTTATTAGTCAGACAGTGCTTAAATCGTACAAAATATTTTATAAGAATCCAACTTATTAATTTGAAAACAGGGTTTTCTACATTTATAAGCAACAACTACATGAGGTTAGGACCTTAAGAGTAAAAATGAAATAGAAGTTATCACTTGGGCAAGACATTTATATAATGAAAATATATCAACATGTGACATTGTGAACTTGACCTTTGGATGCTGACACCCAAATCAATAGAGGTCATCTACTCATTATAAGGAACAACCACATATAGTCTGAAAAAAAACATATATAAAATGCAACCTTTGACCTTGACCTTTGAGGTATTGACACCAAAATTGATAGGGGTCATCTACTAATCATAAGCAACAACCACATGAAGTTTGAGACTTAAAGGTCAAATAAAATGATAGGGGCATCTACTAATCATAGCAACAACCACAAGAAGTTTGAGACTTAAAGGTCAAATAGAACTTAAGTTATCACTCGGACAAGGTCTGGTATTATACATACACAACATGTGACCTTGACCTTTGAGGTAATGACACCAAAATTGATAGGGGCCATCTACTAATCATGAGCAACAACCACATGAAGTTTGAGACTTAAAGGTCAAATAGAACTTATGTTATCACTCAGACAAGGTCTGGTCTACCGACAGACCGACGGACATACGGACCGACCGACATGAGCAAAGCAATATACCCCCTCTTCTTCGAAGGGGGGCATAAAAAACAAAAAAAACACACAAAAAAGAAACAAAAAAACAACAACCCCTACCTACCAACCCCTCTGGAATTCAAGGTCAGAGCACTACAAACAAACAATTTTTTAATGATGGCCTAAGAATCCATATCAGACTGAAGATGCATTATAGATTCTCCCCCTCCCAGTCTCATTTAAAAGCTTTGCAAAAAGTAATGTATATAAAACTTACTTCACCAGTCAAGAGGTTACTGAGAGTCTTATAACTTTTAAAACTGGTTCCAATATCAAAAAGTCACTATAATACCGTAAGTTAAATACTTAAAATCTAAATTACAACACATTTAATCATATTTGTAAATAAAGTTGTCATAAAAAGTTACCTTAATGACTGACAATATCGATTTAATGATTTTTCAGGGAAAAAGAAAAAATATGTTGTTAAGTATTCAAGTATTACAAACTTTTACTGGGGGAACAGTGGTCATTGGTTTATTACAAGAAAAGGGAGGTAATAGTGGCATTAAAGCAAACTGGAGCAAACTTAATAATCTCCCTTTATTGTTTCATTTATGACACAGCTGTTAGTAATAATACTTATTTTCACTTGTGTTATTGAATAAATTAAGTTTAAAGCGACTTGCAAGGCTGCATATCAAAAAATTGACTGTCTGTCTATAGTCACCAAGATAATTAACATCTAGTAATTTCCAATGAAACATTTTGTATCAAAAACTGGGTAAATTAAAAGACGCAGGTGTTTGGTCTTGAGGCCTATCTAGCTCTGGCGTAGCTTCTTTCAGGCACAGTAGGCACGTGCCTACACATAATTTGTCTAAACTGTTGGGAGAGAAAGTAATAAAGAGAGTTGTAAAGCGGATTTCAAATATTTTAACAGAGTTGTTCCGAAAAACCACCAAGCAGTATAAAGTAAAATAGAGCATATGATGATAACTTGCCAGCACACCCAACAATAGTTTATATACATAATAAAAATATTGTAAGCACTGGATATCAAACTTATGTTTCTAGGTGATTGGATTTATAGACATGTAAAACAAACAACAGGGCTGATGAAGACTCTTTATATTGTCACAAATCAGACGGTGATTTATTGCAGAAGTAATTCACACAAATCCATTAGCCATATGTTATCTTTTAAGGGCACCATGGTTCAATGATAAAGTACATGGCTGCAGATAAGATGGTTGTTTGGTCGTCAATTTGGAAAGGAACTTTAAGTGCTTAAGATTATTATTAGTTCAACTGTTATCCGAAACAGCCACTGGTGCAGCTTCCTTTAGGCACAGTAGACACGTGCCTACATATATTTTCTCTACGATGAAACAAGAAATAGCTTTTAAAAAAAGATATGCGGCTTTGATGGGGTTTAAAGTAATGGTGAATGTAGAACGGTTATAATTATGATGTACAAATCATTATCTGTGAAGCATTTCATCCTAAGAAGTTAAAATAAGAATAGATAAAAACTCAGTATGAAAGTATTCCCTCCACCGTAATCAGCGGAGTAAACATCATTGTAATAAATCCCAACGTCTTTCAGTCATACGGAGACCGTGAAACAGACTATAATACCTGCAGGTATTTATAACATTTGGCCTGAAACAAGTCTCAATGTGCATCAAAGAGAAGTGTTTTGATACAATAACTTTATATTTGTCACAGGAACTGTCAGTCAATCAGAAAACTTTATCAAAATTTCGTGAATACTAATTATATATTTCAGCTAGTTGTCATCTCAACAAACAATGTTGCGTAACATTTTTCCGTGAGTATAGGAATATCTACCTATGAAAATTGTTAAAAAACTCATTTGGCACTGTCATACGTCATTATCCTCAAGTAAATATTAAGTGATTTTAATCAGCTATGCCCAAAAATTATACAAAAAAATCAAGTTGTAAGCCTCATGCAACAGCAGATTCCTAATATTTTCACATTTGTATGCTTGAAAAAGATGGGGCAAAAAAATTCAACTTAAATGTTTTGAAAATGGTCAAGCCCTTTACAACACAACTTCAATATCTAGGAAATGACCACTGTCACCATATTATATCAGGCTTGAATTCAACCATTAAGGTAATCCATCCATCCATCATTAAATCATAATCATGGTCCTTCAAATGCTTAAAATTGTGTGCAGATGAAAGCATCCACTTGGAGTTTTAGGATCTTTTGCTTAAAGTCTATTATAAAGGCTTGCATTTACTGTAAAATTCCCATGACCACTTGATTGACCATGAGCACAATTTGATGATGGATGAATTACATTTATACTTTAAGTTCTTGGTAATTAAGTCTTCAATAAGACAGGACAAGTGATTTTAGTAATCAAATGTGTTAACATAAATAATTAGCTCACAATTTACTGACTAACAATAAATATAGCTCACAACTGACTTACAATTAATATTTAACTATTTTTCTCAGGGTAACAAGAATGACTAACAAGAGCACTGCATGCGCGTGCCAACGCTTGTCTGTTATTAAACTAATCAATTTTAAAGAAACTGTAATGAGGGATAATGTTATTACCACCATCCATCTGTCAACTATAGGGCCTGTCTACTATAGGGCCTGTCTACTATGGGTCCATAATGTACAGCTATATGGGCTGCCAGTGTTGGCATTAATAATGATTTAGTGATGGGTAGTCCTAGAATGTAAAAAAAGTAAATTTGAATAGTTGAGAAGTTATGGTCAAGGTTAACGTTTCTATTGTTAAATATTTTAAAAATAGGTTTTCACATGTGAAATATCAGTGCTCTGTTGACAAGAGTTCTGAACTAACAGGAATTCAAAAGTTTTCAAAAGTTACAGAAAATTTAGGTGGATAGGTCTTGTTAAGATGAATAGGCATACCAAAAATGAAAATTGTATTTTGAATAGTTGAGAAGTTGTGGCCAACGTTAATGTTTTTTTGGTTAAATATTTCAAAAATAGGTCAAAGTTCAAATGTCAAGGTGAAAAGTCCAAAAGTATAACATTGATGAAATGTCTTGCTACACGGAATTCACATGTGAAATATCAGTGCCCTGTTGACAACAGTTCTGAAATAACAGGCATTTTAAAGTTTTCAAAAGTTACAGAAAAATTAGGTCAAAAATCAAGGTCAAGGTCAATAGGTGAAATATCTGCATATGTCTGGATAGGTCTAATGTCAAGATGAACTTGCATACCAAAAAATGAAAGTTGTTTATTTAAAAGTAGAGAAGTTATGGCCAACGTTAAGATTCTGGACAACGACAATGCAGCTGCCGGAGTTACAACAACAGCTTGTATTTTTTTCTTTAAAAACAGACGAGTTATAAACATTAATTAATATTTAAGTATTACTTAGCGCTTATAGTAAAACTGGTAGAGACATAGCCAGGAAGTGGTTATTAAAGCAATATTCAAAATCACATTTCTCAGAGGTATTAAGGGCTGACATAAATTTTACGAAACAGAAACAGTATCCAACATTCTCAATTAACATAACAGGCCAAAAATCTGAAAAATGCAAAAGATTTATTATCTACTGGGTCTGGGACAAGTCTGTCTTTTTTTAGATTAACTGTGAATTGAGTTAACCCTTTCCCTCATAGAGGACACCATGAAAAGATCTATGCGAACAGCATAAAACCAGATCAGCCTGCGAGTAACCCCAGGCTGATCAGGTTTTATGCTGTTCGCTGCTCCTCAGTGGTCTGGAAATGAGGATTTTGTAATTAAAATTGGTAAGGTTTAACTGTGGTTTTCTGCAGATCAGGCTTTATGTGGTACCTATTGAGTGCGTCAAAATGAGTCTATATGAGGGAAAGGGTTAACTATCACAAATTTTCACTCTTGTCTGAAGCTTTCTTTAAGGTAATCCATCTATCATAAAATTGTGATCATGGTCCATCAACTGATTGTGGGAATTTCATGGTAATGCAAACCTTTAAAGAGATTGAGCAAAAGCACCTATAACCTTAAGTGAATGCAGGCTTGCATTTGCAATGAATTTTTGTTATGCATTTAAAGGACCGTGATTTTTATTATATAATGAAGGATGGATTACCTTAAGGCTGAATTACAGGCATCATCTTACAATACGAAACCTCAGATCCCTGAATGACTAGCCCCACATGACTAATGATTTAATGATCTTGCTTGCACATGATTTTAAACATTTTTATTATAAATTGGGTGCAATTCTATTATGTGAGTCATGCAAGTGTATCACATGTAGTTTCATGTCCATCCTCTTTTCCTGTAATAAGACTCTATAAAAGCAGTGTTTAATATTAACCCTTACAATGCTGTATGCATGCTGCCATTGCAACCAGTGCAGACAAAGATCAGCCTACACATTGTGCAGTCTGATCATGGTCTGCACTGTTTGCTATTTAATTCAAATTTTCAGCAAGCACCCCCATAAACAACTAATGGTAGAGTCCAAAATGATGAAAGGACAAGTCCAAATCAGAAATATAGCATCAGGTAACGGTTATTTAAGTTTGACACTTAAATGTAGAGTGCTCATTTCGTATTAAGGTTTGGCTTGCTGCAATTACATTTAAGAAATGTGCACATTTATAAGGAGATTTGTATATAAATTAGAGGCTGTCAATCAAAAGTCTTACTTTTGATGACTCTTAACCTACTGTACTGGAATCACTTCTATGTACATGTCAGATTTTACACATGCTTGAGCAAACTGATCTAATCTGATCTCATAATATTGCAATACTTATAAAATCATACCTTTAGAGAAAAGATTAAATAATTTTAACATTAACTGCAAGTGGCTGATTATAGATCTAGGTAGTAAAAATAATACAGTATGTGAAAACATGATCAAAAGTAACAAAATGCTTAATGATTGGTACATATATATGTACATAAATTAACTATTATCAATAAAATGGCAATACATACAGCTAAAATCAAGGAAGTTGGCTGTGTATATTAATAGGGTGTAGAATAATGTTACTTTAACTTTGGTTTGAGTTTATAATTATGAGCCATTAACTCACAGGCTGGTTCTGATTTGATTTAATCACATCCAGGTCAATATGTCCTGTGTTACTGACAGCTTGTGTAAAGGGCAATATTTAAGGCAGTATGATAAACTTACATCTTCTTAATTCTGAGTGCTTTTTATTCATTCTCCCCACTGTAATCTGAGACCTAGCTAGCTATTCTTTTTTGTCAAAATATAAGTCACACACCTCACAAAGGAGTTTTAAATACCATTTTCAATAAAACTATTTCAAATTTCAAAGCAAACATTGTACAATATAGGTAAAAAGTCCAATACAAATGATCCAATAATAATGAAGGTCAACAGAGCTACACTGAATTACAATTCCTATAATTACCCACTGGCTGAACTGAACTATCTTGGTTTGATCACATCACTGGGTAGAGGCTTTCATGTGTTTAAGTTGACTAGGCATTTAATTTCTATGTAAACAAATGCCTACCAATATTTTATCAGCAGAGCTAAGATTTTCTGTAACTAGCATTAGCATAATCCTGTGGCTGGGTACCTTGTCCTCATTTTCAGTAATACAAAAATCCCTTGTACATGACACTGTGAAATAACGGTGGACAAGATGATACAATTAACATGTATAACTTTTCAATAAGAAACTGAAATTATTATATTGATACAGGCCTAGTTTTATTCATGACTGGTTACAATCTATATATATATATATATATATATTACACATATATTTTTTTTCCTTTTTAATATACAGTACAGTACAACTCCACTATATCGCGGTGCTTGGGGTCCAAGCCAAAATACCGCGATATAGTGGACCGCGTAGTAGGTTTGAGAATGCTATATGTGTCTTTGTGATAGTCGTAAATTCTTGAGAAACCCGAATATAAAGCAATAAACATTATTTTATTTATAGACTTATTTACTTATTTTAAATAATTCCATAATCATTGATTCTTTTCTTCTTTTTTTTTTGCACTATAATTGCCGATGATTCAGATTCAGAGAGCAGTGTGTACGGTATGGTGATGTGAAGCGGTTACGAAACTCTTCAGCATATCTCATTATAATAAATTACACGCCGTTCATTGCTTGTCAAAACAATGTCGGTGTGAAAATTGCCATTCCACTACAATTCATCGCTATTTCAAATTAAGCTGAGGTGAACTTGTTATGATGTATCGATATGAGGAGCCCTGTTAATGTTTAAATGAAACAAATTACCAGGTAACGCATTGTTTACTTCCGGTGAAAAAGATTGGCTATTTTCCGGGACTTTTTAATCCATGGTAAAATTATGTACGCTAGCATAATAAACAAAAATACCATTACAGTGGATTTTAGACAATGTTTGTGTATTTTATCGAGTATCTGCTTGGTATTGAATGTCCATACCAATTAAATGCTGATTACTGTGGTTGGATAATTATACCTACAAACCTGCATTGTTGCCGATCATTAACACTCGATTGCGTAATCATCAACAGCCCCCAAACACAATAGCTTACCACCTGGGGTGTTTAATTGTTATCACTTCCGCGTGTCAGTGCACTAGCATGTCAAATACTGACCTTTAAATACACATAGATAAAGAAGGAGATAGATTAGTTTCGCGGTAAGCCTATGCAAATAACGCGATATATTTTTGGGGTCCATAGATCAACCGCGATATATTGGCCAACGCGAAATAGCAGTCCGCAATATAGCGGAGCTGTACTGTATAAGAGCTGTTGAGGAAATTGCTCCTCAAGCTAAGATTGAGGAATGGTTGAACTAGAGGATAGTGTCTGCATGAATATGGTCTCATTGCCAGGTATTAATTACAAGACACATTTTGATGCCAAGCATCAAAGACGTCGCACATGTTTTTGAAGCATGACTTGAAAATGTCCAAAAATAACATTAGATCAGATTATTCAGAAATATAGAGCAAAAAAGTACAGAAAATACTTAAATTATAGTAGACACATTATGTGATGATGATTTAAGATGACATAAATAATTAATCTATATATCAATGAAGATACATTTTACAACAGGTAATTCATCTCTTATATAATTATTGGAATGGTAAGGGTCTGCAAGATGCATGGAATTTCCGGACAGTAAGCTACTAATGAATATTCTAAGATCTCAAAACATCTTTAAAAAATAAATTCTGAGCTTTAATGAATTGGGTTATTTGCAAGGTATGTTAACCAAGTTTTAAAACCCTTTGCCTACCAATTTAAGGAGAAGTCATCGGATACACATTATATGTGTCCAGTTTCTTTTTAAAAACGATTGAAGACTTGCATATTTTGAATCTTGTTATTTATTTTCATCAGTTAATACAAGTAATTGACTTATAAAGTGTTTCTTTTAAACATATTACTGTTTTTATTTTACAATATTAACTGTGGTTGCTCCCACTTTTGATTATGCGGCTCCATTGGCAAGAAAAAAAACTATTCCATACTGACGTCGCATTTCCATGTGGCGTCAATAAAGTACTACCATCCTGCAATTTTATCAGTTCAAGGGCTATTACTCTGGAGTGTCTGAAACAGTCAGGCTGGTTATCTTACTAGGTTGAGATACGTATTGTGCCAATAAACATTGTGACAAAATTTGGTAAAGATCAGTTCAGGTTTATCAGCCTTTAACCGAAGAGAGCAGACACTGTTGATTTTGCAATTTTTATAAATTCAAGGGCCATAAGTCTGCATGGAGCTAGTGTCTGAGATATTCTGGCTGGTACTCGCAGGCTGATCTGGTTTATTGTTGTTCGCATAGGTTTTTTCATGGTTTCCTCTATGCGGGAAAGGGTTAAAAAGGAACTAAACTAAAGGTTCATGGTCTGAGACTGTCAGTATTTGCCAGGTAGGACATCAAGATCTTGAGCTTCTCATTATGAAGGCAGATATCAATCATACTTTTGTGACCATATGAGTATCAGTTCATCCAGGGAATAGAAATGAATGACCACTATAAAATAACGGGTAACGAAAGCTGCTGATAACTAGAATCCCAAAAAATTACCATTTGTTAAGTATAACTGAGCAAGTCATGCCATTGCTACTGTCAGTATAGAAGAGTTACAGAACTTAAATGTGTGATACATGTACCAAGCAGTTAAAGTCACTAACAAATATGTCTAGACTTTAAGGAAACAAAATATAATGAGATACAAACAGAAGAATCACATCAGTTCAGCCTGAACAACTATCGTAAATCAAATACTATGACTATATGGATTTCTTTTAGATTCCAGATATGAGACAGGTGATTCAGAAGTATTTAACCCTGATACTGGACTACGAGACACATCATTCTTAACCATATATCATAATGAAGCATGATCACACTTTCATTTTAAAAGGATGTTTTAATTTCAGAGGGAAATAATTCATTAAAAGGACAAAAAGGGACTTTATTCAGTATGAAACTTGATTAAAAAGCTGGTTTTGATTTGCTGGCTCAAAACCAACTTTTTTATTGTTTTCCCTGCATGGCTTGTTATACTAGAAGTAACTAAACTAGGAACTTTAAGTCTTACAATCTTTGTTGTATTTATCTGAATTTAACATATCTTCATGTTACCTTTATAATGTGGTAATTAAAAGCCAATAAATGCATAAAAATATGAAGAACTTTTGAAGGGAAATGTTATTTGTGAATATCAAAAGAATCAAGCCGCAAATAAAAAAGTTATGAATCATTACAGTTTCTTCCAAATGAGTCAAAATAGTAACAAATTTAAGGCACCTTATAATTAAGCAGGTTTCAACTTTCTAATATCATTTTATGTTGTAACATCTGACATTAAGGTCACACTAAAGGTCAAGGTCAAAAGCACATATCTCAAAGTAAAGCACTTGTTGCAAAGGATAATATGTGAATATATGAACTGAATTATTTCATTAATCAGGTCAATATGACAGCTGTTACACTGGCCAACATTTGATTTTTTAACCATATCAAGGTCAAGCATGTAAACACTTTGAATAGAAATGTTTTTTAATGTTTAACTTTATATCTTTATATAATAAGCATGTAAAGGGTAAAAAATATGAGGCGCTGTATTTGAAGAGAAATGTTACTTTTCAAATGTGGTAATTTCAAAAGCCAATGCATAAAATGTTTACAATAAAGTCCTTGTGAGCAGAAACTGTTATGACATTGAATATCAAAAGAATTCAGCCCCAATAAAAAAAGTTATGACCAAATCATTACAGTTTTTTTTCTAAGCAGCCAACCATGCAGATAAATACAACATAATTTTATATATAAAATATCTCATTATTTTTTTTTCTTTGAGAAAACAGGCAGGCTAAAAATTTATACCCATATGACTTTTACATTTATGTTTAAGCTTTGTGGTATGTTAGCATCACTTAGGAAGACTGCACTTCTCTGCACACCAAATAAATATCTGACAGCCCCTTGCATCATTACACTGAGTCACTGTCGAAAGCATGCATCCCTTCTGAAATGTGCATAATAATTCTCATTATTCAGGGGACTGATATCAGATTCCAATGGTACCATAGCAACTGGGAGTTACACATCATTGATCATGAAGCTGGTCTTTCAATTCCCCAACCATACTCTGACAATTAGTGACTAAGTGACAAAGTTCAAGCAAGGAATAAACTATTGATTACATTACTGCCAACGATATCACGCCTAGATTGAATTCCAACAAATAAAACAAACACAACAACAATCATTCATTTGAATCCACATTAATCAAAAGATAACATGGAGGTTTCTTTGGAAATTGGTTCTATTTTGTTTGTTGGATTTTACATAATTTATGCCAGACAGGATTTCTCTCAAGAGAAATGATTAAAAGTTCCATGTGAGACATGATAAGAGCTTCCTTCATCTGATCATCAGACTTGACACATAGCACAGCACCTAACTGTTGATGCCAGGCCAACCATTCCTTGCAGGAATTCAATTCAATAATCTTTCAGATTTCTATTTCAGACTCAATCTTACTGTCAAAATTTTCTTTTGTATTGAGAAAATTTGACAGATATTGAAGCTTACAATATATACTTGTTCTAAATTTGGTTGTGCAATAATTAACAAATGGCTGATATATTTGTGTATAAAGTTATACACATCATCACAACATATGTTGGATTTTTCATATTGACCTACTTTTTGACCCAACATAACCCACTTTCGAACTTGTCCAAGATTTAATGGAAACAGACATTCCGACCAAGTTTCATGAACATATGGCCAAAAATATGGCCTCTAGAGTGTAAACAAGGTTTTGCTAAGATTTGACTTCCCCCAGCTATGGGTCAAATAGCCCCAAAAACTGGACAACCACAACCAGGGTGGTGGAGCTACACATCAGTCATCAACAGACCGATGTTCTGGTGTTGTAATGGTGGTTTGGTGGATGATCTACATAGACAACTGTGAGGAACTCAACGCCCGATGCCGGGAATGGCGGTTTCTATAACCAGAAAACATAGTTGGGACGACAGGACAGGCAGTCCTGTGAAAACTTACGTCAACTCAAACATGTCTAGAACACAAAATGATTTAGAATAGGCAGTGCCAGTCAGCCATCTATGCAGGCATTCTGACCAAGTTTCATGAAGATTGGGTCAAAAATGTGGCCTCTAGAGTGTTAACAAGGTTTTACTAAGATTTGACCTTGTGACCTACTTTTTGACTCCACATGACCCAATTTCAAACTTGTCCAAGATTTTATGGAGACAAACATTCTGACCAAGTTTCATGAAGATTGGCCTAAAAATATGGCCTTTAGAGTGTTAACAAGCCAAATTGTTGACGACGCACGACGGACGCCAGAAGAAGGGCAATCACAAAAGCTCACCTTGAGCACGTTGTTACTCAGTTGAGCTAAAAAAAAAGGTTGACCATTACTGAATTTGTAAAACCATATTTCAATGACAATTGCGTACAGCAAGGATTCATTAGGTCTTAAAGCAATCAGCTGATGAAAACCCATGTTCATAAAAGTTAAGCTGTGACTATGGGAACAGTTGCTATGTAACTGTAATGAGTCTATAGGTATAATTAAGCGGCTTTTATGGAGGTAATAAACTATGTCTGAACTGCTTTTAAGAAGGTAATAACTATATCTACATGTATACAGTTTGACCATGTTTCACGAGGATATAGCAAAACTTGGGCCCTGAAAATTTTATAGGATTTGATCTGGTGACCTTATATAAACCAGTTTCAACCTTGTCTGAGAATTTACATGAAAACATTTTTTTGGCCAAGCTACATGAATTAGGCCTATTAGTTGTTTACTGTGAAGCATTTACTAACAACAGATGATGGACAAGAACCTTGTTACAATATAGCCGTGCGCACTCAACCTGAATTTTACTTTGTTTGTTTGTTGGGTTTAACGACCCGAAGACAGTTTTCAAGTCATCTGGAGACTATGTCTGCTAGAGACAGATATAGCACTGCCACACTGCAGTATCACCCAATAGACATGTGGCATGACACCACATTATCCTGACACCGGGCCAACCAGTACTGGACTATATACCCTTATATGCTGATCAGTGCCAAGCAAGGGAGCTAATACAAGTACCAATTTTTATTACTTTGGTATGTCGCAGCTGGGGATAGAACCCAAAACCTCCCGCTCCTGAGGCAGATGCTCTAACCACTCGGCCACCTGAGGACGGTTCTAAACTTAAGTGCTTGATCAGGTGAGCTAAAAAGACAGAAAACTTATGTCCATCATTATTAATGACTACTAACTGATCTTACCACAACAGCACCATATACTGTATGTACATATGTCTGATTGGGGGCAGACTGTGTTATCTGAGCACAATAGGACTTACCCACAAACATTGCCCTGTGAACTATTCTTATATCTTTGTTGTGATGAAAGTATAACTGTAAATTCTTTGTCATATATATATTACAGATTCAAAAGATCATGGATATATCTATTATTTAACGGAATGATCGTTGATACCAGTGAAAGGCTAAAATCAGGTCTTATGATGGTCATTAATAAAAAATCTTGCAATGAAATGTGGAGGGCATACATTTAAACCACATGCACAGTCCGAAAATGCTTTCAGTCTGCTTTGGATTCTCTGTCGTTTGCTTTAATGCATTACAAGAAAACAACATGCAGGTGCCAATCCCTGTTTGTTTTCTTGAAAGGAGGAGATAAATGTAGTCAAAATGACAGAAGGTTAAACAACTGTTCTGAAGTTATAGCCAAGGTTAAAACTTTCACGATGACCACACCAACGACAAGTCATCACCAGAGTAATGACAATAAATGAGTGGTAATTTTGGCATAAACTGTTTCGATATTTAAGTATCTCATCTAAATATATTTCAAAATAAAAATTTAAACTCTTATCAAAACTGAACACAGACAATATTATACCATGTTATTTTAAAGTTAAATTAAGCCCTCCTTCCCCATTCATGGCTAGATTAATCATTGACTACCTATCATTCCAGTGATGCTATTGGATAGCATGTATTTCAATTCAAATACATCTGTTAAGTCACAAATAATAATCACTAACAGAAGCTAATCCTACATTTAACTCACTCCTAGTAATATATACATGTAGTTGATTAAATTGATTTTAATCAGTACATGCATACCAGCAAGATAGAATCTACATAAACATGACTTTTATGCAAGTTTACCTTTATAAATTTTCAATGAGACTGAATCACAGACCTGTTTTTGATGTTTGATTATAACACAGGAAAAACATCAACACATTTTTTTTACATTTCAAATGCTACTGAGCTACTGGTGCATTCAATAGAATACCATTTCTATTAATCTGAACATTTCTGAAGCATTCTTTTTGCCCTTATTAGTTATCAATTATATCTTGTGTTTTGTAATGTGTCCCCCATGGAGGAACAAGGAAAAAATAACCATAAAATGTAGCTCACTGTTTTCAAAGAAAACAGCTAATTGAACCAGCCTTAATTACGCAGCGGGGTTACAAGGATGTCGTGCTTATAAGAGTGTTGATGTCAAAGACTAACTCGATCAAACTGGAAATTATTCTATTTTTAGAACAGAGAGACGATAGACATTGCATAGAATCTAATTCTGGTATCAGGAGAGAAAAACAAGGTACCATAGACTGACAGTAACATGTCTGTTGTCTACAGATGAGTTTGTTTATTAGCTTAATGGCTGATAGAAATACCTGATTAATTAATTAAAAAAGAAATATAATTACAGTGTCTGATAAATAAATTTTGTAATTTGGAAATTACATTTTCATTTTCAAATCCAACACATATTCTTTTTTTTTCAAATCCAGCACATATTTTTTTTTCAAATCTGACATTACATGTATAATAGCTAGAGGGTCTACTGCCTGGTGAATTATGCTTTTAGGTGATAAAACAAAAATGCTCAAAAATGTCAAGTAGTAACTTTTGAGTGAAGCAGGACTATGGATAAATACTTTACAAAACATTCTAAGTTTTATAACATTTAATCTAAGCACTTCACATTCTCTCCTTAACATGACAGAACATGATCTAACATAATTATATACAAATCTTAAACATTGACTGACATCCCAGCTAGACAACAGATGTGCAATATGCTTTTGTTTGTTAATCACGATACAAATTATAAACTGTATTTATAATCTTTGAACATGCTGTGCATGCTTACTTATGGCTTTATTCAGGACACCAAAACAAAGAGAGTATCAGTCATGTTGCATGAACTGAAATGGAAATTCACCCATGAGGTATTGACATCCAAGGATGTAGACCCACATTATAGCCAGACACAGACTTCAAATTTAACCCTTAACCTGCTGAATTTCTCAAATGGACTTAGCCAGCATCTTTTTTGGAACTGTCCATTATCAATTTCAGGGATAGCAAGATCAAAATTTGTAGTTGGTCAGCCAACAATAAAGAGCCAGGCCAGCCTGCACAAATGTGCAGGCTGGCCTGGCTCTTTACTGATGGCAACACACTGGTACTTGAAGACCGGACCCTAGCTGTGACCCGCCCCCCACCCCCTTCACACACACACACACAAAAAAAAACGCTTTGCATGTAGCGGTTTTCAACTTTAATTTGCCATTTACATTGAGTTTATGTATCAAAATATTCACATCCAAATAAATCTAACGTTTACTATCCATGTCTTTATAAATAAAAAATATCACTATATATGTTTATTATGTATAGACTATCGTGATTTTTTTTTTATTGATAAAGACAGGGTCCTCTCCTCAAGTACCTGTGGATGGCAAAGGTTAACACTTACAGTTACAGCAGGGTAGGGTTAACCTACATGCTTAAATAAGTAACTAAATACTGACTTACAGAAGTTGATACAACTGATTCTAACACAATCAAATCAAAGCGCACAGTGCGCTGAGAGACGGCGACGGGATTAACATTCTAAACCCAGCGTTTCTGAAGTTATTGAAGCAGTCACATGACGACAAAAACTCCACCGCTGTTGCTACAGAGGTACTGTTTGTAACATAATAATCCGGAGTAAAGGTCATGAACCTTTCATTCATAAAGAGCTGCATACCTTAGTAGGTCATTCTCTTTCTCTTGTACTAGCGAATTCTATCTGTTGTTTTGTATGTGTAGAAATTGACCAGGTATTTGATTATTTAAGATACTAGAATGTTTGCCTATCTATTTCAAAGTTAAGAAATGCCCTGGGAGGAACCTAACTCGCCATCATGCAAAATATTGTGTGGACTACTTTAGGTCAATTACATACAGACGGAGCACTACTTTTTCTTGTTACAGGAGTAGATCTTCATGTACGTAAGATGGGTTGCTGTTCTGGTTAAGAAATGTCACGTATATTTTTTTCACGCTTAAAATTGATGCTTCCAGTGCAAAATAATGGCAAAAGAAAACATGTGAACAAACAGTAACACGCTAAAAGCGGTTACGGTTATGATTTAAACGCCTGTGTAACATATTCCACTCGTATTCGTTAGTGCAGAATCGCATTGCACGGATCCGCACTAAGCGCGGAGAGGTACAGTTAAAAATGTTGTGGAAAATATGCAAATTAGCAAGGCCTGATTTCGATTTCCAGCATAAGACGGCTAATCGCCGTCTAAAAATTATGCTATAAAAATACAGAAGGATCGAGGGTCCCGCATGTATCATATATTCTGATATAATTATATACACGGTTCAAAGATAATGAGTGTTACTGGACACCTAAAGTAAAACATACAAAAGCGTAATAAACTTAAAGCAACACATACTAGTTACTAAACATCTGAACTTGGCATTCATTATTCTGCAACATATCATTTCAAACTAAATTTCATTTCCTAAATATTAAATATGTTGTGCTCTCTAAATCATTTTCATGCATTATACTCTATAGTAGTACCCTCCATATAATGCCATTTTTCCCCTTCCAAAACTCCCTCTGTATATATATAACAGTTATTCCATCAATTTTTACATCAGATGTCACTTTCAAATTACAATACTATTCTTCTTAACTGTTCCTGAGATGATGAAATATTATTATTGGCTAGGTTCTTAAAATGTCTGTTTGATCCCCAGCAAGTATCCAACTTACATTCTCTGGATCATCCATCAGTAAATACTACCATTTATGGACCAACATTCTAAATGGGGCAAACTGCAGCTGACTGTCTTCTCAGAAACAAATCCGCATTAAATTTTAAACTTTATGTCTCTTGATCATCTCTGTCTTCTTTTTTGATGTTATCAAATATAGATTCTTCACACAGAGAGTTAATAATGCAACGTTCCTAATGTCAGTTTCAGGGAGCAATCAGTAAATCAGACAGCTTAGGGACCAGCGCTTAAATGAGCCTATTGTGCTTGTCATTCAATACAATATCTACCAAGAACTTTCTGCAAGAAAGTGAGTATAGTGGTAATAACTCAATCTTTATAAGTATATAGACCAACTGATTTCAATAAAACCATGAATATTTACCACCACAAATGTTAGCAAAGAGAAGGGAAAGCAATAGATGATGATACAGTAAGATCCATAATCTTACAATCAACCGAACTGTCACAATCAGCATCTGTGATCTACACACATACTGAATGTTACGGAAATAATTATTATACAGTTTTTAAAGCAATCCATCTATCATTGAATTATAATCATGGTCATTCAAATGCTTAAAAAGACCTCAGTGCAGATGCAAGCATTCACTGACTCTGAGTTATAGGCTTTTTAAATTTGCTCAAAGTCTAAAAAGCCCTGCAAATTTGCTATAAAATTCCCTCAATCATGATGAACCTGACGATCCCAATTTAATGATGGATGGATTTACCTTAAACTTTGACTGTATAATTAATATATGTATTTTAGGTCATATCCTGATGTCCTGAGCTCATTACTGCACATTAACCCTTTCCCTCATAGAGGACACCATGAAAAGACCTATGCGAACAGCATAAAACCAGATCAGCCTGCGAGTAACTTGCAGGCTGATCAGGTTTTATGCTGTTCGCTGCTCCTCAATGGTCTGGAAATGAGGATTTTGTAAATAAATTTCGTAAGGTTTAACTGTGGTTTTCTGCAAATCAGGCTTTATGTGATACCTATTGAGGGCGTCAAAATGAGTATATATGAGGGAAAGGGTTAAAAGCTGAAGTACCCAAACTCAGAAAATCCAACCCATGCAGGTGGCAGTGTTAAGTGGCTTTAGTGAACAACAGCTACAGCTAAATTTACTTTAGGACAAGAGTGTATGTCTCTGGAACACTTGTGTCACCTGCTGAAGCGTGACGGAAAAAGTGTGATGGACAGACAGATGGACGTGTGGCCAGATTGGAGTAATGGGCCATTTCTTTGTTCTTTAAAGGGCCAATTGGCCCCTTATTCAATTGTTACAGAATAAAGTCTATTCGTTCTCTTTTCTTCTGTTTACCGTTAGATGGACCCTTACTCCAATCTGGCTGCACAAATGGATGGATAGACAGACGATGGAAAAGTGATCCCTATGTGACACTTCTGCTTATAGCAGCTGACACAAAAAGCTGAAGGTGATTAGTAACAAAATGTGCATAAAAACAAAGCACAAATTGCATGGACAGATATTCTGTTTTAAACTAAATGCTATCAGTTTTATATTGTCAGCTTGAAGAACTATTTCATCTACTAAATTAAAAAGATAAACCTTTCAGCAACTATTTATGATAAAATTGTTTAAAGGATATTATCTTTTCAAACTATAACAGAATATACTATCTAAATAAACTACAATATATATATATATATATTCTATAATATATACCACTATTCAAGTGCTACATATTAGTTAATTAAAAAATTTAATAGCATAAAATATTCAAAGCATAATTAATTAATTTAGATACATGTATATAAATTAGGTGCCATACAATTGTTTACACTTAGAAATTTGTTTCAAACATGCCTGCATCTGCTATATTTGTCAATGATTTTTTCAAAAATATAATTCTTATACTTTTACTTATCCTTTTAGGATAACATAAAATTATGTAGCTATAAAGCATTTTTCTTTTTTTCTTTATCAGCAACATTAGGGAGAAATTCTATTAAAGGCAGTGAGACTGCTAAAAGAACTATGCACATACAACTATTTTACACAGCAAAAAATAAGATAATAAGATCTACTTAACATTAACCTAATTATTTTTAAAATACCAACTTCTAACAAAATCTCAGCGCAATTTCTAAACAAAGAAGCTATGACCCAAGCACAATGCAAGGTAACTGTAACAAAGTCAACAGCTAAAAAAAGTTCCATATTTTCCCAGGAATAAAACATGGAATATAAAAACCCCGAAAAATGAAAACCCCATGTAGTATAGACACCTATTGTGAAGCCAAGAAAATGTGTTATTAGAATTACAGCAACACACCACCCTTTGTTATATTACCAGTATACACTACAACAGATTGTTGGAAGCAGCTGTGAGGGTACTGTTGACTTTATACCTATCTGACTGATGCTTCTGAGAACGTTTTTAAACTTTTCAGCAAACTGAAAAACTGACTCGTTTTGATCAGTTGCGGCATCTTCATAATCCGGAACAGGTGTTTCTGGTATAACATTCTCTGAAAATGTGCATAACACTAATAATATTATTATTACAAACACATAATGGACCAACTCCTATCTTGTTATAAACATTGTCACAATAATTAGTAGTGTTTAACCCTTTCCCTCATATAGACTCATTATGACGCACACAGTAGGTACCACATAAAGCCTGATCTGCAGAAAACCACAGTTAAACCTTAACAAATTTATTTATAAAATCCTCCTTTCCAGACCACTGAGGAGCAGCGAACAGCATAAAATGCTGTTCGCATAGGTCTTTTCATGGTATCCTCTATGAGGGAAAGGGTTAATTATGACTGATTAGCAGCTGTCCTCTAAGGACAGGTGAATTCCAAACATACACATATACAGCAGTCAACTATTTCTCAGTAGAGGCCATGCTAAAAAAAGTGTTTCCATGCCAACAGGTGATACTGAATATTGACCCTTTACCTCATGAATATTCATGTATAAATTATGACTTGATGAATATTAATTTACAAAACTTAAAGGTGCATTATTCTTCCCAAAGCAGTGTATATTATTCGGAGAGAACAGCAAAATGTGTGCTACAAATTTGTTAAGAGAAGTAATCTGTACATGTTTGTTGGAGACAACATTACAACAATGCATAAATAAGAAAGAATATTTTACCTTAGATTGTTCAATTGTTTACCTTATTTTAATATTCTGCATATCTTTGTCAATTTTCTGACATTTTGCAAAGACCTTTCTATATGCCCCCCTTAACATATCACGAATGATTAAATGATGATGTAGCAGAAAAAACAAATTGTGATTCGTTTTTTTAAATTTAAATTAACTCCGATGACTGACCTTCTTCAAGTCAATACAGGCCAATGCAAAATGTAAACAATAAAAGTACTTTGATATTATCCATCTAAAATACTAATATATAATTTGATCAACATATTCAATGCATTTAACTGTTATTTTACAGCAGATATTTGCACATTATGTATCATTTGTGTTGTCTACAATATCTCAATGTTTTTTCATATTTTCTTTTTTGTGAAAATTGTATCATTATCAAATATAATGGGCCTTTGATTTAAATAGTGAATGGATTTTTTCTTTGCTGTGAAGATTCACAGCTAAAATGTTGTATGAGCATACAGAGGAGATAGCCCTTCCAGGAGCTTTTTGGTCTGGGTATACCCAGTACTCTGTAAAATTAACCCTTTCCCTCATAGAGGACACCATGAAAAGACCTATGCGAACAGCATAAAACCAGATCAGCCTGCGAACTCGCATCAAAATGAGTCTATATGAGGGAAAGGGTTAATGCCAGGCATGAAAACTGGTCTCTGTGAGGTATAGGGTTGACACTATGACTGACCCAATTGTACAGTACACAGTGAGGTCACTACATATTGAGCTAATTTAGGGGTATTGCCAAAAGTTAAAACATTTTCTCTATTATATAAATGGCATAACATTCACAAGAAATATGGTTTTCTACGTAATAATCAAATAAAGATTGACACAGTAAATTATTTCCAAAGTGATTTGAACCTTTCTGGCAAGACCCCTAGGGCATGAGTAATGTTATATTTAAATGTCAGTTGCATAGGTTATATATAAAGTCATAAAACAACTTGATTATTTAAATATTTCTATTCATGGTTACACTTAATTGGGATTAAATTTCATGATTGTGCATAATGTATTATGTTGTACAAATGTTATGTTCTATTTCTTATCCTGTCTTGTTGACATTACGTGACTCTCCATCAAGTTTATTGGAATAGTCTAATTTTGAAGAACCTCTCATCAGCAACTGCAGGAGGGTTATACATACCATCATTTGAATAGTATTCATTTAATCCATGACCTAAATTTTACTGAATTGTGACAATTATAAAACATAATTCCACCAACAATATTAATAGCAATTTATGCATTTTATAGTTTAAAATTCATGCCAATTAGGCATTTTCACCGACAAAAAAAGCTTCTACTCCTGGTCATCAGGCTACATAGTATCCATCTATTGATCTCCATTGGGAGTGAGACTTTCACTATGTTTACGGCAGCTCACTTTATGGCACAACAGAATTAAACCGCCATCTCAGCTACCCATTTACACCTGGGTGAAGTGAAATAATGCAGGGTAAATTTCTTGCTCAAGAAAATTAGCAGTGTCCCTGGCCGACTTGAACCCTGGACCACTTGATCCTGAAGTATGAGTCCTACTACTGAACCACTGCTCCTCACAATACTGTGCTAAGAGTATACTAATCGAAACGCATATTGTGCT
>CM037787.1:59711768-59761768 GCA_021229015.1 Solen grandis | reverse complement strand
TGTGATTTCTTTATGGCCCCCAACTTTTCTCTGAAAAGAGTTGGGTATAAAAACACAGGATGTTATTGTGGTATATTGTTTATATATATACAAACTGTACAGTTATAAGAACTTTACTAGTTCATTTCTGCATAAAAGATAAACTGACTTTTTAAAATTACATTTGCAAATCAGATACACAGTTAAAGTTTAATGAGCTTCCATTTAAAGCAGAATTGTAGGTTTACAGAGGTTTTTTCTGGTGAGGTAATACATGTAATCCTTAAATTACTACTATATCAAAAGTGAAGAAATCAACCACAAGAACAAGAGGGCCATAATGGCCCTAAATTGTTCACCCGAGTATCACTGCTTTAACTTATTTTAAGGGTTTTAGGTTAATGGACGGTTCCTAAATTTTCAAGATACTCCTCCCCACGGCCATAATTTTCACAATCTTGGTAAGTGTCTATAAGATGATACTACACACCAAATATCTAAACTCCAGGCCTCATAGGTTTTGACAAGATGAATTTTGAAGGTTTTCCTACATTACTCTATGTAAAATAAGTGTCCCCTGGGGCAGGCCTAATTTTGACCCAGGGCTATTATTTTAACAATCTTGGTAAGGATCCTTAAGATGATGCTACACCACAAATATCTAAGCTCCAGGCCTTATGGGTTTTCACAAGAAGAATTTTGAAGGTTCTCATATATAACTCTATGTAAAAAAAAAGTGACCCCTGGGGCAGGCCTAATTTTGACCAGGGTCATAATTTGAACAATCTTGGTAGAGAGTCATAAGATCATGCTACACACCAAAAATCAAAAGGCTAGGCCTTGTGGTTCCAGAGAAGAAGATTTTTAAAATTTTCATTTTTAAAATCTATTTTTAGCTCCTGTGACCTAGATTTTTGACCAATCAAAATAATTTTTACAACTTTGGTAAAGGGCCCCATAATGAACATTCCTGTGAAGTTTTATGAAAATCCAGTGAGTAGTTTAGAAGGAGATGTTGTTTAAAGAAATTGTTGACGACGGACGCACGGACGATGGACAAAAGGCGATCACAAAAGCTCACCATGAGCACGTTGTGCTCAGGTGAGCTAACAATAAAAAAATAAAAAAAACAGCAATCCTTTGGTTCGAGATGAAAATTATGCATCAGAGTATAAGTATTTTTGGTGGGGAATACACTGTATGTGTAAACCTGACATCTTGATCAAATGTCTCAGTGACTGTCTGATGCTCTATCCTCATGATGTTCTTGTGTTTGATATTTTCAATGTTATAGACAGTTGTTAACCATCCTTGGAAAATCTGTTGGTCTTTCTTGTGTGTAATGCTGATTTTTAATAAAAGGAAAAGTTATATAGGTTAAGAAAAAAAATGAAAATAATCTGTTTTGTTACAAGACATCTCCCTGGTTACCAGTTGTGTATAGGTGATACACCAGATTTCAATAAATGTTGGTTTGTAAACATCTTCCAGAAACTAATGCAAATTGACAACCAGAAGAACATGGTGATATTAACCCTTTCCCTCATATAGACTCCTTTTGACGCCCTCAATAGGTATCACATAAAGCCTGATCTGCAGAAAACCACAGTTAAACCTTACCAAATTTAATTACAAAATACTCATTTCCAGACCACTGAGGAGCAGCGAACAGCATAAAACCTGATCAGCCTGCGAGTTACTCGCAGGCTGATCTGGTTTTATGCTGTTCGCATAGGTCTTTTCATGGTTTCCTCTATGAGGGAAAGGGTTAACTGAGTGTGTGCAAAAAAATTACAATCTTTTAACCCTACTCAGGGTCTCCTCCTTTTGTTCATACAACAATGAAATTCAAATTCTCATGCCCAAATAAAGGAGATCGTGATCAGAAAACTCTTGGAAAATGGCTATCTGATCAAGACCTCCTCTGTTTACCAATGCATCAAAACTGGTCTATAAAGGGTAAATGGTTAAGAATGAGATTGTGTATACCTGGACCTTGCAACAGAATATCTCATGTTAAGATAGAAAGGTGGGGTGTGAGGCCATATATCTTGTCTAAAGGACACAATTAAAATGCTAATACACACATGTACGGTTCTAGAATTGCACAACTGCAAACCTGTTATGCGACCTGAAATAAGATATCTAGGTCATTATGTTTAGAAATGCTGTTAAGATTTAATTAGGGTTATTCCAAGTATTCATGAGTTAACAGGAATCAAAAAACTAAAAATAATTCAAAGATAATTATCACATATAACTATACATTTCTATTCCAATACATGTACATATATTGCCAATTATCTCATGAAATGTAGGATGTTTTATGATTCTGCTTGGATATGACTTTGATAATAGGATTTGGCCTACTTAATGATAATGAGGATGACTGGAGATGGTAGAGAACCGGCTCCAAAAGATGGGCTTACTTTGAACAGAAATACATAAATCTTACAGAATAAGCATTGTAACTTCAATGTTACATGATGAACTACAGTAAAGAATACAATCATACAGTATACTGAAATCTGTTACCTTGGTAACAGATTCCTAGGTCACATACATATAGCCTTCAACAAACTGTAGAGGATATTCACAAGGGATAAAACAGGGATGCGAAAAAAACAAGGGCAGAGATCCAGTATTGACAGGAATATCTACATCTCAATGGTAATAAATAAACCGGATATTTCACAAATGATGGCGTACAAAAACAAAAGCACAACACAAAAATGCATGTACTAATACTAGCCTTACGGACATCACATAACTGGGACAATATTCACATAACATCATCCAAAAATATTTCTTCTTAACTTTAGTTAAATACAAATCATACAAATTCTGAAATGCCTTTATTAATTTCTAAAGATAAGACTGATTTAGCAGATAAATGGAACAACTATCTACGATTACACATATATCCAAGTTTAACCCTTTACTTCATATAGACTCAATTTGATGCACTGGCAAACAGAGCAGAACCATATCAGACAGCTCCTATAAAAGCTTTCTGATCAGGATCTCTCCTGTTTGCTCATACAATATTGTAGCTCAAATTCAATTCTGCCTACAGAGCAAAGAAAATCCATTGTTTCATAAATCATTATTTCATAAACCATTTAAAGTTCACTTAATATTCAACATATCATAAATTTGTACATGAATATTCATAAAGTAAAGGGTTAAGAGTAAAAAGATAGAAATTCTCTCTATTGAAAATCATAGATTTTTTTAATTTAAGTGAAAAATTAACTTCAGATGCTCTGTGAATACTAACCCTACTGTTTAGACTCTGATAAACACTCTCATATCAACATATAAGGAAGTGTAACTATTCCACACCAATTTCTTTTCATAACTTGTTTACACTATGAAGAGTAACACACAAAAAAGTATTGGCACCAGCACTCAATGGTGGAATAAAACAGTATGATTAAAATGATACACACAAACAACCAACACATAAAAGATGATGAAAGTGATTGTACCAAACAAATAAACAAAATCTCCACTCAGAATACATTTTTGCATCTACAATTCACAAATATTCATAGTCTACACATACTGTCTATATATTGTTCATTATTCATTGTAATTAATCTACACACATATTATATAGGTTCCCCATGGTGCCGGTGTACTTAACAAATGGAGCTAACATGAAATGATAGTTTTAATCATATATTGAAAATAACTAACCAGACAATTCTCCATTTCAGTAAAAGTTTTAACTTAAGGTTGAGTGACAGGAGCTACTAGAATATGTACAAATAAGCAATTGGCAGGTGATGCTACGACCAAAATATTGTGAGATTTTGTAAGTACATCTGTACTGTGGAGCAACCGGTACCATGGAGTTCGACTATATACATACAAATGTGCTCTGGTGTGTTACATACATCAATGCCTTGAAACCTCTCCTACATTAAAGGTTTCGTATGACTGATAGATTTGCTACATTTAATTAAATCAAGCAATATGTTTGTACATGTTTATCTCCATACCATATATTCAAGTTTTAAACAAAATCCTTTCTGAGAAACTTACGAAAGATAAAACTTTTAAATACCTAAAGATTTTCTCTAAGTTTGATTTTTAAAGAGAAAATATCAACAACTTTTGACACATGGATGAAATCTTCCATGATTTACCATGACCTTTTTCTAATCATATATAATTTTTCACAAACTTACACATTTTTCATGACAAGGTCTATGCAATCTTTTGGCATGTCTTGTTTAAATTGCTTGGATTCTCCACCCTGATAAAGCACATATCTCCTTCCTATGCTGGAAAGATGTTGGCGTAATTAAAAGGTATTTAATAAATAAAAGCATACTCTGTAAAAAAAATAAAATAAGTGTATGGGAGCTTCTGAGAGCACTATTTTTTTAACATTGTTAGAATCCTAGGACAGTTCTTGGATCCACAGGTATGTGTAACATTATGCCTTAGGTGTAACTATACACTGAATTGACTAAATTGAAATGGTATTTATGAGATAAATAAAACACTTAACAGTTTTATCATATAAAGCAATTGTTCATCAGCTGAACTTGAAATTTAAAATTGAGCAAATCAAAGTCAAAACTCACTCTTTCTCTATCTTTCTAATTCCATAGCTCTTTCTCTCTTTACATAAAATTAAAATATGTACTTTGTGCTTTATTAATGCATAAAATAAGATGAGATAAAACTGATACATGTTACTGGCTACATATAAAAGTATCACTTATCACCAGTAGGTAATACAAGACAAGCAGTTTTTCAGTATAGTATAACTCCATTTTAATGCTTTAATTCCAAGTCCAAATCTTAATATTGCTCTATAAAGGACCATAATACAACTTTGTGACAATACACACAAACACACACAAAAAGAGTTGTGGTGCAGTGTTATAACTCAATATTAATTTTGACCCATTGGCAAACAGAGCAGACCCAGATCAGCAGCTTCTATAGGAGCTGTCTGATCAGGGTCTCCTCTGTTTGCTCATACTATATTGTAGCTTAGATTCTACACAGTCTGCAGAGCAATGAAAAATCCACAGTTTCATATACCATTTAAAGATCAATTAATTAAATATTCATTTTATCATAAATTTGTACATAAATATTCATAAAGTAAAGGAATAAATACATTATCTAATAAAGATCTTGGGACCAGTGCTGGACCACATTATAGTGGTACAATGGAGGTGCGTTAAAATGAAGCTATACTATATTTACAGGGACTCTATCCATTGTCCACAATAAATATATCCCAAACCATTTATATAAGCTGAATATATACCAAAAATGCAAAGAAACTTAATTAGAAAGGTTGTATATGTTTTTTCTGAGTTTACTGTCACCAAAACTGCATTTTAGACATAAGATGTATTCATATACATGTATAGCTAATTACCAGTGGGAGAGCCGTCTGGCCCTGTGTTCTCAAAAGACTTAAGTACAACCTCAGGCTCAAATTTGAGTCTCATACTCAAATCACTACTGAAACTAATAGGCATAGTATAAGTATGAAAATCTTACTTTTAACCCTTTCCCTCATATAGACTCATTTTGACGCACTCAATAGGTACCACATAAAGCCTGATCTGCAGAAAGCCAAACTCAAACCTTACCAAATTTAATTGTAAAATCCTCATTACCAGACCACTGAGGAGCAGCGAACAGCATAAAACCTGATCTGGTTTTATGCTGTTCGCACATGTCTTTTCATGGTATCCTCTATGAGGGAAAGGGTCAAGTACCATTTTCATTTTTGAGAACACGGGGCTTAGATGGGATCCTCGTTTGAAAAATCCGCGTGACTAGACTAGGATATGAATCCAAAGCACTGAGGAAATGATACAGTTTTATAGCAACTTGAATCTCTCTTCTGTTACTATCACTTGTCAAAATCTGTGACCTTGATATTAAGCTATAAAAGTGTTGCTTGACTTAGTAATCCTTTAATTCTAGTGTGATTGGGAAATATTGAACAATATATAACAATCCTCTCATGTTCTCCAACAGACTGTACACAGAGTGTTGAGAGAAAAAGCTGTTTCTCCCTTGTATTCCCGACTCTTGTTTTTCAACAAAGAAAATTCCATGGCTTTAAAAAAGGAACTATTTTTCATATACGTTAGGATTTAAATAGATAAAAAGGTAATCTGTTATGATATTTTCCTAACCTTTCTTGCGGAGTGACACTACACAGTAAGAAGAATTAAAGTAATTATCCATTTTATATGTAGACATACACATACTTTGTCTTCAGAACATTTCATTCTTTGTAGTTACATGATGGATTTCATACAGACCATAATGATATTATGTTAAACGACAAGGAATGTGCATCATCTAAACATATGAAGGCTGTATCTGTATCATGGGGCCAGAGTATTATAATGCTTCTGTATGTATCCCTGATACACACATTGTCAAACCCCCTACTTGACCAATTCTCACAACATTTGTCATCTGTGGGTGAAAATTCAAATTAATTTGAAATCAGATGTCTTTCAATGCAGCTATAATAGTGATTGTGTTGTTACTTCCAATGCAGTATAATAGTGATTGTGTTGGGACTTTCAATGCAGCTTAATAGTGATTGTGTTGGGACTTTCAATGCAGCTATAATAGTGATTGTGTTGTGACTTTTTAAGGATTTGATCAAGTCAACATCCTGAAAATGAGAAGAAAGGAGAAAATCTACCAACAAAAAACAAATGGAGAGAAACAAATTCTACAAGGGTGTTCAACATGGTCTAATATACTGAATCCTGACCGTCTTCTACAATCCTATATCCTCTATCATAATAAGTTTGAAGTATTAAACTATAAATATGTTTATATATCAATTTCAAGAGTATTTATATAGCCAGGTCAGTTAGGTATGATTCCCCCAACTCTGCTGTACCTTTTTTTTTAGTGAAAATCAATGTGGTTTTCCACCAAGGGACCTCTTAAATAAAATTAAGTCACATACACAATCTATTTTCTTTAAACTTTCAAGAATAATCCCTTTCTGAATTTATCAATTTCAGTGTCAAAGATGCTTATTGTAGACTGCATGAAAAAAACAACAGCCAAGACAAAGATTTTATACAGCAATTGAACACACACACACTATCATTAAAGACAACATATCAGGACTTCTCCTAATGCCCTATCTCATATGATAAAACAGGAGATGACAAAACCCATCCAAAATATATTTCACTAAAACATTAACCATACTTTGTTACTATCACACATATGCATATTAAAAAGGAATAACAATTCATAAAAGATATGTTTTAAGATAAATACACTGGCTATTTATTTCCAAAGATGATAAAATTGCACACAGTCAAAGAGGCATGAACAATGCTATCATACTCAAATATTTGTTTAGGGTTGCAAACAAAACTAAGACAGATTGGGGACATTCATAATGCCTTGGGCCTATTGGTTCACTCTAAACAAACATAAATCTTTATTGCTTTTATTTCAGATATTCATGCAGGACTATGCATACCATGAATGTCTGATTATTACTTCTCCAGCCAAGGCTGTTGTTCATCTATTTACCTGAGTAAATTTTGGCCAAGTTATAATAGCAGTTCCATATGACTTATTTGTCTGTTATAAAACAACTTACACAATATTCTTTTCTAAAACACTCTGGCTTTGGCATGATGTAAATGTGGTTCCAAATATATCCTGGGTCAAATTCCACTCACAATACTCAGAGCTAAGGAATACTGAAATCCCTAATTAAGGTAGCAATGTATGCCACTATCCCTGTTGTACTAAATAGTCAAATATGTATAGGTTAGTTCATAGTTGCATTCGACTACAAGATATAGTCACGAGGGCGGAGCCCGAGTGACTATGTCGTGTAGTCGAAGGCAACTATGAACTAACCTATTTTGCACATGGTATTTTCCTCCACTAGTGACAAAACGTCACAAAAGTGTGAGTTATGTGGTTGCATAGTCCACACTTATTGATTTTTTACAAAAGCGTGGACTACGCATTATAGTCCATGGTGACTATGAACAAATACTAGCATCTGATTGGTCGAGAGGAAAATGCCATGTGCTTAATTAGTATAATAGGACTATGTTGACCTAAAACATTACCTTCATAACTAACAATATTAGTTTAGAAATGAAATATTTATGTCTGTTATATAAGCACAGCTGTTTTCCAATATATCATGTGATATTTTTTTTCATGAACATAGCATTAGTTGTACTGCTAATATTTCCCACATATGTGGGTCTTTTGCAATGTCTATAAATAAAATCTTGAAAAATCTTGCATTTGTATAGAAGAAACAAGAATGGTGAAAACTGCCCTCAGTATTTAAGTACTATCAGTACTTAGCCCTATGTATGGTTGGTTTAATTTGAGCCTGGTAAGTCCACCATGTTCTCACTCATGATCATCTATGTCAAACTGTTAAGTGAATTAAAACTTTGTTTCTTAAGAAATGTAATTTTCTCAGATGTAGAAAAAAAAATTCATGGGTTTCCATTTAAGGTAATCTATCATTAAATTGTGATCATGGTCCATCAAGAGGCTGTATGAAATTTATGGTAAATGCAAGTCTTTATTGATTTGGAGCGAAAGAGCATATAACTCCATTTCAATTGATTATAGCATCTGCACTGCAGTCTTTTTAAGCATTTAAAGGACCATGATTTGATTATGATTACTTTAATAAATACTAAACACAATCTTTAACTTTAAACAATGAGACCTCAGTCAGAGTAATAGCTGCTATATATTATAGATATTATGCAAATGACAAACATGCATACCCAAACACACACATTCTCTCGCTTAAACACTCTGTGACTCATACATGATAAACGATAAACCCAAATGCACCATTTTCTCATAACAACTTGGTCTGAAAATACAGACCCTTAACAAAAGGCATATAAAATCAAAACAATGAAAGAAAATATTTGTAGATCACAGATCGCCTAGTTTCCTACTTGATGTCCCTGAACTGTGCTGTGATTGTGTGTTCCCTTGTTCATCTGTCTGTTCGTTTCTCTCATTCAATTCAACCTTCTGTTTACTGGAATCTCTTGTGTTCAGTTTTTTCACTGTTTTCTCAAACTTGGCATTAAATATCTCTTTATTATCACTTCGAATCTCACGTTTTACTCTTTGAGCTTCTGTTCTTATATCACCATTTGCATTCAATGACTTCTCAACTGCATCTAGAATACCCTCAGCCAACTTAGGATTCATATCCTTCAATTTATCATAATCTTCACTACCTACTCCCACTTGCTCTGTACTTTCAACACTTTCTTCATGGAAATCTTCAACACCTGCGTAAGACTCCTGTGAGTTTACAATCATCTGATCCGTGGCATCCCCAGCGGCAGATTTTACTGTTCTGGAGGTCACTCTCACACCCATCCCTGATGCATGTAGGATTTCAACATTGGGTTCCTGTTGCTGACCACCCACAGCCCCTTCCTCTGGGGCTCTAGAACCCTTCACATCCTCACTAATTAGCTCCAGTTCATTTGACAACTCCTCGAATAATTCCTGAGTTCGAACCTCAGTCTTGCCTGACCCGTAATAAGCTGCTTCTAACATTTTAACTATGGCTGTTAAATATTCATCCTTTTTGGTTAGGATATCAAAGTTGGTTTTTTCTTTCAATGCTTTCACTAACTCTTCATAAATCTCCGGTAAATCTGGGAATTTTTTTCTTCCTTTCTGAACCCTATCAAACTTAAAGGACAGCTGTTTAGAGCCATCTGGCAGTGTCTCCAAGTGTATGATGTCCATATCCATGGCAATCGGGGATGCTGGATCGGACTTGGTATTGGACATTTCCACCTTCATTTTAACATTCTGTGAGCCAGTCTGCAATTTGTATGTGCCAGTCTCTGTTACTTCCTGTAGGGGATGTAACTCTATCTGCCTCTCCATATGCAGCCCCTGACTGGACGTCCACTGCTGGGACTGGACGATGGTTTCCTCTATGGGTGGGCTCGTCCCCTGGGGTGGGTCAACCACACCTGCCTTCTCTGGACCCGCAGGGACACTCTTACCTATATAGTCAATACATAAATAATATCAAACTTTTTACCATACTTTGTAATTTATGGGAAAACAAATGATTTTCTCCAGTTCATCAAGACATAATATGATAGGAAAATAACCCTTTCTGGCAAAGACACTTTTAGTGGGAGATTCCTTAATAGTTTTCTTAACGGTTGAAGAAAGAAGAGGGCCTAGATGCCCTGTTTCGTTCACCTGAGTAAGATTGCTGTGTTAGGCATGATTACCAAAACTGTGGCATCTAAAGTGTTTGCAAAATGACAAAGTGACCTAAATTTGGACTCATCTGGGATTTCATGCAGACAACATTCTAATTAAGATTTGGACAAAAATGTAGCCTCTGCAGTGTTCACAAAGTTTTTTCCATGATATGGCGTGGTGACCTACTTTTTGACCCAATGTGACGCAGTTTTAAACTCATCCAAGATTTCAAGTAGACAAACATTCTGACCAAATTCCATGAGGGTGAGCCAAAAATGTGACATCTACAGTGTTCATAAGCTCTAAGATTTGACCTGGTAACCTACTTTTTGACCCCACATGACCCAATTTTGAACACATCCAAGATTTCATAAAGGCACACTTTCTAACCAAGTACTTGAAGGTTAGGCCAAAAATGTGGCCCTACAGTGCTCTAAAGATTATTCTAAGATTTGCCATGGTGACCTACATTTTGACACTACATGACCCAGTTTTGAACTCATACTAGATTTCATGTAAACAAACATTCAGACCAAGTTATATGAAATTTGGCCAAAAATGTGACCTCTAGCGTGTTCACAAGGTTTTCCAAAGGTTTGACCTAGTGACCTAGTTTTTGACCCCCACATGACCAATTTCAAATTCATCCAAGGTATCATGTACACAAACATCCTGATCCTGAAGATAAGGCCAAAATGTGGCCTCTAGATCGAAAGTTGTCACAAAAGCTCATCTTGAGCACAAGTGCTCAGGTGAGCTAAAAAAAGTTAATACTCTTTTTTTTTTATGACAAATGAGATTTACAGATATACTTGACAAAAGTGCTGGTTATTGCAATTTTATCAAATCAAGGGCTGTAACTCTGGAGTGTCTGGGACATTCTGACAGGTTATCAAACTCGGTCAAGATAATTTTGTGACCATTGTGAAACACATTGTGACCACATTTCATTCATACTGGTTCAAGTTTCTTAGAGTTGGAGATCGGACAATGTCGATTTTGCAATTTTTCATCATTTCAAGGATCGCAACTCTTGAGTGTCTGGGACATTCTGGCTGGTTATCAAAATTGGCTGAGAAGTATCAAATTTTGCTGAGATACTGTGCCCATATACAATGTGACCATGTTTTGTTAAGATTGGTTTAATTTTGTCAGAAAGCAGACACTGTTAATTTAGTATTGAATTCAAGGAGAATAACTCCAGTGTGTCTGGGACATATGGTAAATATGGTTTCATATTTCTTAGAATAAATAGCGAACACTGTTAATTTTGCAATTTTTCTTCAATTCAAGGACCATAACTCCGGAGTGTATGGGACATTCTGGCTGGTTATCAAACTTGACCAAGATATTGTGCCCATACACATTGTGACCAAGTTTGGTAAAGATCATTTCATATTTCTTAAAGTTTGAGAGCAGACAACCTTCGTAGACGCCACCCACCCAGTCACTGCAGGTGAATCCATAATATGTCCTGTAATTTTCATACGAGTGTATAAAAACAGTCTCACATCACTTGACAATACTTTATAATGAACAAATTGGGCCAAATTGAGACAAACTGCCCAAATATTTTAATGCTGATCTGTATATGAAACTGCTTTATCAGAAATTAACACATTACTGCGTTAAACTATCAAATCAGACAAGCAATCTAAAGCAAATCCTAAATGCTAAATTCATACTCTGGAAAAAAAGAGACATGTGTTAAGGGTAGACTTTAATGATCACTAATATTGTTTTAGATCTTAAGTATTCAAGTCACATGATTGAACCTACCACTGCACATACACATTGTATAGTCGTTTTCCTTCAATATTGGTTTTGTTAAAGCCTATTAAATGCAATTCCATTGGAACATATATCCGTGGATTCATGTCCTAGTAAAGTCACGACTCAAAAAGAACAAATATACCTAAATCTACCAAAATAATCCACCAAATCATAGTTTGACTGTGCTTAGCCATCCTTATCTTTGTAAGCAATGTCAACAAAAGAAAATGTACCAATACTATCAATGAACATGGTGCCAAAACAGGCATATCCCATACCCAAACGTTTGTTGAGTGTTAGAGAACAAAAGAATGAAAGCAAGGAACCAGTATAACTGCTTGTCATATCCCAAGGCTTGATTCCTCCAACCATACTTAATGTAATATTTCAAAACTTAGGAACAAATTTTATCATTCATATTGTTTTTCTAATGAAAATATCTAATTATGAAATAATTCATTTTTTATAAAGACAGGTACTGTTAGTTATTAATGTTATAATTTATATCAAGTCATGTTTTTGAATATTAACTACAACAGGAAAGGTGAAAAGCATTTTTTATTGATAAAATTCTCATTAAGTATAGTTGGTGAAACTCAAGCCTGTACAACTTGTAGACCATTATAATTATTTAATTTTAGGTATATAATTGTTTGACCCTGCACTGTACTGACCTATGACCTCTATCTTGGCTGTCATGACAACCTCCAGTTGGGGGTGTCTTCCATAATCTCCAGTAGCTGCTGGCCCTCCGTGTGGAACAAGAACAACATGGGGATGTAGACATTGTTATTACCGTCTCCTGACATTGCAAACAGTGGCTGGGCCGCCGATGAGGTCCCCGCCGTGTGGTCTGTAACAAACACAGCATACATACAGGTAACAATCACTGGGCTGCGTATCCACTGGTACAAAATGTAAACCTACATGTAAATACATGTATATACATATTTAGTGTCCTTCATTATTTAAATATAATTACCACAGCTGGATATCTAATTTTACTCTGTAAAATGAGAGAGAGAGAGGATAATAAAGTAATTTAATAATTTTTATTATTTATTATTAAGCATTATTCACAACTTTTCACAAATAAATCCTCAGTATGTGAGAGTCAAACAGAGATAAATACTTTCAAACTGATTAAAGAAGAGAAAGAGAGAGAAAGAAAGATAGCACAAGATAAGATTGATGGTTCATACTACAACTTTTCATGTGGTAATCATTTTGTGTGCAAGCAAAAGAGGGGGGCAGACAAACTACAGATACAGCTACAAGTAAAGTCATGTGCTCACCTATAACGATTCCACCTATGGCTCCAGCCTTCTGTAGATGTCTTGCCTGTCAACACAAACAAGAGGTTAATACAGTCCTCTTTATCATACCTGGAGAGTAACGTCTCCTTTCTGATATGCCTCTATAAGTCATTTTCGATTTGAAAACTTTTTAATCTTTTGCATTCTTTTTAGTTATATTTCAACACATACAGTTATGTTGATTTACCATCACTGTGACAGAGTTTTGACAAGGTTCAGCTTATAACATGTGGAGGAAGACACAAGTGGACTTGTGTAGATTATATCAGGCATGGATGATATCCTGGTAGAAAAACTGACCGATCATAAGACTTCATTAATGGCTTCCTCCTGTATGAAGTACAAATATTATATCACCTTGTCTTCATGTAATACAAGTGGAGGAGAGGATATGACTGGACAGGGCTTGATAGGACTTGAAATGCAGGATTTCTATTAGTTTTTGATTCTGTGAAGCGGGGGATGTAAAAATCAGATTGGGACTCAAACCCAAACTAAAGTGATAACAGAGGTATAATGACAACATTGAAAATTCCAGATCCAAAATACACATATAAAGTTATAAATGACAAAATTATATTTAATAAAAATGTAACTGAATGACACCCTTTACAAATTGTTTAAGAGTTGTGCTATATTGTACAAAAAATGGACACAAGCAGGAATTATGTTATAAGGTAAGTGATCTTAATTGAAAATGGAAAACATATTTAATGATTTGTAGACTAAAAACATCATTTTTTTTTGTAATTAATTTGAACTCAAGTTATCTGCAATTTTCATTCTGAGCATTTGATGGAACATCCAAGTCTTTAATTTGAATTATTATAGCTGCTCTCTTCATATGTATTTATCTAATTATGTATTTTATCATGCTGAGCTTTTCTACAATTACCAAAATAATCAATGTGTGGCAGTATGCAAGCATTTAATAACAGCATTCTAGTGTCAAAGTCAGATTACCTTATCAACAAACATACAGTCTCCCCTCTCCAGGACAGCAATCCGACCTCGAATGTCCTCGGGGTTAGTGATGGGGCTGCACACTTTGAATGGATCAGCTACTGCCACCCTGCCTATCTGGGCGGGACGACTCTTGAGGTCATAACCAAATTGGGCAGGGCCAGCCTTGTACACCTTGTCGTTGTGAGGGGGGGTGATCACTTGGAGTACCATGGGCTCATTCTGGGCTGTAAAAGACATGGGGAACTAGTCAAACAGGAGGGTCACACGCAGTAGTACATACACAAGTTATCTCTATCTTTAGAAACACTTTGCTGCACAAATAGAACATGTTTAAAAAATATATAAAATCACATTTAAGTAAAGTGACATCTTTGAACATTTCAACCTGAAATTTTACATTTATTTTTGGTATAATATCCTCTCTTTTCCAATTAATTACCCAGTAATCCTAGACTCAAATCAGATTTTTTTTTTTGGACAATATGTAGTTATGACAGGCTTATATAGTATTCAATAATATCAAGTCAGATTGATAAATGTTGATAACACTTGCTTCATGTATAGTCATGTAGAATGTAATGATAATTTAATGTCAAATAAAGCTAGCATCAGCAATCTGATACAACCAAAATACTGATGATTATTTCTACACTAATGACTCTTTCACATCAATACAGATGATATCACAACCCTTGGTGACCAGGACTGATGGAGGACTACTCACACTCCTGGGGTGCAGTCTTTGAGAGCTCTATCATCTCCTGCATGAACTTGAGACCATGTTCAGCCAGCTGAGGGGTCAGGGCCTCCGTGGCGGTGTGGAGCAGCTGAATCCGTCCATCCTCCATCGTCATCAGCCGGATACCTAACACAACATTATCCAGGGATCAGGTTATTTTAAATTTTTATTTATTCTTTCTGAGCCCAACTTGTTTCCTTATATTCTACAATCAACAAGTTTACATCTATATTATGGATTTCTGCTTCTTCTTTCAATTTATATCCTTATTAGAATGCATTAACATAGTTTTAATCAAAAGGCAAGGTTAAACATTTTGCTCACAAATGGCATATCACACAAATACTTTACCCTGACAAAATGAAGTTTCTTTTTCTTTTACAAGTTAATGAGGCATGATTTACTTAAATCAAATTATTACAAAAATGTCATAAACACAGAAATTAAAACCTGGTCTTTATCTGGAGATGGCGGTTATTCAGAGGATTAATTCTCTATAAATAAAGCACTGAGAATGCAGTCACCCACCTTTGTTCACAGGTTGTCTGTTATTCAGGGGATTAATTCTCTATAAATAAAGCACTGAGAATGCAGTCACCCACCTTTGTTCACAGGTTGTCTGTTATTCAGGGGTAACCCCTAATGCAGGGTTGACTGTGACTAAACAAGTTAACACACAGACATGTCATGCCCCCCAGGCGGTGCCACTTACCCATGTCTCGGAGCTGCTGCAGCTGTTCCTTGTTGCCGGCCACAAAGTCGATGGCCTTCAGCCGGTTCTCAGTCCCTCCAAACCCTGTACACTGCTGCTGGTTTTGTCTGTAGGCAGGGAAACAGAACAAGGCATTGATAAAAGTTGCATTGCATGGTAAAAACCTTCCAAATAAACAAGACTTCTATTTTTTTCACCTTATACCATACTCTTATTATATTATTTTGCCAAATAACAGTGAAACTGAAATGATGATTTTTTTTTTAGCTTTAACCTATCAGACTTACAGATGACATTATGAAGTTGTAGTATTAAAACTATACTAAATATTAAATGCAGATTCTACATATTTTGGGTACAGATGTTAAGAGTAAGCATCAAAAAAAATTTTTTTTTAATTAATTAATTAAATTAATTCTGTAAACAATGGAGCATTTCATATGCTTCATCTGATTGTTGAACATAAGATTAAGTCAACCAATACATTATAAAGTCAACCAATACATTATAAGTCAACCAATACATTATTAAGTCAAGCCATGCCTTGTGACACTAAAGGACAGTTCCAAGCTACACCAGGCTAATATTGCTACACTTCAGATATTGAAGCTAATGAGAAAATGACATGGCGCAATAAAACGCTTCACGAAGAGACTCATCAACATGTTTGACCCCTGTATTGCCCTGTTGAATTCTGTTCTATCAGACTAAACAAATTCTTGTAGACTGGATATAGAAGACTGTACTGTATAAATATATAAAGTTTAAGGCTCCTACTGTGGGTTGGGCGAGCTGTTGGCCCCGGGCGACTTCTTGAGCCCTGCCCGCAGGTTCTGGGCATAGTTGAGGGACTGTTTGAACTTGACTGAGGGGTTGGGGCAGGTGTTGTGTTCACTGTCTCCAAACTCATCCTCCACTCGACTCTCCTCCTCGATGGCACTCAGGTGGCTGAACATCTCTCGGCTCAGACGCTGCAGTATTAAACATTGTATTACATTTCAAATATCTTTCTACAATTATGGCTTATACGTTCTAAAATTTTTAGAAAACTAGATGAGAAATTGATAAAACATTTCTCACCATGTAGTTTCCAGAAACAAAAAAGATATATTAATGAACTTTTCAAAGGGAGGAAGAATATAGTCAAAAACAATAGGATAAGTCAAACATTTATACATATTTATACATTTATAAGATTTAATGAAGTTTTTTATTTCACATTATTATAAGTGCCTTACTTATTTCTCATACACTCTCTTACAATGTAGAACTTCACTAAAGTCAATTATATTTATAGATCCTAATTGTTTTCATGTGAGTAAGTTTATTCATTAACAAATATAAACATGATAAAAAGATAGCAAGGAAGTAAGGCTTGTATATGTTGACCAGTGTACCATGGCGGGAGGCTGTGAGTTGTTACAACGTGACAAGGACAGCGGCAAGAGGTGGGCCTCTGTCGTGAAGATGTAGTCGTCCACATCAAATAGAAGGTCTGACTTCTCCGCGTACAACAGATACAGGTACTTGAACGTCTCAGCCAGCACGAAAGAGTCCATCCTGCGACAGTCATAATACACTGATAGTAAACTCCCTAAAATAAATTAACTCAAATATGCTATAACATAAATCCGGTTATTTTCGCAAAGTCTAAGTTTGTATATCTAACCTTCATGGAAAAAACATTCATAAAATCATAATTACAAGAAAATCTAATTAGGCAGTGAATACTTATCATCAGGTTCTACTTATTAAAGTGAATGACCTTATATTGGTCCTATCTTACAAAAGAACTTCACAACAGAAGTTTTATGTAATGCTTACATACGAAAACCATTTGAAATGTTGGTACATGATGTAATTAAATGTATGCTAAGGCAATCCAAAATATTTCCACTTCCACTGTCTAATCATCATCATCCCAGCACACTGTCCTACATTTATTCATCCAAAGAAGAATCTAAAGTTAAAGATAAACTTAAACTGTCATTAAATAAATGATAAAGTGATAATACCCTGCATCCCATTTTGTCTGCATGTAATGTGTGTGTGTAAGATCTGATGTGTGACATGATTGATGTCACAAGTGGGATTCCCATACAGCCCCCCCTTCTGTGAAGCATGAATTTAATGATTAACTACCTATGTGTGTATTCTAAGAAATTATAAATATCAAGTGCAAGTTTCACTCACTGGTCTTCCAGTGTTCCCATGGTAACATCCTTGATGGCAGCAAAACCACAGTTGACACGGGCGTGTTCATCCAGATTTTCGATCACCTTCTGTCCCACGTCCAGGTAGTGGGTGTCACCTGTTGCCTGCAGCAGACGTCATAAAAATCATTACGTGATATGTCTCACAAGATCATTTCAAACACAAAGTATCTAAGTTATACACTACCCAACAATTTAAGTACAGAATAAGGTCTTCAAAAGAATATTGATCTTTTTATTAACAATCTTCCAAGAGGTTTTAATTAGGAGTAAGGAAAAAATGAATATTCTTGAAGTTCAATCAATATTAAGGTTTAA
The DNA here is from genome assembly GCA_021229015.1 of Solen grandis. Taxonomy (NCBI): domain Eukaryota; kingdom Metazoa; phylum Mollusca; class Bivalvia; order Adapedonta; family Solenidae; genus Solen; species Solen grandis. Next base: position 59,743,480 of record CM037787.1, on the reverse strand, counting down.
GTTATTCATGTGACAAAAACATCAGTGTTTAAAGTTTTAAACATATGGATGAATGATCAAACAATAGGCTTAATGAAATTTCAACTGTTAACAATATGTGATATTGTGTTTAAAAATATGTCTACTTGGATATCAAAGCTGTAGGTGTATTACTGTAATAACTGGAAAAAGAAAATGTTTATCAACACATCAAATGATAATTCAAGTAATAAAAAGAGAAAGAAAAACATATGTATATAAACACAAAAATAAACGCAACATAATAAACTTAAATAGCATGCATGATTTTGTTGGCAATAATTTGAGTTGTTAGACAAAGTTAGGTTTTAAACCATATCCATGCCTAATGTGCAGCAAGCATACCTTATACAGAAAGTAGGTGGACTCGACAAATTCCGGACGCAGGGGGTGGTGACCCCAATGTATGTGGTGGTCGGAAGTGAAGGCCTCTGGCAGAAAGTTGTGCTTCTGCATCACCTGGTATAACATCTCGTGCATCTCTATTGCCGGCTCTATGTCTCCCTTCAACACCTGCGGTACAGAGAATGTTTATCACATATGAATACATTCAGATCCTGTATAATATGGTTTATGTTTATTTATTTATCAAATTCAACATCCTGTCCACAGTATTTTAGTCATTTGGACATGATGTCTACTTGAGACAGATATAGTGCTGCCACACTACAGTATCAAGCTGTAGACATGTGGCATGATACTACACCAAGTCACATTATCCTGAGACCAGGCCTACTAGTCCTGCAACAACCCTCATATGCTGATCGCCAAGCAAGGGAGTTATACCATTTTTACGACTTTGGTAAGTCATGGCTGGGGATTGAACAACGCCCTCCCGATTCCAGAGTGGACACACTAACCACTCGGCCACCGGGACCGGTAAACCAATTCTTTTTGCCATATTATATAGTAAAATAACAGTAACTTTTGACTGAAGTAGATGATTCACTACTGTATTGAAAATGAGAAATAAATTGGATTTGAACTGGTGCCATGGCTGACCTAGTTTACTGGACAGAGCATGTGAGAGATGCTTCACACACCTGTAGACATGGCTAGTTCACACAAGAGACCATGGAAGCATTTTTCCACAGACCTGTAGTGTAAACCACTTGACATTACAGAAGGGAAATACTGAACACACCTGTAGGCCGAGCCAGTTTACACAATAGAACATGGAATATATTACTTCACACACCTGCAGGCAGAGCCAGTTTACACAATAGAACATGGAATATATTACTTCACACACCTGCAGGCCGAGCCAGTTTACACAATAGAACATGGAATATATTACTTCACACACCTGCAGGCAGAGCCAGTTTACACAATAGAACATGGAATATATTACTTCACACACCTGCAGGCAGAGCCAGTTTACACAATAGAACATGGAATATATTACTTCACACACCTGCAGGCAGAGCCAGTTTACACAACAGAACATGGAATATATTACTTCACACACCTGCAGGCAGAGCCAGTTTACACAACAGAACATGGAATATATTACTTCACACACCTGTATGCCAGGCCAGTTTACACAACAGAACATGGAATATATTACTTCACACACCTGTATGCCAGGCCAGTTTACACAACAGAACATGGAGTATATTACTTCACACACCTGTATGCCAGGCCAGTTTACACAACAGAACATGGAATATATTACTTCACACACCTGTAAGCCGGGCCAGAAAGCCAGAAGCGCATCCATAAAGTTTCGAGATGGCGCAAGGGGTCGGTGCATGTGGACGTCCATGAAGACTGGTCCCTGACTGATATACTTCATGATGGCCTCGTAGTGCTGAAACATATTTAAATACACAATGTTGTTAAATCATTAAAGAAGGAGAAGGCTAACTTTGAATGACTTCGTAGATAGCACAACTACTCAACATGTGACCAACAGCAGCATCACCTACCTTGTTGAAGCGTGTTAGGTATGTGTCGTCCCCCAGCAGAATGTAGGCCTTCAGCAGATACTCATAGTAGGAGTCGATACCGGCACCCACTCCACTCTCTGTACAACATAAACAATAAACCTGTCAACTTTCACTTTCAAACTGTAATGACTTCATCTTGCTGTCTTACAAATGAAAGATAGATAACAGTGCTGACAGACAATAACACTCAGTAAAATAATGTTAATCAAACCCATTAATTTCTTTTACGAATAAGATCTATATGAAAGCAGACTTGAGATGGAAAATAAAGATTAGACAGAGACATGGAGAATGAGGACCTCCATCAATGATGTGGAGATGCATAAATCATGCCAGTTTATTTTGTTTATTCCAAGAGCATGTATATTTACAAGATATGTGAACGACTACATGTACAATCAATACAGTTCTTATATCAGATTATCACTTCACAAAGTCAGCCAATCAGGAGTCTATTACCTCTGCGGATCCAGTCTCCATTGTAGATGTTGATGATGGTGCCCACCAGGTCGCTGGATCTGTGGCGCTGGTTCCACAAGTAATCCATTGCCTTGTGGGCCTTCTCCTACAATCATACAAATATCAGGTATAATTTTCTCGCTTACTCAATGTAACCCATATTCCAAACAACACCTGTCTAAGGGCCATATTTCTTGAAACTGTGTCTCTGACTGATAACTGTCTGCCAATAAATATGCATGCAAAGTATCATTGCTATTCTTTGAATGCTGCTAAAGATATTCAGGGGTTTTTTGTAACGAGAAAAGACAGGAAGGAAAAAACATACATAGTGTTCTCATATAGGCCCCACTTCACTTTCAAGAATATTTAATTTGTAGCAAAAATATAATAACAACTATTAAATATTTTTGAGTTTGATTAATACAGTATCTTTACTAATCAATCCTTCATCACTCCTTTTAGAATTGGGTATTTAAACTGAAATGACAGAAGCAAACTGTAGAAGATGAATACTTCGAAAATTTTCTCGCCAGTCAAGCGACTAAGTGCAGCAAACTCCAGGACCATGGTGCCAGCACAGGCGGTGCACGTGTCACGGTGGTTCTGGCTGATGTGGCCGTCAACCCCGTGCTTCAGGTTGATCTGGGAACAAAACAGTCACGTGCAATAGGTCACATGTCAGAGATCAGCATGCAACCTTTGATATGTCATGTCAGAAAACAATAATTGCCTGGAAAATTGTTAATGAAACAAAATTAACTTATCTGTTGTTACGAGTAAAATCCTAAGGTGTGTACCGTACCACAGTTGACAAAGTAGGCTCTGGATTAATCTGTTTGATACATTGATCATCTTTAAAAATATGACTCTTGAGAGTGAAACAAAATCTGTTGTTGATTTGGAGTTTATATCGACACAATGGTATTTCAACCATAAATGTGAAACTAAAATCAGAAGAGAGACATTGATTGATCTGTGTATTGAAAACTATATACATGAACTATAAACATCGAAACACAGGTATGAACAGTGAGGTGATCTAGATACTGACCCTGGGGTAGGGTATGCCAGTGGGTGTGTTGAAGGCGGGCAGGAGACGATTCCCCAGGTCCTTGGCCATGCTAAGCAGCTCATCCTTGTAATGATCCATCCCCTGCTTCCGCCGCTTGAAGTATGCAGCCATCACATGTCCTCCCAGCAGCCCCCTGCACAGGAAGTAATGGTGTGCATGTTATATGTACAGTCTAGACCCATTTTAATGTTGTTGTTTTTTTTTCGTTTTTCAGGGAGAGTCAAAACAGAGATACCATATTAAAATGTATTGTGTATTAACCATATTTATGTAGATGCATTAGCACACTTATAAGGGGTCAAACCTAGATCCCTCATTACATATGAAGAGTACCGGTAGCTTATGACATCAATTATCATAATGAAGAGTTGAAGACCACAGTTCAACTGAGTGAGTAATTATGGACCTGCCATACAACTGTATCTTAAATGATGATTCAGGTACTAGCCAAACAGTACAGGTGCAGGGAGTCCCTGGGATTATTTATCACCCTGCACCAAGATTTTCTACTTACTCCCTGTCTACAAACTGTTGGCTGGAACCCACATGAAAAATCCATACACAATTCTACACCTGTGACGATACTGAAACAGCTTCATAATGGTCACTTCTGTTAACATTTCAGCCAATATATTATATATAAACTGACACAGAATACAATAATTATATATACATCCACTCTCATCAGATAAATCTTCCAACCACTGCAACAGACCAGCTATGTCCAATTCCCAGACCAACGTTACTCACCCTAGCACCCTGATGTTCGTCTCAAACACTGACACGATCACGTCAGTATCAAACCTAGTGTGTTCCACCACCAGTTGCACTGCCCGCTCAAACTCCGGCAAGTCCCCCAGAAGCTGGGTAAACAACAGATCAAGATTAAAACCTGACGTTTTTATGTTAAAGAATCATTCATACATGTACAATGATTTCAAATACTGATTGTATATGAATACAAAGGCTGGTTATAACATTTAAATTTTTTAAACTTTGATTTTTAAAGGCATACACGCCTATTACAGTTATTTCTATATAGACAAAAAAAAAAAAAAATTTTTTAAAATGATTATAGAAAATTACACTAGAAACAAATTAATGGGAAAAAATTGGGTGTCAGCATTCTACTTTTTGAGTTATCTCACCCTAAAAGTGAGTTTTTTACTCTTTTCTGTCATTTTCATAAATTATCATATCTTTTTCAGAGTTTTTTCTTCATGAAAGCACTATGACCTCAGCGGAGCCTTATATCTTGGGGGTCAAGTTCATTTGAATGTAAAGCTCATCAAGGTGCATGCACCTGTCAAGTTTAGGACTTCCGTGTTACAGTCAAGGTATAGGTTTTGTGACAAACATACAAGCATACAGAGACAGACCAAAAACAATATGCCCCTGATCTATCGTTGCGGGGGACATAAAAGTCATGATAATGTGAGTTTTATCACTAAACTTTTTGAAAGTATTAACTACTTTGTTTTGCATTGCTAGCCTCCCTATCAGTGCTGTATACTGAAGTATACAGGTAAATGTTGGTCAGGTGTTGCCCTGTACCTTTAGAGACTACCGGTAGTTCAGATTAAAAATGTATCTAAATAATCCACTTACTGCCAGTGTGTCCAATGAATCAATCAATGTCAGGGTGAAACTGAAATAAAGCAGTAATATTATACCCTCTAGCCATATACCATCTGTATCTATATCAATATTGATTTTTTTAAATGTAAGTATCAGCAATTTATTTAAAAAACACAAATCCTCAATTTACACATTAAATAAACATTCATGAGGATTGACAGTCATTATCCCCAGTGATAATCAACTGTACGTAAGTGTCCTTACTTTCCTAGACTGTCGTCCACATCCCCCCGACTGGGTTCCGACCCTCTGTATCGACCTTTACAACTCAGTGGCATCAGTTCATCTGCCGGGAACGCATGATTCTGTAACACAACATATGAAAATGCCCAATTTTACAGTGAAGATCAAAGCTTCACCTTAAATATTGTCTCCCAGTAAATATTAAACAAATGACGTTTTTTTCATTATTATTTTCATGAATGTGCTAAGTTTTAATATCAACTTCACAGACAAAATTTTAGTGCTTTGGTTTGTCTACACAAGAAGATACCAACATACAATTTAGCTCAATATTGTAACATTTGGGGAGCCTGTCAAGATGTCATATTTAACTGGATTGTATTATTACTGTGATAATGCATCTCAACCCTTTACATGAAAAAATGATGATATTTAAGTTTGTGTACAAATTCATGACTTGATGAATTATTAACTTTCTGAACTTTAAATGGAACGGAATTTCTTTTCCTTACAGATTGTGTAAAATCTAGGCTTCAATATTGTATGAGCAAAGAAGACCATGGAACAGTCTGATCTGGGTTTCCTCTATTTGCCAAGGCTTCTAAACATGACATACATGAAGAAAAGGGTCAAATCAACTTATCAAGTAACAAAATGAAGTCTCAGTGTACCTTATTAGATGACATATTCCATAACTTTGTAATGATTATTTGTTTGGTTTCCCGTCCCACTGACAGTATTTCAATTATTTGAAGATTAAGTCTACTTGAGACAGACATAGTGCATCTTAGGTTCCTTACATTAGTATATCCGTCTCTGACTGGTTTCCATTCAGTAAACATCAAGTATCTTATGTGTAAACTTGCATGTTATGTTTAATGCTGTTATCAACATTATAACTTAACCCTTTCCCTCATATATACTCATTTTGACACACTCAATAGGTACCACATAAAGCTTGATCTGCAGAAAACCACAGTTAAACCTTACCAAATTTAATTACAAAATCCTCATTTCCAGACCAATGAGGAGCAGCAAACAGCATAAAACCTGATCAGCCTGCGAGTTACTCGCAGGCTGATCTGGTTTTATTTTGTTCGCATAGGTCTTTTCATGGTTTCCTCTATGAGGGAAAGGGTTAAGAGGACTTCAAAGGTTTTTACGTGAGAAGAAACTTTTGAAGAAGGAACTCTAGCTTGTGTTCTTATACGACCCTTGATCACAAATGTGATGTCATAAAGACCAACCAAAATGCAGTATCATACCCGTAGACATTTGGCGACATATCACACCCTGTCACATTAATATCCGGGCACCTGGCCAACCAGTCCTGGAACTACCCTTATATGCTTAGTGCAAAGCAAGGAAGCTATACCAGTACCACTTATTACAACTTTTGTATGTGCGGTGGGGGATCAACTGTCAACCTCCTGTTCCCAAGGCGCACACTCAGCCACCAGGGACAGTGAACTGGATTTGACATTATAATGGAATGCCTTATAACAGACATATACCACACAGTGCTGCCTCTCTGCAATAAGAAGGCATTGTCTCTTGGTATTATACCACTCCAAGTCATGTTATTGAGATACTGAGTAACCAGATCTAGATCTATCCTTTTAAACTAAGCACCAAACACAGGGGCACCATCATGGATATTTCTAAATTATGTTAGTATGTAAACTAATGGCCCAATATTAAAACATGGCAAACAACTAAAGGGGACTAGTAAGTTTGAAGCAAGAGATTATCTAGTCATACTTACCATGTAAGATCCATATGCATGCTTAAACATCTCAACAACCTTCATTCTGAAACACACAAGAACAGAAACACATCTTTACAAAGAATACATTAATTTTACTCTATATAGATATAGAAAAGCCTTGTCTAAACTATATTCATAACCATTTCCCTCATATAGACTCATTTTAACCCTTTCCCTCATATAGACTCATTTTGACGCCCTCAATAGGTACCACATAAAGCCTGATCTGCAGAAAACCACAGTTAAACCTTACCAAATTTAATTGTAAAATCCTCATTACCAGACCACTGAGAAGCAGCATACAGCATAAAACCTGATCAGCCTGCGAGTTACTCGCAGGCTGATCTGGTTTTATGCTGTTCGCATAGGTCTTTTCATGGTGTCCTCTATTAGGGAAAGGATTAACAGGATAGCAGTGATATTGAATCATTCAGCACCACTCTCTCTTCTGTAAATTATTCATCTGATTATATGACAATATCACATGAACAATAGTGATAAATCGTTACTTCAGTTGGAGACTTTTTAACATAGGCAGTTTTATAAACAGAAATTATTGATAAACTGATCAATATATTGTTTTCACCCCTGGGTTTACAGTTATTATTTCTGTTTAATTCTTGACACAGATTATCTCTTTCCCACTATCTAACATTTCAAGGGTATGATCCATCTTTCCAAAACAGAAGAAGGAACCTTGACCTAGTTATATGTGATTTCATAAAGACCAACCAAAATCAGGTGGGGAGGATTCAAATAAGACTATATACAAATACATGTGAATAAAAAAAAAACCTTGCCTTAACAAGAATTATAATTCAATGATATAAATGATGTTCTGCACCATAGAATTAATATAACAACACAATATAACGATTGTAATCTATAACAAGAAGCGTTCCTTGGAACAAATCTCACCTACTGAAAGAAGCATAACAGAAAAAGTTTGACAGATGGACAGACAAACAGCAGAGAAGTGATCCCTTTGTTTAACTTATGCTTACAGTAGGTGACACAATAATTAATCATATGAAAAAGGAATAAAGCCTATTACAGACTATTTTGGAATATTTTATAGTGTAATACTTTGAGATCCAAAAATCACTTTATTTATACAGTAAATGCTTCATATTAATAATTAAAAAGGGTGCCAGCATAAAAAGTACCTAATTGGTATTTTTTTACATTATTACATTGAAAATCTGAAGTACTTATGGATGAAACTGGATGATTTGAATCATATCTGCACACTTTGCAAAAATATAAGGAAACAAATGTACAAGAAATACAGACCAGCTGATCAAACACTATCAGAAAACAGAGTAGAACTGTTTGTCATTGTGAAACAGTTATTATTTTGTACTTCTTAAATACAAGGGTGGAATATTCCACTTTCTTTAGAAAGTAGACAATCAGCTTTGACAAGTATAGTTGATCTCAGGCTATTTTGACAGGATGATTTCAAATTTTGAAAAGAAATATTTAGGGGAAAAAAAAATTGCCCCTTCTCTAAAACAAAAATAAACACAATTTGTGAAAATGACTGACATGCACTGTGATTAGATTTGACAGGTATCAGTAGGATGGTTCCCCAACCTAAACACCAATGTAAACAGGAAGTCAGTAGGATGGTTCCCCGACCTAAACACCAATGTAATCAGGTAGTCAATAGAATGGTTCCCCAACCTAAACACCAATGTAGTCAGGTAGTCAGTAGGATGGTTTCCCAACCTAAACACCAATGTAGTCAGTAGGATGGTTCCCAGACCTAAACACCAAATGTAGTCAGTAGGATGGTTCCCCAACCTAAACACCAATGTAAACAGGTAGTCAGTAGGATGGTTCCCCGACCTAAACACCAATGTAGTCAGGTAGTCAGTAGGATGGTTCCCCAACCTAAACACCAATGTAGTCAGTAGGATGGTTCCCAGACCTAAACACCAATGTAGTCAGTAGGATGGTTCCCAGACCTAAACACCAATGTAGACAGGTAGTCAGTAGGATGGTTCGATGGTTCCCCAACCTAAACACCAATGTAGTCAGTAGGATGGTTCCCAGACCTAAACACCAATGTAGTCAGTAGGATGGTTCCCAGACCTAAACACCAATGTAGTCAGGTAGTCAGTAGGATGGTTCCCAGACCTAAACACCAATGTAGACAGGTAGTCAGTAGGATGGTTCCCAGACCTTAAAACCAATGTAAACAGGTAGTCAGTAGGATGGTTCCCAGACCTAAACACCAATGTAGACAGGTAGTCAGTAAGATGGTTCCCTGACCTAAACACCAATGCAGTCAGGTAGACAGTAGGATGGTTCCCTGACCTAAACACCAATGTAAACAGGTAGTCAGTAGGATGGTTCCCAGACCTAAACACCAATGTAGACAGGTAGTCAGTAGGATGGTTCCCAGACCTTAATACCAATGTAAACAGGTAGTCAGTAGGATGGTTCCCAGACCTAAACACCAATGTAAACAGGTAGTCAGTAGGATGGTTCCCAGACCTAAATACCAATGTAGACAGGTAGTCAGTAGGATGGTTCCCAGACCTAAACACCAATGTAGACAGGTAGACAGTAGGATGGTTCCCAGACCTAAACACCAATGTAGACAGGTAGTCAGTAGGATGGTTCCCAGAACTAAACACCAATGTAAACAGGTAGTCAGTAGGATGGTTCCCAGACCTAAACACCAATGTAGACAGGTAGTCAGTAGGATGGTTCCCAGACCTAAACACCAATGTAGACAGGTAGTCAGTAGGATGGTTCCCAGACCTAAACACCAATGTAGACAGGTAGTCAGTAGGATGGTTCCCAGACCTAAATACCAATGTAAACAGGTAGTCAGTAGGATGGTTCCCAGACCTAAACACCAATGTAGTCAGGTAGTAAGAAGGATGGTTTCCCGACCTAAACACCAATGTAGTCAGGTAGTCAGTAGGATGGTTCCCAGACCTAAACACCAATGCAGTCAGGTAGACAGTAGGATGGTTCCCTGACCTAAACACCAATGTAGTCAGGTAGACAGTAGGATGGTTCCCTGACCTAAACACCAATGCAGTCAGGTAGACAGTAGGATGGTTCCCTGACCTAAACACCAATGCAGACAGGTAGTCAGTAGGATGGTTCCCTGACCTAAACACCAATGTAGTCAGGTAGTCAGTAGGATGGTTCCCTGACCTAAACACCAATGTAGTCAGTAGGATGGTTCCCCGACCTAACACCAATGGTTGTATTGGTGACACAACCGCAACAATGTTATGAATGAATATGCAGATCAAATGGAGAGTACAGGAAAGAACACAAATTCAAAATTCAACCTATGTATTATTCATCAAATATAATTTATATGCATATTGAAGATCATCCCAATTGTAGGGGTATTCTGGTAGTATTCCTGCAATTTCCGTTACATTAAATTTGTTAATTGTTTGAAATATGATTTTAATAGCAAATATCTTAATACTTTTAAAGGTATACTGCTCCATGTCTATAAATTATATACACAACGTCTTTTAATTGTGTTGTATTTTTTTTTCTATTCATTTTTTTGGTGGGTACAAAATTGTTTTCAACTCTGATAGAAACATAACACCTGATTACAATATCTATTAGGCCAAAATTAAATATAGGTTCGTTTGTAGTGCTCAGACCAACCAATCAAAATGACCCCTACTCAATCTTTTTTTTTTAGGTCTTTGAGATGAATTTTTTTGTTGATAATTTTGTGTCCATTCCGTAGAAAAAAATCACTTTCAGCTATATTTTTATCATTTGAAATTAAAAAAAAATACTTACCTACCCACCCTAGGAATTCAGGGTTAGAGCACTACAAACAATTTTTTACTGATGGCCTTATGAACTCGATTTCCTATTTTTATTTCAGTAGACATGTATAAAAATAATGAAAGAAACTGGTCCTGTTTATGAAATTATCATCCAGCAAACTAACAATTTCTGAGTTATTTTTATAATTTCAAAACATGAAATAAACACACAACATCATGCAATATTTTTTTAATACTTCATTTTCATAAATCAAAACTCTAAACAAGCACATAGCAATTAATAATTCTTGGGCATTTCTTTTTTCCTGTCGAGGGACTGGGAGGGTCCTGCAGACTAGCAATTTCTTGTACCAGAAATAAAATCTCACATTATCTCATATTTTATCAGGGTACGACTCTAATTATAACAGTGTCCAAACTCCCTGGATTCTGAGGACACAAAAAACTGGTAAGGGACTTTCGAATTGACATGCATGGGGTTCAGTTGGGACACTTACTCTGTTGACTGAAATTAAATTGAACAGCCACAATGGTTGAAAACCAATGCATGTAATCATCTTCAAAAATTCAGAAGGGATTCCTGATTTCAAAGCAGGTATTCAATCAGACTACCTGGCTAAAATGTTAGCGTCAATAATTGTTCAGAAAAAAAATAAACAAACATACACAACAGCATACTTCATATTTGTAATATCAAATCACTAAACAAGCACAACAGCACTTAGCAAATTGTTGGTATATTAAAGTGTCTGCAATACAGGGGTCTCACTAAAGGTCGTTTTCAACTTCAAGTATTCTCTAGAAAAAGTTGGAAGTCCTCCCATATTTGCTTAGAATTTGTTTATATAATTCCCTGAAGTTGGAATCCAGGACTCCAAATTATGAGTTTGTAAGAACCTTGGTCTAATTTAACAATTCATTTATCATAAAAAAAAATACATAGATTAAGCTGAACGCCGCGAACAGATAAGTTAAAGGTCATTAAAATTAAACAGCAACAAATTTAAATCATGATAAATGATAGCATTAACAAACAATTCTCATAAAATAAGTCAAACACTATCATATTTGGTGGTAACTCACTTGAGGTTTTGTTTGGTGGCCGCTGTCATACCCGTGCAGGTATGTTCCGTGAGAATTACCGTCAGTAGTATAGTCACCGTGATAAAAATATGTATATTATGACACCCCATGATCATGATAAGATATATTCCTCTATTCCTTCAGTCAATTTTTCACCATTTTCTTCGTGGTTGATAAAGTTGCAGTCGTTTTGTTTCACTGGGGTTCTCGTTTCTCTTCTTATTCTGCCATGTTGTCAAAATTGGTTAGGGCTAAAATTCTGTCCTACAGTATTGCTATCGTCATCATCACGCGACAACCATTTGAGCGGTGTAACAACCTATATCTTCGCGTTTTATATTCTGATACGTAATATATGTAGAGTTCTTTTATAACAATAAATGATTCGATGATACGTGTAACAATGATGAAAAAAAACTTTTAAATATCGTTTAACTTTTTAGCCTTTTGAACAACATTTGCATATGCCCCGTATTGACAAAGGTTGGTACTATATCTAATTATTCATGGCGCAAATGATTTGGACATAGACAAACTAATACTGCTTTATACACGCGTATTTTCGGATCTTATTTATTCATAATGCAGATTTTCCCAGGTATTTACTTATACTGAAAAATCACGGAATGCATTATAAATAAATTACGTATGGCATGCATCCGATACCAGACAAATGACGCGCTACATGGCATCAAAACTCCACAAATAAACTCACAATGTATAACTACACCCTTAATTTTCACCATCATGATTGTCGGAAGTGAAATTAAATTAGCGGGCGCCGACACAATTATGACATCTGATCAGATTTTATACGGTTTGCAACACTGTGTCACGGGATGTGTGTTTTCATTACTTATAATCTCGGAAAATGTCTTATATAGACATCTTAATTACCCGTACCGTAACCTAACTAACATAGCCGTGGTCCAGTGGTAACGTATCCGATTACGGATCCGAAGGATATGCGGGTTCAAACCTCGTTTGAGGCAAGAATTCTTCATGACCTTCCCGGGCGCAAAGTACTGGTCCAACCCAGGAACCGCCGAGAGAAATTAGTATAAGTTGTCAGAACTTGTTTTCCAATCGACGTAAAATAAATAAATTTAAACTCAACTATCTCTATCTCTAGCACGTAATCATATAGGCCTATGTATACAATCATATCCACACATGCATGTACATATATGTATATACAATTATACATTAAGTTTATGATTTGTCACAAAATGATTAACTATATTATTAATGCACATACTATTCCCTATACCCTGGTCACGTATTCACGGAAGACCGCCACGAGCTATACGGATTCGTTCCGGCATCGTTCGTAACTACCCGTACTGTTCAGTAGCTCCTTGTATATCCGTAGCGATCCTTGATACTTTTTGAACATGCACAAAAAATCTCTACGGATCAAACAAGCGTAGCGTATCCTTACTAGTCCGTATTAGACCGTACTGATACGTTCTGGTCCGTATGAAATTCGTAGGCCCAAAAATGTCAAGGATTTCCACGGTTTGATACGGAGAACAACGTATTAGTACGGTTACACTACGTATTATTAGCTACGGTTATGATACGGATTAATACGGATTTGTCACGGAAAGCCGGCCACGATCTTTATACGTTGTACTACGGAGAGGCAGGGATTCGCACTGTCTTTTACGGTTTTCTACGTTGCAGCAACGGTCTTTTACGGTTTACTACGTTGCAACACGACACAGTACGGAATTGTACGGACCACTACTGTTTGGTAGGATACTTTCAGTATCATGTTTATCCAGAAACCACTTGTCCCTGTCTGATAGGCGTCTGATTGTCGTTTGGTCAGCTTGTAATACTGGGTTCGAATACCGTCTACCGTTCTTTAACATTGGACCCGAAAATATATTAAAAAGCTAATAAATGCAACAATGAACAACACACTGTATTTTCAAAACGTAATTTATTTATGAGTACTATTGAAATAATATATTCGTCAAAATAATTTATTATTATGGTTTACACACCGTCAAAGATGCCAAGTTCCTCTGCTTTGTTCTTCTAGAGGGCGTTCTTTTTTCTGTCAATTTATATTCTGCGTGGCCTTTATCATACAAGAGCTCATTCTCCTGAATGTATTTAATGTTTTTATATCCTTTGTGCTTTAAAACGACAAACTGTAAATGTATAATTAGGACTTAAAATGCCCTAGCCACTACATACAATGGCATTTAAACAACTTAATCAAAACATAAGCAACAACAGCTATCGTGTATGCCTAGGACAGAAGGCACCTATAACGTCCGGACATAAAAATATTGAAAAAATAAATAAATAAAAAAACAACAACAAACAAACTTAAATTTAAGACAACTAACTTTACTTACAAGAACAAATAAACAATACAGACAAGCTATATTACCCGAAACCAGAGGAGTATGTCATCCTGCTGTTGTGCAGTCACGTGCACAGGTTGATGGCGTTTGTCCGCCTTTTTCGCATTTCCTTCCGGTTTGAGGGGCGGACGCGATGAGCCCAAATCCTCTCCTGCATTTGGAGCTGTGGTCTCTGCAACTCGTTTTTAGACGACAGCTTGCTGCAGTCTTTAGTAGCTACAAACGCTTACCAGGCATCGCTGACCTTGCTAATTTGCATATTTTCCAATGACAAGTTTATCTGTACCTCTCCGCGCATAGTGAGGATCCACGCAATGCGATTCTTTAGTTACGAATACAAATGGAATATGTTACGCAGACCTTTTATTCATAACCGGAACCACTATTCATATGCTGTTGATTGTAAACCGTTTAACGCGTTATTTTTCTATGTAAACATCCATTTTAAGCGTGAACAATATATCCATGACACTTATAAATCCAAACAGCAATTAACCCAATTCACGTGCTTGAAGATCTACTTCTGTAAAAAGACAAAAAGTAGCGTTTCGAATGTCTACAATTAACCTAAAGTAGTTCACGCGTAATTTTGCATGAAAACGAGTTAGGTTTCTCCCAGAGCATTTCTTAACTTTGAAGTAGAAACAAACATTCAGGTATCTAAAACATCAAGTACCTTGTCAAGTTCTACACTTAAGAAACAGCAGAGTGTATATAAATCGGGTCCTAGGGAATGACCTTATTCTGAAGTTCATACAGTCAGGTTCATGACCTTAATTCCGGATTGTTTTTTAACAAACAGAGTGCGAATTCGATTGTCTTACTACCGATTATAGTTGCAGGAGAGTGTGTGGAGTTTTTGCGTCATGTGGCTTTTGCCTCTATTGTATCAATAATTAAGAATCACAGCTTTTCCCCTGTTAATCCGGCTGCCGTCTCTCAGCGCATTGAGGACTTTGATTTTTTATGCTCTCTTCTTATTGGGCAGTTTGAAAGTGAGCAACCTAGAGGTTGTGGACGGAATGCTAAATCGTGGTAGGTCCGTAATCAATCCGTGGCGATTCGTACTACTCCGTATCGGGCCGTTTTTATTCGTACTAACCTGTACTTATACCGTAGCAAACCGTAGTGTATCCGCAGTATACAATCGTCCTGATTCGTGTCGCTTCGTATTAAACCGTGTCAAACCGTAACATTCCGTATCTACCTACATTTTGGCGGTAAATACGCCGAACTCCGAACTCACACCGTTTTGCATCCGTGTTGGAACCGTAGCGGACTACGGAATTTGACATTTCCGTAGTTATCCGCGAGCGATTAGACCGTAGCTCTTCTGTGGCGGTTCTCTGTGAATATGTGACGACGCCATTAATATTTACTGCATATAATAAAAAGAAATGTTTCCATCTCCATTATGTTAATTCTTTTGTAAGAAAGGAAATCATATGAAACATTTACAGTAATATTAAGTGTGCAGGCACATTTACAATGCCCTGACCCAAGTGAAGATAACTGAATATTTTGTGGATATAGTCCCTAATGATTCATATGACACAAAGGTCTTGCCAAAATTATTAAATGTCAGTAGGAAATATACAGCTATCTTAGTCATATGATCACACACTGGCTATGGACATCTTGCTTTACCATTCTGATATACCGGTACTCACTCAGTCCACAGTTATCTACAACAAAATTCCACAGTGTGCCTCTTAACCCTTTCCCTCATATAGACTCATTTTGACGCACTCAATAGGTACCACATAAAGCCTGATCTGCAGAAAGCCAAACTCAAACCTTACCAAATTTAATTGTAAAATCCTCATTACCAGACCACTGAGGAGCAGCGAAAAGCATAAAACCTGATCAGCCTGCGAGTTACTCGCAGGCTGATCTGGTTTTATGCTGTTCGCAAAGGTCTTTTCATGGTGTCTTCTATATGAGGGAAAGGGTTAATTCGGCGACTCTGTCACAAAATTGTATTTGGTGTACAATGTACAATATAATGGCCAGTTTGCAAACCACACTTTCAGGCCCGGATCCAGAACTTTTTCACTAAGGGGTGTGTGTGTGGCCGGGGGGGGGGGGGGGGTAAGTCTGAAGGTGATGTGACTGCTAGGGGGTCCAGTGGCATGCTCCCCCGGAAGAAAGCAAAATGTTTTTAGTACGATGGAGATGCATCCTGAGGGGTAGCTTAGGATAAAATTTAAATGTTTTTTGTTGTTGTTTTTTTAATTCCGATATATATTTTTTTGAAACTTGAAGGCTATGAATCTATGCCTAGAAATCATCGGCGATGTGGATATACACAAATTTAATTTTCTCCCGATGACTCCCAATGTTTGAGCCAAAAAGACGGAGCAGTCCCATGAGAAATTAGGCATCGGGATTGGTCCGTTGAACGTTCACTGATATGTCGACTAAGGTACAATGGCCTTGAATTATCGGGGATGGCTCCCGATGTTCGGGACTTCTCCGATGATCGGCGAAGGTGCCCCGGAGCTTCACCGTATTTGAAACATCATCGGGGGAGCATCCCCGTAGTTAAGGTACATGCGATCCATCCTTGGTGCCTCGGGGAAAATAATGGAGATTATGAAAATTTGATGGTGGAAATAAGAAACATAATTAAGGGAAGACTTTTTGGAGTTCATGAGAATGCCCCTAGCAATGTCCAGTGGCCTTTTTGACCGTCTTAGTCTAAGATTGCCCATCTCACGGCCTATAGATGATCTATCGATCGGCCGTGGGTATTCGACGATGTAACAGCAGGGGACCATAAGACAATATGAGTCTAGCTTGTCAGGTGGTTATGCGGGTGTTTCAGTATGGGGGCCCACGATATGGATTTCCTCTAGACAGCAGTGTGAATAAAATCAACGACAACACGTAGGAAAAATTATTATTGTTATAACTTTTATTCTAGACAGCACAGGCATTGTGTAATCAAGGGATTTTATAGTCTAGAAAAAATATATGACCAGGGCAGCTGGGTGGGGGTGAATCCGGGCACAACTGTCTACACACCCTAGAAAAAAGTCTAGAGATTAACTGACCAGTAATAATTAACAAACCTCTGTAGTACGAAGTTGCATCACCTCTTATCACAGTCCATAATAGTGAGGAATTACTATCATTTAAAACAATACTGAGTAGACTACCCAATTCATCAGCTGTAGTCTGCAACTTGACCCGTTCGTTCTGCTTATTAGGAAACAGGGATCTCCTTCAAAAAGCCTTACACGATCTATCTTCAAATGACCGAAATTTTGTCGATGGGACGTTTATCTCAACGAAACAAATGAGCAATCCAAAAATATGGAACCTCACTCAGCACACCTGTCCCTATGACCACACTGTTCCAAAGATCTTTATTTAAGGGGAAAGTACTGCTTCTCGTACAATGAAACGATGAAGCATATATAAATTTATCAATCATATTGAATGTTTTACTTGATTTACTTTTGGGTATTGATACACTTTCACTCATCTGTTTAAACTGATATTTGTTAGTTACTTAATTCGCTTTTCTTTTGTCCGATGTTTCAGATACAAAATGGTGAATGGTCATTATGGACATGTAACAAGGGAGATTACTCTCGAACGCTTATCCAAGAAATTTCTAAGAAAGACAACTCTGATATTTGTTGTACCCGGAATGTAATCTATATCTTAACATGGTGTCAGAATGGACAAATTGAATCCACATTGTTCTTACGATTTTAATGACATAAACCATGCAGAACATTGGAAGAAATGGAAGGAAGAGTTACAATTGTACGTAGACAAAGAAGAAGATCGGAAGCTGAAAATGTTCAAATACGTAATTGGGTTACATATGATCGAGTTATAACTAGAGTATATAGAGTTTTGTGCTGTAGATTTCTCGATCATATTAGTTTAAACATATTTTATTGTCAAAATGTTTACAAGTACACACATATCATCAACATAGTTATAAATATACAGTAGGTACTGTTTAAAGATTTATAATTTCTCCATAGCTATTTATCTCATTATATCATTTTTGCAACATAAAGTTTACTGTACATGAATTATAGCACACATTACCACATATACATGTACATTGATACAAATATGATTGCAGACATATTTTGTTAATACTGAAACTGCACTTTAACTTTAGTAATATGACTTTAAACACACAAATGTATTATGGAGAATACGCAGTCTGGAGTAGTTCCAGTATCGGGTATGTAGTAACTGAAGGCTACTGAACGCAGAGGATCGCCTTAGCAAGGAACATACAGCAGCTCACTGACGACAAGATCCAGTCCATTTAACAGACTTTTTGTCCTGATCTCCCTGCCACGGATCAGTGAGATTCGTCGGTGGAAGGTGATATGTCAAGCTCAGAATGACCATCCGGCAACACTATCCGACACCCTCGCCACAATCAATGCGGAGTTATACCCGAACGTGAGCGTATGTCTTCAAGTGCTGCTTGTAATGCCAGTCTCTATGGCGACCGTCGAGAGGTCATTCAGTAGCATGCGGCGCTTGAAGACATACCTCCGTTCAACCATGACGACAGGCAGGATGTCGGGTCTTGGGCTGATGCATGTACAGAGGGATCGCGAGATAAATGTTAACACCGTAGTTAACATATTTAGTAGGAAGAAGGACAGGCGGCTGGGTTTGATTAATGTATAATCCTGTACATGGTCACTCTCAGCTTGACATCTCGACTTCCAGCGACGCATCTCACTTCCAAATGTGGTCGTAACTTAATCATAATGATTAGATTTATTATATAAAATATTTTTGAAAGATGATGTTGTCTTCTGTTACGTTTATGCCAAATTTTAGCTTACAAAGGCACATCAAGTAAATGCAGGAAAAGACATGTACTAATTCATTTACTCTCGACACTTCATCCCTGATGGAATCCTTCGCCACGAGTTATGAGAGGAGAAAATAGTAAAATTATTGAGCATATTTGAACCAGAATTTACCCCCCCCCCCTCCAAGATACCCTTCAGATCGCACCTACGGCATTCTAGCCCCAAATTTTTGTCAGGGGGAGCATGCCCCCGGATCCCCTTAGCAAGTCTGCGTATCCCGAATTTAGCCCCAGGCACGCCCCTGATGATGAAATCTACACTGTGTCTAGACAGCAGGGAAGAAAAACAACACAGAAAAACACATCCATGCCAAAGCAGAAATCACCAACAAAAAGTAAGCATTATCCGGCAAACAGCACATACTGTGGAAGAAATATGATAAAGGGTCAAACAATTACCCAGCAGTTGGTAGTAATGTAATTTCTGCAAAATATTAAACCATTTTGAGAGGGTCTGCAGGGAAAGAGAAATAACGTACACCATGTATTCTATAATAAATGGTAGAATCATAACAGGATAGGTGTAAGAACACGAATTGTAGCCCAAATCTTGGCCGTTTGAATGGTATGCAGATTATTTATATCTGATTAGGCATTACAAAGTTATAGGGAGAAAACGGAGTGAAATGTTTCATTTTGTTTGATCTTT
Organism: Solen grandis; assembly: GCA_021229015.1. NCBI lineage: Eukaryota > Metazoa > Mollusca > Bivalvia > Adapedonta > Solenidae > Solen > Solen grandis. The sequence goes on along the minus strand of CM037787.1, from coordinate 59,723,628 downwards.
TTTCCCTTTTCTAGAGGTTTAATCATCAATTTCTTGACAGCTTTTCAAAATAAGTGGAAACATTATATATATAAAATGTTCTATATTTAATGCCTTATCAACCGCACTTTTTAATTACATGTATGACTACGTACATGTATAAGAAAGTTACGTAAATGAGGATTTACGTAAACCCAACTTTTGTGAGCCTTTCGCCTCTACACAGGGCAAACGTTTGCAGATTGATGTGAAACGCTACATTAATCAAATTTTAAACGTATCACATGATCTGTACTTTAATTATAACATCAAAAACTTCTTTTTTCCGCTTGGGGGAGCTTTGCATGCAAAAATGATTTATAGCGTGTAACTCAAGAATTTGAAGTCCTATTTCAAAGCGTATTTTTTTTTTTTTTTTGCATTCTTTTTTTCTTGATAATTGCGTCTAAAATGAAACAAAATGTGCGACCTGATCGGGTTTAAAGCGAAAACGGAGATGACTCCTTGCGGTTCTAGTTGTTATTATTTTCCTGTGAAACTTCAGACAGGTTTCCCGGTATGTGTCGAGATGAATGTATACTCTTCACAATACAGTTAGTAACAGATATTTGAAAACTAAATAAATTATTCATATGCATTTCTCTTACTAAGTGTTGAATGGAATTAAGTCCATAATCTAAAATCAAGAAGTATTTATTTTGTTATTTCCCTTTTTACATTAGTCCTTGGGACTGTTTAAAGTTTCATGTGATTACCATTTCTTGTGCACAACGTGCATGCATGTAAAGTTCAGTACAGGTGTTATATAATCAATAAAGTACCCAAACACATTTAGATCATTGTATGTCGTACTGCTTACTGTTTGTGCTATGTAATATTTTAAATAAACTGGTAGATTTGTTTAACAATATCAAATGAATAGGGGTCAAACATACGACCTTTACATTCTGTTAGTTAAAATATATTACATTGGATCATGTAAGAAGAAACATGTATATGTTTACGTTACTGAATAAGATATGTGAATTTTGTATCAAGGCATCCAGGCAAGATATATCATATTTTATCATATTTTATGGGTAGGATATATTGACCCAGATAAAGATATAGTTTTCTATAATTCTATAATAAGTATTTGTCACGTATTCATAATATGCCTATGTTAAGTTACCTATATGCTCATTTGGCCGGGTGTATATATATCTTATTGCGTATAATTTATAACGTTATTGATAATTGTGATGTTTTTATACACATACTTTGATAAGCAATTTACTTACTTTCTTCACTTAAGGAGGTCATAACCTAACTAATGTATCGCATTGCTCCGATACACCACTGAGCGCGAAGTGATACCGTGCAGTTTAACCGACTGCGGTAATTATGCAAATCAACAATGCTTGTTCTTGATTTCCCGCAACAAAAATTGACTACGCCGCCACACTAAAAGGTTACTGGTAAAAAAGTACATGTATCTCCCACCAAGACTTATGTGTTATTCCAGATTTACCATTTGTCTGATATACCATTCGCCCGAGCTACCCAGATTTACCATGTGTCTGATTTACCATTCGCCCGAGGTACCCAGATTTACCATTTGTCTGATTTACCATTCGCCCGAGGTACTCAGATTTACCATTTGTCTGATTTACCATTCGCCCGAGGTACCCAGATTTACCATTTGTCTGATTTACCATTCGCCCGAGCTACCCAGATTTACCATTTGTCTGATTTACCATTCGCCCGAGGTACCCAGATTTACCATTTGTCTGATTTACCATACGCCCGAGCTACCCAGATTTACCATTTGTCTGATTTACAATTCGCCCGAGCTACCCAGATTTACCATTTGTCTGAACTACTCGAAGTTCGATCCTCTCATTCTGCATAACACGGCCACTTAATTCGAAAATAACATATTGATTCTATTTTCATTTTGACAATGTAAGCCGTTTGCCTATTGTATAGGGTTTTATTCCCAATCATGACTAGGTCAACTGGTCACAAACCCAGATAAACTTTTGACTACCTGGAATTACACTTATTATAATGTATCTATGTGATGACCTGTACATATGTAAATAATGGGAAAATCCCTTATCTATACATGAATAATTTCACCTGACACAAATACAACATCGGAAATATCCAAGGTATTCCGAAGAGCATGGTTTCGTGTATGGAATTATATTTAAGCAAAAATTACAACATGATTGGTGACTATGTCATTTTGCTTGGTGTTATCCTTGTGTGCTTGTTGATATCGATGAATACGTTTTGACAAGTGTATTATGTGTAGTGATATTCGCATTCTGCTTGATTGCAAAGTGCTTCGTTGCCTTCCATTGTCCATGGTTACAAGGAAATCATGTTTTATGAAATTCAAGCAACACCATTCGTAATAATCTGCTTCTTGACAATTGCATTGTGCTTGGTGATAATGTCATTCCGCTTTGTTTCAAACAGTCTAATGGCAAGCAGTTTCACTCACAAGTTTGATAGCTGAGTTTGTAGAGTAACCCCTTAATAATGAAATGGTATGTGATTCGAATACCGGTGGAAGCTCACTTTTTCCACTTCTGTTATACATGTTGAATGATGAAAAATCCCCCTGTAGTTGATACTATTTACATGTAATTTGATATTTACCGGTCCCCGGGAGCGTGCGATTGGAGCAACCGCCCCGAAATCGGGTTGGATGTCTACTTGAGACAGATAAAGTGTTGCCACACTGCAGTATCACGCCGTAGAAACGTGGCATAATACCACACCCAGTCACATCAATATCCTGACACCGGCCCAACCAGTCCTGAGACTACCCTTATATGCTGAGAACCAACGAGGGAGCTATACTAGTACCATTTTTTACGACTTTGGTATGTCGCGGCCGGGGACCGAACCCACGACTTCCTTAGCGTTATATATATACTTAACAAATCTTGTAAGTACTCCGATTTCAAACTTGCAAGGAAAGTACGTTTCCTTAAATATACGCCCAATCAATATTGCAAATGTATATTAGTACGATATGTCTTCTTAATCGAGTTTGATGCATAATCAACCATGCGAAACCTATTTTCACGTAAAGCTACTGAAAAAAAGAAAATAAGTTATTTTATTTCTGAATCGAGTTACCCACACATCTTAAGTCGGAGTACTTTTAAGTTTCGACCAGTATATAACATTCTTTATTCTTTATTACATTCTTTGCTTTATTTATGGACTATGACGCTTACATATATATTAACTTATTTGATTATTATTATTATTATAATTATTATTATTAAAGGCAGTTGAGCAGTATCTCATACAATGAAATCATGCACAGTTGCATAACAGAAAATTGTTGAAATCAGGTAGATCTTATATTTTCATGAAAATGTAATGCTATGTCGATATATGTATCTTGCCATTCAGAAGCCAAGAATCTATTTTTATGGCTATTTGTGTCTTAACAATAAACGTCGGCTGTATTGGATGGTGCATGCTGTCTTGATAAAGAAGTGAGAAACGTGTAAACAAAAAGGTGGTTTTATCAATGTGCTGATGAGACATTATGATAATTTTGAATTTAATCTGTTTTTTGTTTTTTTTATTTGCAATAAACCATTAACACATGCTTTGTTATCTTTAATTTTTTGCATCATTAATCTTCATGCATATTTCTTATATAATTATTGGGGTTGAAATACCGCTCATTTGTTTTAAAGAGATGTTATTGTTTTTATAATTAGTGATATATTTTGTAACAAATTAGTCAGATTTGATAACTAATTTTATTTGTTTCCACTGTTCAGTCGTTGTTGTCCATAAATTCAACAAACCCAAATGTAATAATGTATAAGGCCCATCTGGCTGTATGTTGGAGGTGGTTATAGCCTGTTCAACAAAACATGGAATCCGTTGACTTGGACACTTTTATTAGCGATGACAACACCGATGAGCTGATAACAAAACTAATAAACAAAATAATACAAATCACGACAGAAACAATCCCAAACAAGAAAGCAACAATCAGTGCATTAGACACCTATAGGGTGAACAATAATTTAGGATCACAAATTAGGATAAGTAATAAACTACACGAAAAAGCTAAAATGAATCTCGGGCTACCTTCAAACAATCTAGAAATGAAGTTACTATGAAGTTACTAGAAAGTTTATTTTACTATAAGGAATATGAAAAATGATAAAACCCATGACTGTGACGGTTTTACATCTAATTTTTCAAAGTGTTTTGGAACAAACTTAGTAAATTTGTTGTAAGGACAATCAGTTGTGCTTTTCAAAACCTTTTCCCATAATTTAAAAGTAGGAGCTATCGACTGCATTCCAAAAGAGAAGTAACCTAAACAATCTTTAAAAATTGGAGACCTATTACCATTCTAAATGTTATTTATAAACTAGCATCTGGAAGTATAGCAAATAGATTAAAAATAATTTCAGATAGTTTCAAAAGAACAAACACAGGGTAGACATATTAGTGAAAATATTATATGATATTATGAAAGTGACGGATGACAAAAATACCAGGTTTATTAATGTTTATAGATTTTGAAAAGGCTTTTGATACTTTATATTTTAATTTCATTGAAAAGAACTTCTTTTGCGTTTCTTCAATTTTGGCATCGGGTTTATGAAACGGATAAAGCTTTTTTACATAATACAAATACATGTGTTCAACTTAATGGTTTCTTGACGAAGTTTTTTTTACAGTAGAAGATGAATATAGACAAGGAGATCCTATTTCTTCTTATATCTTATGCACTGAAATTTTAGCACATAAGATAAAAATACCCAAAACATCAAAGGAATTGTAATTGATGAAGAAGAATGTTAATATCCCAGTTTGCTGATGACACTTCCCTTTTGATGGATGGATCAGAACAATCTTTAAAATATGCATTAAAAGTTTTGGACATGTTCCCTCTTAATTCTGGACTAAAGGTTAATTTTGATAAAACTAAATTTGGATAGGATCAATGAAATTCAGTGCTAAATCTATTCAAACAAAACGGAAACTGATATTGTGTGTGTGTGTGTGGCTGACACAGTTTAAGAATTTTGGAAAAAAATTGATATGAACCTTGATGAGATACCAGAGTTAAATTTTAATGAGAAATTAATAAAACTTTAAAATTCAATACTTTATTTGAAAATACGTTATTTGACCCCTATAGGTTGAATCACTGTTGTAAAATCTTTGTTATTATCATCATTTACTGTTTCATCAATCTTCCAACTCCAGATAAAAAAGTAGTTAAAAATATTAGTGATCTTATGTTACAAATACTTGGTTCATAACATTTTTGGGGGGATATAAATTTTGTTAAAGTAAGATTAAGTATCCTGAGAAGAATGTATGACTACATGTAGTATTAAATTGAAAAATGAAAATGTATAATTCTGTATGGGAAGGGTATTCTAAAATTAAATAACTATGAAGAAGATGGACTTGGAATGGTTGAAATAGATAACTTTATTCATAGATTAAAACTGAAATTGTTTAAACAATATATTGTAAAGTCCAGTAGCAAATGTTTCAAATTAATGGATATTCAACTAGATTTTCAAAAAAATAAAAATAAATATGGGAGGATTATACTGTGAAATTATAATGAAAAAAATAAAAAAGAGCCTTCTGGATTGATGTTCTTAAGGCTTATGAAATATCTATCAAAAATATTCCATTCGAAATACTGAATATTTCTTTCAAGAATTTACCCCTATTTTACAAACGGTTTGGCGTTAATTTGAGGAATATTTTATTCATAAAAAATATGTATGACAAACGGATACTTTTTGTGAAAGATTGTTGTTGTTGTTGTTTTATTGGGGTTTACCGTCGCTGCGATAGTATTTCAATCATATAGCACCGTCCAGCTAATTACAGGTGGAGGAAGCCCCCGAGTACACAGAGGTACCCGGGTAGAACCACCGATAGTAAGTTGATTATTTTAGATTCAGAAGAAAGAACAAATGAATATGATATATTGTTTTTAGAATATAAAAGATATATTTGTCTATGTAAGAGAAATACAATTACAAGATTGAAATCATGTCTAAAATTTTCATATAACATTTCTAATGAAATAATACCCCGTATTTCAGTATCCAAAAAACTGGTCGATTGTACAATTGAATTTTTGATTATAATATATACCTGAATATATTTTTACGTTTAAGATGTTATGAAGGCTGATAGCTTTTGTTATAAAGACCTAATATAACAGTATAAGATATTATACTAATAATGTAACATGTTCTATAAAAAAAAAAAAAACTTTTATGAAATCAGAAAATGCTTACATCACCTTTACATATCATACGTCTTACTTAGTTCTATATATGTGCATATATATGTACAATGTATGTGTATCTATGTGATAATATTGTAAGGGGATCTACATGATGGTTCCCCGACCTGCTGTCACCTATGACGGGGATAATAAAAGTTTGGGGAAAAAATGAAAATCTTAGTCTGAGTACGAAAACAAAATGCTTGATAAGATCAATTCCAAAGGCAATTCAAACTCGCGAAACAATTGACACAAAAACAAACATCGAGCGGGCTCTATATCCACTCTTAACAGCAACGGAAGACATGCTGATAATGATAATGACAAGGCGAAACTACTAAACAACTTCTGTTCATAGTCATCGCTTGACGATCAGGACAAGTCACTTCCTTCCTTATCCCGAGAAGATGCCTCTTTATCTATCATTGACTACCCAAGACGTTACTGATGCTATAAAGTCAATGAATACATCGAAAGCTAGTGGTCGAGACATGGCTTTTCCACGTCTTCTACGTGATTGTGTGAACACGTTGTCTGTTCCACAAGTCAATACATTTCATAGACTCCTTGAAAGGTATGCTTATCCGACCGATTGAAAATTGGCTTATGTCACCCCAATCTACAAGATCCATCTGATCCAGCCAATTACAGGCCTACGTAGCTGCTTTGGGTGTATTGAATGATATGTGCACCAATACCTATTCAACTTCATTATCTCGAATTCCATGCTTACTCCCTGGAAATCTGGCTTTGTAAAAGGCGATTCGACGATAAATCAAATTGTTTATATTTACAATAACATCTGGTCTCCTTTTGACCACGGGAAGGAGGTACGGGCTGCATGTCTTCTGTGATATATATAAAGCATTTGATTGACTCCGGCACAAAGGCTTGTTCGATCAACTCTCCCCACTTCTCTATAATATCGTTGATAATCCTAACTTACCTGCAAACCAACTCAATACGGATCTTGAAAGAATGACTGCATGATCCACTTCCTGGTTAGTCTCATTCAGTATAATCAATCATATTCTCAAAAACCAACGCAAGCCCAAACATCCTAGAATGTCCCTAAATTGTGTTCCATTAAACACCGTTAAAAGCCTCAAGGGCCTTGGCATGACCTATTCGGTAAGCGTAACTCCTGTACAAAATGAAAAACAAAATCTCCCCACAGTATCTATCAAACTTCATACCTAAAACCACTCAATCTAGATATAAACTTAGAAATGTTGAGAATATTCCTCTTTTACACACCCAAATTTTCATCCTGTTACTGTTCGTGACTAAAATGCTCTTCCTCAGTCTGTAAGGAGCAGGTTCAAGTCTGAAATGAATAATAACACTCGTAAAGTTCCCTATCATTATCACGTAGGCTCGAGGAGAGGACAGATTCTCCACACACGTCTTCGACTCGGTTGTAGTTCATTAAATTATGACCTACATCGAAAGTCTCTTGCAGAATCACCGTTGTGTAGATGTGGCCAGAATGATTTACCTATACACTTCTTATACGACCTCAGCATATACCATCTAAGATACTATTCCCTACCCGATATCCCCTGTCCATCAACAATAGTAAACCTCCTTTATGGTAATGACCAGTTCACATTTGAACAGAACAGTTTTACGAAAGGATCAATAACATTGTCCTCAGGACAATTCTATCACGTAATAAGTTTATGCCCCTAGATAGACACACTCACATTTTTTTGTATTTCCAAATTCTTCTGCTCATATTTTTCTTCTCTGGTTAGCCAATGTTTATATATGTCTCTAATGGCTCAGTGTATTAAATAATTCTTTGATATCAAAACCAAGCTAGATAAAAAAAAAAGAGTAGTCCTGCACATACATATATAGTTACCAACCTTGAAAAGGTAAGAGAAAAACAAGGATATGGTTATCTTAACTAACTTATTATTAATTAAAGTAGTGTGGTCTTAATAGCAAACAATGTTATGCAGTTGCATATTTTTGGTCAGGTCGAGAGCCAATAAGAGAGATTATTAAAAGTTTCTAAGAGTAAGACAAAAGGGTCAATATGGCCCTTATAACACGACCACTAAGTGATTTTTATACCTTCACTTCGTCAAAAATGACTGAGTTTGGGTTTACGGCACCGCAACACAAACAGGTCAATAAGGACCTAAGTGAGAAATAGAGCTGAGCAAAAATTGACAATTACAAAGATTATGCTGAATACCGGAAAGGAATATTACATATTTGCATCCTGCTTAAGCCAAAACCACACAAGTAAGTTGTAAATTCTGACCTTTTGTTTGGTTGCGAGCCTGCTATAAATACGCCCCGTCAAGTTGCCCATTTTTTTCGAGAAGATTTTAAAAAATCCACATCATTTTAAAAATTTTGGAAGGAGACTATAAGGCAAGTGCCAAACACCAAATATCTAAGCTATGCCTTTCGTAGTTTGTTCAACTATGGCAAAGTCCCGTCTCGAACATCCAAGTTTATTTTAAGATTCAAATAATATGACCAATTTTGGCAGAGGGTTAACTCTACTATCTCTACAAAATATATTTAAATCATTTGATGCAATAGGAAGTTACAGCCCGGAAAAGGCCTATTGTACCCTCCTCGATGTGTGGCATTGACCTTAGAGTTACGGGCCTGGATCATGCGTCTGTACACCGTCTCATTATTCTGAATAATTAAAGTAATCTTCATGACCTTCCCGAACTCAAAGTACTGGTCCAGTCCAGCTTGTGAGAACTTGTTTTCCAACCGATGTTATTTGATAATAATATAAAACATGAATTGTGAGTAACAAGTAACTGGTGTTGTATGCAACACATAAGTCCCCTACCGGCTCCACCTTGACTCAATATGGTAATCAATCCCATTTTTTGCCATATTTTCACTATTTCTGTTACCATAGCAACCACAATTTTAGTCGAAGAACAAAAATAAAATGACGTGCATAATCTACACATTGCCATCTAGTCATAAAGTTAGCTTGCTCCCTTTTTTGCCATATTTTCACTATTTCCGTTACCATAGCAACCACAATTTTAGTCGAAGAACAAAATAAAATGACGTGCATAATCTACACATTGCCATCTAGTCATATACCAAGTTTCATCAAGTTAGCTTGCTTAGTTATCGCGGGATCCCATTTTTTGCCATATTTTCACTATTTCCGTTACTTTAGCAACCACAATTTTAGTCGAAGAACAAAAATAAAATGACGTGCATAATCTACACATCGCCATCTAGTCATATACCAAGTTTCATCAAGTTAGCTTGCTTAGTTATTGCGGGATCCCATTTTTTGCCATATTTTCACTATTTCCGTTACCATAGCAATCACAATTTTAGTCGAAGAACAAAAATAAAACGACGTGCATAATCTACACATTGGCATCTAGTCATAAACCAAGTTTCATCAAGTTAGCTTGCTTAGTTATTAAGTTATCGCGGGATCAAGATTTGAGCGGACAGACAGACGGACGGACGGACAGACGGACGGACAGACGGAGGGCAAACCTATAGTCCTCTCCGGTGTGAACACCGGTAGGGGACTAATAATCGTCATTACTATTCACGGACTAGACATGCTATCGTAATAATTTGTGGATTGCCAAAGAGAAGAAAAGGAAAGATAGAAAATTAAGCACGCATTAAAATAAACGAACTTATTCATAGTTTTTCTGCAAGCGCCTGTAATTCTTAGACAGAAGAAATAAATTAAATACAGGGCAAAATTGGTAAATCATCCATTAAACATGCTACAAACTAAATGTTTCACACAAAGATATATATTTTTAACAGAACAGAAATTTCATTTAGACTTGTATAATGTGCAACGTCCAAATACCATACTGGGAAAAATTGTCGCGTGCATTTCATACAATAATAATAAAAAGTAGACAAAAAGAGGAGTTATGTGAAATTATTAATTACATTAAAATAATTAGAAAAGAGATTGGGCAGTATTAACAACAGCATTATTTAGTGAATAGTGGTTCTTTAACATACAAAGAAAATTTAACGTGTTTTCTGATATGGCGAGGATTAACCATTCGTTATATCTTCCACCTTTCGACAAGGTTTCGTGCCATATGCCCAGTTTTCAATATCAGGTATCTGTTTCCGGTACTTGTCAATGTTGTTTAGGCGCTCGCATATGTTACATAAAGCTCTCTGATACAACGTTTTAAATCCTGGGAAATAATACTTATTCTTATTTTTCAACATTTCTGTGTATCTTTCAGGGGATTTTGATAGTTTTTTCAGAAAAGTAGCGAGTTCCTTCACTGATGAAAAATCATCGGTTGAAATGCTAGTATTTCTTGGAAATATTTGTTTAGCTTGACCCTTTGATCCACCTCGGGTAACAAGGATTGTGTCATATTCAAAGTTTTCATAAAACTTTTCAGTAAAGTAGCCACGACATAAGGAATTCCCAAAAGCCATGTAAAACTTATATTTATTCAGAATTCGGAAGCAATCATCGTGGTTATATGTCAAGCCACATTGCCAAGGTGTCCCACAAGCTCCTTTCACGTCAACTTTTATATATTTTCGCAACTCTTTTATATACTCCATTCGTTTTGACTTTGTTTGGCAATGCGATGTAACAATAAGAACCTCTCCAGTTTTGTTTCTGTAAATGGCATCAAAATCTCGCTCTTCTGGAGAAGACACTTCTTTTAGTTCACCGTAGGGCAGAAAAATATCTGTATTTGCCTTGTCATACGTCATTGTCCAGTTAAAACTTGATCTCCATTTTCCTTTTTTCCACTCCGAGTTGCTAATTTCATAGTGAATCGGTGCTTCATGTTCACCGAATATCCACACCTGACCTGATGGACGGGAAAACCAATGTTTATTTCTAGTAGCACGACCATGAAATATTACGGCATCACTCTTCCATAAAAGGCTTGTATTTACAGTAAATTCGCAATTCTTATAAGCGCATGAATCAAATCCAATCGTTTCAAAATCAATTCTATAAGAAATGTAGTGTACAGGGTTAAAATAGTTGACCAGAAATGTCCTCTGAACAGGCGTCTTGTAGTACTTATTCGAAATACGTGGTGAGATCTGCAAGAAAAGAAAATAAGCTATATTTATCCTAAATATAAACTGGTGATGATGGCGTTCTTTCTTTGGTTCTGGCTATGGGTGTCCGGTAGCAAGCTTACCCTGGAAAATGTTTTACTAGTGCATTGCAATATGACCAATGTTACCGAATCAACATGCATTAGATAAGGATACAAAACCGTACTTATATAATAAAAAGTATGTAATAGTTAGAAAATATGTAGTGAAATCTTAATGATTAAGAGGGGGGGGGGGGGGGGGGGGGGGGGGGGACGAGCGAGCGCCTTCTTAACCATTAAGTATGGAACGCTGCAACTGTCCTATGTAGACGTATTACAAGTTGTATCGTTCGAACACTATATTATCTCGCGTGAAATACGTGGTTTCTTTTCAGGTCTGTATTCCATTGTTTCAAAGTATTATTTATCTTGCCGATTTGTGTGCTGTTTTGTCAGTATACTGTGTTGACTGGTCAATTGTATATTTTATCTTGTCAAATACCGATGTGATTTTGTC
>CM037787.1:59661668-59711668 GCA_021229015.1 Solen grandis | reverse complement strand
CACAATGGATATCTTTGAATATATTAGAAATTGGTTTAGAAATAAGATGAAAGTGTTTCTATAATCCCCCTTTTTAAAGACATTACATTTTGATTTGTCATTCATATCGTTCTCTCTATTAATGGTGTAGATGGGAGTTTTTACCATTACATATGGCTACGTGCTTAGCTTTGGGTTTTCTATTCAGATTGCGACACATTTGGAAAAAAATCACTTGATTTTCAATGATAGCTATGAGATTTTTGTGGAGAAGATGTTTTCTTATTATCTTCTAGATATAACTGACTTAGATTTTACATATCTCACTTGAATGATGTTTTGTATAAACAGCATTTTTACTGGTAATTATAGGTTAATCAATATTTTTTTAACGACGAAACACTAGCAAAGTATTCCAAGGCTGACAGTGAAATGCTTTATCAAGATAGACGTGGGTATCTGGTGCTGACGCCACGTGTGAGGTTCATTTCTTCAATTTGAGGACAAGACAGGACAGACGTGTTTTCTCAACGTGTATTAGAGTACATGGTTGCACAATTCATATAACATTATTGCATATGGTCTCTCTCTCTCTCACACACACACACACACACACAAAATACAATGTGCTTTACTCAACCTATTTCTAATTTGAAAAGCCTCTTTTATGTACTTACATAATTTAACTAAATCATCTTTATTATTTCATCAATAAAACAAATTTAACTAGAAGTCGTTTGTTTAAGATACAAACGAAGCGGCTTTCCGTTTGCTTATTTCAAAGGTATTAAATATATAAGTTAATACAAAAAAAATGGAATAATGATGCATGATAATGTATGATTTAATATGTAAATCACCATTATCTTAAATATATACTTACGATTATGTTAAAAAATAAGCTTTAAATCTTTTTTTTTTTCATTTTCATCTTCTTAAGAAGATATTGAGAAAGCATAAATATGGATCTTATTTGATTATGCACCCGTTTTCTATCATTCAGAAAAAAAACAGGAAAATTTTAAGATAATAATATCCTCAAGAATTGTTTTCTTACGTTATTCAATCGATTTTAATTTTTTTATTCTTTATTAATATATTTTTCAATGTAAGCATATGACTAAACATGTATTCATTGCAATTTGATCCGCAATTGAAATTGTAAAAAAGAAAAAAAACAACTTTAAACACGATTACTTTCAACCTTTAAATTGATTGAGTTTTACATTTGCAAAACTAGATGGAAACAAAGGCAGAGGTGTAAGCAAAATAATGAAATAATTTCTTATTTCTATGTAATTGACGTTATAAAAATATTGAAACTTTCAACTATTCATTTGCTTTGTGTATTTGCTTATTTTTACAGATTTAGAAAAAGAAACCGTTAAAAATTTAGAAAACATAAAAAATCGATAGGAAGATATACATGTATTTGTCATTTTCTTCAGGTTTGCAGAAAGCCGTGATAACAAATGCAATAAGATATCCGTAAAGGTTTTCTGGCTCTAGTATAATTATACTAATTCATCGTAAATGCGACTCATTTACTCAAAAACGTATCACAATTAACTATTCAACGCAGGCATTCATTTCTGCAAAAGAACAATCGGAACTTGCTCAACCAACACAATGACCACTTACATTTCTTTCTGCAAATTAATAGATTTCCATGAATTAGCCCTTTTACGAAAAACATGAATAAGTCATGTTTGATAACGTAATCACTTAAAATTTTCTGGACATTTGCGCATGTTAAGGTACGGCATTATTACTTATTTGAAGTTAATATATACAATCTTTTTATTTTTTTTAATATATTTTGCTTACACATCAATGTTGTCATAAACAAGTTACACAACATAAATTCTTTAAGGTATGCTTAAGATTGGCATCAATACTCATGACGCTGGAGCGCGAATACGTATTGAAATGAATGATTTTTATATTTATCGACGTCAAAATCAAGTGACTAAAGAAAAATATCTTTTTTGCAAGGACATGTTCAGCTAACGTTCTATTAATCAAGAAAAAAAAGTATCTTCGAGAATGCAAACAGGTTTGCTTTCACATTTTCAAGTAGGCATTCCATCAAACATGATTAATTGCCATGTTTGATGACGTAATCACTTGAAATTTTCAAGACCTTATGAACGTACTAAGTTTCGACATTTTTGAAAAGTTTAAGTTCATTAGTCGAATTGGCAATTTTATATGATTTTTCAAAATAATTCTTGCTTAAGTATGCATGACGTCATAATCACGTGACAAAACAAATATTTCTTGAAGTATGCATCACTTCAATTTTAACTCTATCAATTCTGAAGATATAATTAAGATTGACTTTAAATTCATGATACCAGAGCGAAAGAAATCTGGTTGTTTTTGTCTTTTTGATGACGCCATAACCACGTGACTAAAGAGAAAATCATTCAGAAATAGAATGTAAACTTCTATGCCGACATGCTGTCCAATTTTCATGTTTGTAACGCATCAGGGGGCTTTGAAACATTTAAATTTAATTTTTGACCAAAGTTCGAAACTCAGCATTGCCATGAAATCTTAATCTTTTCGAATTTGGTAATTTGAATACCAAGGTGGACATCTACATCCTAACATACGTCTTTTGTAAAAATATCAAGATAATCGGACCAATATTGAAGGCTCTAGAGTAAGGAACAAACTTTTGAAGCTGACGTCAAATCTGACGTCATATGACGCCAATGAAAATTGAAAATGATTGAATGTATAAAAAAATAATTTTTATCGCTGCAGTATCAATTTCATTAAAATTGACTCAAAATGTATGATGCCAGAGCGAGGGAAATCTCTGAAAAAATAGGATTTTGTCTTTTAAACGACGTCATAAGCACGTGACTTAAAAGGAAATCTTTCAGAGAAAATAAAGTAGACATCTGAGCCAATAAGCTGTCCGATTTTCATGCTTCTATCTTATCAGTAGCCTTTGTAACATTAAATAATAATTTAAGGACCAAAGTTCGAAATTCGGTTTTGCCATAAATTCTTAAATTTTTCGAATTTAAAAATTTGAAAGACAAGGTGCACATCTACATTATAACATACATCTTTTCTGAAAATATCAAGATAAAATATAAAAAATAAAGGCTCTAGAGCGTGAACAAACTTTTGAAGCTGGCGTAAAAATTTGACGTCAATTGACGTCATTAAAAATTAAAAATTATTGAATTTAAAAATTTATACTTTTTTGTCGAGGCAATTTAATTTTCATGTTGCTTAGACACTGACAACTTACCGAAATTAACTCTTAGATTTGGTTGGAAAAAAAGGAATAATAATAATAATAACTAGATTTCATTTGCACGGCAAACGATAGGACTTTCTGCAAACCGTTAAAATCTCAATCAAACTGAAAATTATTGATATGGAATATGCAGAAAATATTAGGTTTCTAGAAGGTAACCTATACATTCTTTGAAACATTTTGACGAATTCATCAATTCATAATGTCTGTAGAGTGCTTACAAACTTCTTTATCTGACGTCTATTCTGATGTCATATGAATAAGAATAATTATTGCATATGAAGATTCAGCATATAATATTTTTGTAATTCTGGACCATTGGGATCACATTGAATTTATTGCACCAGAAATGAAAACATATTATAATCCCATTACGTCAAATGACGTCTGGCCTATGGAAATCTAAAGAAAAAGTTTTGAATTACAACATGTGTGAAATTCAGCTTTTTACCTCGAATGGGGTCTCTGAAATACTAAACATAATTCCGAGGTCATATTTTCGAAACTTGGTTTCACCACAGAACCTCGGTCTCTTCAATATTTTGAAAACGAAAGTAAGGATCCCCAACAAATTCCTTGCTTTTTCATATTTGGTAAAACGGAGACGGGTTGGCACATCTAATGCGTAACATACATATTCTGTGAAATTTTGATGAAAATTCGTCCTAAAACAATGGCTGTAGACCGCGTACAAACTTGTGTAGACGTCAAGTTTGATGTCATATGACGTCATAGGCATAAGAAAATCAATGAAATGAAATATTAAGTATCTTAAATAAATCAAGTAAATTTTGCATGCCCCATTGGAACTTTGCAACATATAGAAATTAACGCGTAGATACCAATCATTCTTTTTGACCTTATGACGTTAATCCTCACATAATAGAAATAAGTCTAAAAGACTAATATTCAGTCCAAATATCCACTTTCTAAATCATCTGAAAGCGATTTTATACGTATTTGAAATTTGACGTCAGTGGTTCGAAACTTGGATTCGCCATAGAACCATTGCCTTTTTGAATTTGGAAAACCGGACAAGGAATACACAACAAGAGCGTTACATATACATTCTGTGAAATGTTGATGAAAATCGGTCCAAATATAATGGCTGTCCACCGCGTAAAACCTTTTTGCCCTGATATCAAATCTTACGTGATATAACGTTACATTATTATGGAATACATTGCATTCTAAAACTCATGGATTGATGTATAAACTTTTAAATTTCCATGGTCCTGGGAAGTTACCAACATATTTGAATTAATGCGTATATATCAGATATTCTTTTTGACCTTATGACGTCATCTGACGTCAAATGATGTTCATCTTCATAGAATATAAAGCAAACTTGGAGACTAATATACTATCCAAATATCAGATTTCTAACTCATCTGGAAGCGATTTTATACGTATATGAAATTTGACGTCAATGGTTTGAATCTTGGATCCGCCATAAAACCTTTGCATTTTCAAATTTGGAAAAACGGACACCGGGATGCACAACTAGAGCCTAACATACACATTTTCTGTGAAATTTTGGTGAAAATCGGACCAGAAATAATGGCTGTAGACCGCGTAAAATATTCTAAAACGACGTTAAGTTTGACCTCAAATCACGTCATAGTCAAATGAAAATTATTGAAATGCAAAATGTTTATCTGAAGCATTTCCTATTAAATTTTCAAGGTGCTCGGACGTTTTCAACACATAAAATTTAGAATTTTTTTTTCACCTCATGACGTCATATGACGTTCATCCTTTGATCATGTAAATAAATCCTAGAGACTTATATTCTGTCCAAATATCATCTTTCTAGCTCATCTGTAAGCGATTTTATACGCATTTGAAATTTGACGTCAATAGTTCGAATCTTGGATTCGCCATAAAACCTTTGCATTTTATAATAATTTCTGGGCCGATTTTAATCAAAATTTACAGAATGTGTATGTTAGGCTCTAGTTGTGCATCCCGGTGTCCGTTTTTCTAAATTCGAAAAGGCAATAGTTTTATGGCGAATCCAAGATTCGAACCATTGACGTCAAATTTCAAGTGTGTATAAAATCGCTTACAAATAAGCTAGAAAGATGATATTTGAACAGAATATAAATCTCAAGGATTTCTTTACACGCTCTAAAGATGAACTTCATTTGACGTCATATGACGTCATGAGGTGAAAAGTAATTTCTAATTTTTACGTGTTAATTTTTATATGTTGTACACGTTCGAGCACCTTGAAAATTTAATAGCATATGCTTCAGATAGAACATTTTGCATTTTAATAATTTGCATTTGACTATGACGTGTTTTGACGTCAAACTTGACGTCGTCAAAAAATGTTTGTACGCGGTCTACATCCATTATTTCTGGGCCGACTTTCATCAAAATTTCACAGAATGTGTATGTTAGAGTCTAGTTGTGCCTTCCGATGTTCGTTTTTCTAAATTCGAAAATGCAAAGGTTTTATGGCGGATCCAAGATTCGAACCATTGACGTCAAATTTCAAATACGTATACAATCGTTTCCGGATGAGTAAGAAATCTAATATTTGGATGGTATATAAGTCTCTAAGAGTGCTTTACATTATATGAAGATGAACGTCATTTGACGTCATATGACGTCATTAGGTCAAAAATAATTTCTGTATATACGCGTTAATTTAAATACGTTGTTTACTTCCCAGGACCATGGAAATCAAATGGTATATACATCAATCCATGCCCTTTAGAATGCAATGTAATTCATATTAATGTGACGTTATATCAGTTTTATAGGTATATAGGTTTTACGCGGTTTACAGCCATTATTTTTGGTCCGATTTTCATCAAAATTTCACAGATTGTATATGTAACGCTCTAGTTGTGTATCCCGGGTCCCGTTTTACAAATTCGAAAATGCAATAGTTCTATGGCGAATCCAAGTTTCGAACCATTGACGTCAAATTTCAAATACATATAAAATCGCTTCCAGATGATTTAGAAAGTTGATATTTGGACTGAATATTAGTCTTTAAGACTTATTTATATTCTGTGAGGATTAACGTCATTTGACGTCATAAGGTCAAAAAGAAGGTTAATATATCTACGCGTTAATTCTATATGTTGCAAAGTTTCAAGGGGCATAAAAAAATATTTGATATATTTAAGATACTTAATATTTCATTTCAATAATTTTCTTATGCCTATGACGTCATATGACATCAAACTTGACGTTGTCTACACAAGCTTGTACGCCGTCTACAGCCATTATTACAGGATGGAATTCGAATTGTAAGCATTTTAAATAAATTTGATTTGTAACATAGATGATAAAAATAGTCCAAGTTAAATAAATTGATATAAAAAATGATTTTCAGTTACTTTTGCCATATCCTCCAAGTTAAACGGTTTATTTTTCAAAGTTGGAATTTCATATCCTTTTACTGTTTTTGCTTTTAAGTGTTTGACAAATGTAGCAGAAAGTCCTATCATTCGTATCAACGAATGAAATCTAGTTATTCTTATTCTTCTTATTATTATTCTTTTTTTCTTCCTCTTATATTTGTGTTATCAGCCTATTATACATTGAGTTTATGAAATAGGTAGTACGCAGTATACAGCCATTATTTCTCGACCGATTTTCATCAAAATTTCACAGAATGTGTATGTTAGACTCTAGTCTAATAAGAAGAATAATAAAAACTAGAACCGCAATGCGGCATCTCGGTTTTCGCTTTTAACATGATTAGTAAGAGTACTGGTTTCAACTGCAGACATAATTGATTGATATTAACTTTATTCGAACATTATTAACATAAAATAAGTGAAATACGTTGTCAGAAAGTTTGGAAAAAGAAGATACTTAATACAAAACAATCGTGTACTAAATTACAAAGGGATATCTCCTAACCTTATTTGATGATAATAGCCTTCATCGAATTTGATTGAGAGAGTGTGTTAAAAAATGAAAATATAAAGTTTGAAGAAAAGAAATGAAGTGCGATATTTTTTAATTTTTTTTTTTTTTTTTTTTTTAATATTCATGGGGAAAAACTCAATATATAATAGGCTGATAACATTTGTTAACCTTCTTGCCCGAATTTAGGAAAGAACACTGTGGTTAAGTTTAAAAGTGATTGCTTAGAGAATGAACACGCAAGAAATCGCGAGTTTAAACTAAAATGTATTTACGATTTTCGATAAAGGACCAAACTTTGTACTGCTGCCAAATGAAGTCCGATCTTCAATATCTAAACACAACTACAAAGATCTCTTCACGAACTAATTTTTTGTTCATATACTCTCCACAAAATATTTTAGGCTTGGATCTATTTTGAGCTGAAGAAAATGGCAATTATCGTTATATATCGTTACTTGACCAATGAAAATACTGTTTAATTTTTGATTTATGAGAATCTGTATATCATAAAACTACACAACCAGTGGAGAAAATGATGAAGCTTGAACACACACACACACACACACACACACACACACACACACACTAAAAATTCATGTTTTTGAAATTGTAATTCATCCAATTAGTGAAGTTTGCCGCATGCTGTTGACAAACAATACATACCCTTAACTCGCTTACCCAAATATTCTCTGTATATATGTTTAGCAAATTAAATAATGCAAATATAATTCATCTATCTTATCTAAAATAATGTTGAACAGGTTTCTCATAGACCTTATCCTATTTGCACTTTTTAATAGGTTCGAACATTCAACCTCTTGTAGCGAAAATAGTTTCACTACATGATACTTTGAAAACAATCATATTCTATGGTGCTCTCAACAAGAAACAAAACGCTGAAAACCGCATTTGAATCAGACTTCAACTTTTTTAGGTATCACCAAAAAAAGTGATTTGAGTATAGAGCCCCCTAGCGGTAAAATGAGAATATTGAATGAAGTCCGATCTTCAAAAACTAAACACCAATAGAAAGATCTCTTCACAAACTAAAACTTTTGTTCATATACTTTCTATAAAATATTTTTAGATTTGAAGCTATTTCGTGCCGATAAAAATAACAATAACTGGTACATGACCTTGACCGTTGCCTATTTTCATCGTGATTTACTATGATTTTATTTGCATTATTTAAATGCATAAATAGTGAAAAAATGATGAAGATTGAACAAAAAATAAGGTCAGGAGCTGCAAAAAAGAGGAAACATACGGATTTACACTTGTTTGATAAAAGGATCAAACTTTGGACTGCGGTAATTTGATCAAATGAAGTCCGATCTTCAAAAACTAAACACCAATAAAAAGATCTCTTCACAAACTAAAACTTTTGTTCATATACTTTCTATAAAATATTTTTAGATTGAGAGCTATTTTATGCCGATATAAATAACAATAATTGGTATATGACCTTGACCTTTGCATATCTTCGCTGTTTTTTTTTTTTTTTTTTTTTTTTTTTTCTATGATTTTATTTGTATTATAAAAATGCATAAACAGTGAAATAATGATGAAGATTGAACAAAAAATAAAGTCAGGAGCTGCAAATAACCTTAAAAGTCATGCTTTTAAAATGTGGATTTTTCGAAAATATTGGTTGAGTTTGACCGCGTACTGTGGACAAACCATGCATTTCCCGAATTCGCCACCCCATATATTTTGTGCGTATATGTCTTGCAGATCATATTCAACAAACAAAATTCTCCTATCTCATCTCTGAATAAAATGGGAAGGTTTTTCGTAGACCTACCCTTACATTACAGTTTTTGCGATATTCGAACATTCAACCTCCCGTAGCACGAAAGTTTTATATACGCAAATTTTTTATTGGGCTTTTTACAAGGAACATTATGCAAAAAACCGCATTTGAATCGGACCTCAAATAATTGAGATATTGCTTATTAAAAATTTCATATAAAACACCCCCTGGCGGGAAAATCAAAACAAAAATGAAAATTTTCTCGACGTTAGGATCATCTTCAAATACGTGGTTATTACTGATAAAAGTTTCATAGATGTTGCTTTTCTCACCTCGGAGCTATGCCGTTCACAAAAAAGGGTTAGAAAAAAACACACCAAAAAAACAAACAAAAAAACAGAACAAGAACAATAGGTTTTCGCACTGCGATGCAAAAACCTAAAAACAGTACAAACCCAATAGGACTTTCTGCCGAAAGGGCAGAAAGTCCTAATAAAAAACACTACAAACCAAATAGGACTTTCTGCCAGTAGGCAGAAAGTCCTAATAATAAAAAAAACAGTACAAACCCAATAGGACTTTCTGCCGAAAGGGCAGAAAGTCCTAATAAAAAACAGTACAAACCAAATAGGACTTTCTGCCAGTGTGCAGAAAGTCCTAATAAACATAACAAACCCTATACGTTTTCCGCAGGTTGCGGAAAGCCGCAACAAATATAGGTCTTAAATAGATATTTTTGTTTAAATATTGTTTGCGTATTTCATTGTAGGTTTGCAGTTTCTCAACTTCAGCTTTGTCTTTGAAATGTCTGTAAGAACATACCGTACCACAATTTTCTACCCCATCCCCCCACCTCCTCCATTTTTGTTTAAAACAATAGATTAACCGACCTTTGAGCAATGGACTAAGTACAATATTAATGATTATATATTGATAGTGAGAAATATTACCCGATTCATTATGTCAAATCCATCGTAGTATTCTTGATTACTTGTCTTATGCTGATGATTTTGTGTAAAACCTTGATATGAGGGTTTTGGTAAAAACTCCAAATCACGCGTATATTCTATACCCATAATACACAATAACACAATAATAACTATAAACACATAAGTCCAGACAGAATATATCATGAACCATCTCCCCATAGTTAGCTATTGAGGAAAAAATATCATTCAATGAACCTGTTTATATGATACAAAACTGATATAAACATAAACGTTGAATATGACCACTGAGGCATTCCACTCATACATCGAGTACTAAAGCGTCCATTCACTTCATTGTAACACAATATCTGTGTGTAAAACCACGAGCCGGAAAACCAAACGCTATGTGAAATTTATATTTACATGAAATATATGAACATTCTAAGCACAGACTACGAGGATGAATTTATAAAATAGTTAACTATCTAGTAGTTTTTCTAACTGACAATGAGTATTTTATATATTTTGCAACCTAAACAGTGCTTTTATTTGAAAATTGAATGAGTTCAACGAACTTAAGCATACCTGGTATATAAAAAATAACACTTAAGACATGTATATAAAATGATAATTCTAAAAAATAATTATTCCTAAGATAGAATATATATATATATATATATATATATATATATATATATATATATATATACTTCTAAACTTTTGCTAAGCACCACCCGCTATTTTCCCGTAGAGATACATGCTTAGACAAGCGACTTTAAAGGCGTACTACATAAAATTTAACATTAAAACAAACTTTTCTTCTATGCAGAAGTATTGTTTACGTACCAAACCTACTACAAGTTGCATAAAATAAGCCTTTCGGGTCCACAATACTGGGAATTAATCAAAATCATAAAATTTGATAAAAAAATTAAAATTTAAAGTCAGCTTTATTCAAATCTTTGATTATTCAAACATTCCTGTTTTCTAAGAAATACTTTTAAGGATATTTGTGACGATGTTGGCTTGTTCATGGTCATTTATTTCTGTATTGATCACAAGATTTAACTTCCATTTATAAAATGCCATTTCTTGCAAAAAAAAAACACTTTTGTAAATTTTGCCAAATAATAATAGGATTTGGACAAATCGTTGTAACTCATTTTTGAATCTCTTGTCTATCATTTTGACAAAAACTATGCGTAAAAATGATGTTAAGCTAATGCTTTCCTTTCAGGTACATAGCATTACATTAAGCATGTGTTTTCATGTGATTATAGGGGAAACTAGCGGGTTGTGCTGAGTAAAAGTTGAGTGGTAGTCTGACATGGTGAACCTACCTTATCGATGCCCAACACCTACTTAAATGTAGCGATAAAATAATATATAAACAAACTATTAAATCGGAGGTCACACTTAATCATTAACTTTAACAGAATTGTATTGTTATATTTTGTTTGGTTGTTGTCCCACCTATAGTGTTTCAATCATTTGGAGATTATGCCTCTTTGGGACAAATATTGTGCTACTACACTGCAGTATCACGCTGAAGACATGTGGCTGAAAAAAAAGAAGAGAGAAAAACCACACACACCCGATCACATTATTAAGTCGCATATCGTACATTATCTCTCTTCCACATGACTGAAATACTGTTGGTGGGACGTTAAACACAACAAACAAATAAATATTTCTCTCATGTATCTCTAATTTCTTGTAATTCTGTTTGGTCACATTACATATGCATGTATATATAATAATTGAGCTGTATGTTTGTGTCAATGCTATCTGAACAGTTTGTTTATTTTAAAATAAATCCTATTGAACATGTAGTCATATTGACCAAATAGAATCAGTTTGGGATCACATGAGGGTAACGTTTATTTTTAATAAAATTGAAGGATGGTTTCAATGCAGCATATGTAACAAATATCTTGCAAAATGTTTAGATCTGATGATATGTAAAACGGAGACTTAACGAGCTTCCCACGTGCACTTGAGTATGCAAAACATGTTCAGTTAAAGTATTCATAACGTGTCAGTACACATTTATTTTGCGGAACTGTCATCAAATTTAAATAGATGCTATGTATGGGAGTTTCTCTAGATATACTTGATTTATTAACTTGATGGCAGAAAAATGTATATTTTATATTAAAAAGATGATAAAACTAACAAACATGAAAAGAAAAAGAAACTCAAACGTCAGGTTATCTTGCATTTTAGCTGCTTAAATCCACTGTACATAGGGATTTGTTTTCTTACTCTTTGAGTTATCAACATGTACAAACGCTGACCCATCCAGCACAAAAGAAAATCTCAGGGTTCAGTTCCAAACAATTTGTATTGTAACCTATTCCACTAGTTGTTTAACAAATTATCAGTTGTTGTTGTTGTATTGTGGTTACCGTTTCTGCGATAGTATTTCAATCATATAGCGACGTCCAGCTAATTACAGGTGGAGGAAGACCCCGAGTACACAGAGGTACCCGGGTAGAACCACCGACCTACCGCAAGCCAGCTGGAAGGCTTCCTCACATGAAAAATCCGAAGACCTACCGGGAAAATTATCAGTGACTGTGTAATGATTGCTGAATGTTGCAGGTAAGACAAGCATGTGATGATCCCGGAAGACTCCACCCACAAGAAGGTCCACAACCCCGATTATCCCAAGGTCCTGAAGGTGCTACTTTGGTCCTATGCCAAAAAGCATTAAAAACTGCGGAGAATCTGTGGCTCCGACTAAAATGATTGATTCCTTTCTAGATTTAACAAAATATTTTCCAATTTCTGATAGAATATGCTCCAGTAGATGTCCTCTTACCTCAATGTCTAGATTATGGCGTTTTCCAGTTTTCCTCAAATACACAAGTCCATTACTACTTCTCTCACCTTTGTTTGTAGAATATGATTTTGAAAAGCCTTTTTGATATTCGCCATTGTAGTCCTGAACGTCAAAGCCAATTTCTTGCCCAGCTTTAAAGTGGTGCTCAATCATTTTAGAGCCTGTATTCTCAGTGACCATTATAGGACAACCCTTCCCTCGAAATTTGGGTGTTTGTAGACGTACTACCCGAGCGTTTTCAAGTTCTATAGAGTAAGGAAAAACATCTTTATAGCTCCATTCTGTAAAGCCAGTCCACTACCCATTCATTTAAGTCGAAAGAACTTTATCATGTGAACTGCATGCTGTTAGTTTAAACTTATTTATTTTACGTCGATTGGGAAACAAGTTCTTACAACTTATCGACGGTTCCTTGGTTGGACCAGTACTTTACGCCTGGGAAAGTCGTGAAGACTTCTTGCCTCTAACGGGGTTCGAACCCACAGCCTTCGGATCCGTAATCGGATACGTTACCACTGGACCACGGCGCATGCTGTTGATTGTACTTGTTCAACCAAGAACGTTTCTCGGCATGAACAAGCTGTTCTCGTTAATGGCATACGTGCACAATCAGGTATTTTCTTTATAAAAATTTGCATGATTATAGAAATTACACTAGAAACAAATGTATGGGAAAAAAATGGGGGTTACCATTCTACTCTTTGCGTTATCTGCATCTAAAAGTGAGTTTTTGCTCTTTTCAGTCTTTTTCAAGGGCAGATAACTCAATATTATGGGCAGGCAACACGTAATTTCAACTCGATGTTTGGTATTGCATTCTCTGTCACTGTGTGAAAGTTTTAAAGGTTATATGCATCAGAATTTATACTTAAGTCGCACACGCGAATATATAGATTTTATTTTTCAAGAAAAAGCAGTATGTTTATTAACTGAAGCATCGTGAAAAAACTATTGACTAGAATTGTTTTAAAATTTGCATAATGACTGGAAATGAAACAACAAACAATAATGTGATTAAAATAGGGTATCGATCTGCCCTTGAAAATGATAGAAAAGAGCAAAAACAAAACAAACAAAAAACAAAACAAAAAAAAACCTCACTTTCAAGGGCAGATAACTCAAAAAGTAGAATGGTGGCCCCCAATCTTTCTCATTATTTAGTTTCTAATGGAATTCTCTATAAACCATGCAAAGTTTTAGAAAATTATCATGGCTAGTTTTAATTTCCTTCTTTGTCTATATTGAAAACGACTGCATTGTGCACGTATACCTTTAAATCGATGAAATGCTTCGGTCTGTGGCTCTGGATATTACTGCCAGTGAAGGTAATATTCAGTGATCACGTTGTTTGCATGTGTCTATATGAATGACACTATTTGTTATGCTTATTATGTTTATTATGATTAGCTATGTTTTACTCTGTGTAAATAATTTAGAATTTAATGCACAATTATCATTCTGAATCTCCGTCAATGACAAGACACCTTCTTCCTCTCTTTCTCTCCTCCTCCACCGGCTCCCGATTGTATACCCATTCCGCTTTCTTTCTATTACGAATGTCCTTACCTGCCTAAGCTTAATTGAAATTGTTAACCGGAATTATTGTATTTCATTTACAGATCTATTCATGTAAATACTCCATATTGTACAATAACCTTGTACTTGGAAGAAATAAAGTTATTTTCTGTTCGTTATATTTAGTGATAACACTATATTGAGTGATAACGTAATATTTAGTGGTTATACAGCATATCAATAATATAACAGAAAGTGATGGTGTAACGTAACGTTAACGACAACGTGATGTAATACCGTAATAAAGTCATACCGTAACGTTAACGACAACGTGATGTTACCGTTATAAAATCATACCGTAACGTAACCTTAATTATAACGTAACGTGACAATGAAATAAAACTGTCACATAGTTTGACACAAGGTAAACAACCCTTTGAACAACCCTTCTGATGCTTTACCAATATTATTTATAACAACTTCTTTTCTATATCAGTCATACCCGTCTTGTCTTTTAAATGATGACATAACATGGGTATCCGTACAATTCCGCCCCCACCCCCCGTTTCTTTTAACAAGCGAGTTTTCCCCTCCCTGTTATTTCACATGAAACACGTGTTTTGAAACGGGAGATGACGCGAAACCAGGATTTCAAGTGTCACCCCAGGCAAGCAAAATTATTTTAGCAACGGTGACCTTGACCCTATTGATCCGAAAATCAATCCCAATCTTTCTCTTCCCATAAAGTATCTACCTACCAAGTATGAAAACTTCTAACAGGAGATATTCGGCGGAAACAAAATGTTTGAAGCAGTAATTAGCTGGACGTCGCTATATGACTGAAATACTGTCGAAGCGACGGTAAACTAAAAAAAATCACGTCTTTTCATATGCATCAATACATATCAATACATTTTGTTGGGCAGGGCAAGTCTAGACATCTGTTACTGTATGATATTTGGCAATTTTGGTTTGAATTTCGTCCTTCACCTTTCGTTTGATAGCCATCAGTAAAGTTTGTATTAGTCTTGTTAGGTCCTCGTTTGAATAAATAACCTCCTCGTGAAAATACTTTATTGCTCTTATTTAATGATTTTATCAATGATGATTTCATCAGCACAGCAGTAATTTTGATGTTCAGTTCTTAAACACAAATCACGTGCCTTCACTTGCGAACGAGCTGAACTTTTTCTCGACGAAATGAATGCATCAGTATTGAAACGTTTTGATTTCTTTTCTTTCCTATTTTTTTTTTATACATAATAGTTTAAGTCATTTGAATTTGATGAAAATTTGTATTGTTATTAATCGCTTCTTAAGAGGTTTTAAAGAATCTACCACTCGACATTTCATGAGGTTAGCATGCATCCTAACCAATTCAAAATTATTAATTTGTCCTAAATGAACAACACAAAAACAGCAACATAGAACGATCAAGGGCCATGACACCATATCAGAAATCAAGACGAACCAATGCACTGAGCTCAAAGTCAGTATAGATAACAATGGCTATATATGGCATGACGTGATCTCTTTTTTTTAGAGTTCGACATAAATAAAGACCATGATGATGCTATTTTGTAAGTAAATATCACTTGAAATCCTTCTATAGCAATGTATTTTATGGTAATCAACTTACTTATGGTAATATGAATGTATAACTTGTGAAAGAAAATGTGTATATGAGTAAAGTCTCTTTACTAATGTATATATGAAATGAGAAAAGTGATACGTAAACATATTATGTTGTTAGTGAGTGGATATGCTATTTATTTATTTACTTGTTATGCCCCCCTTCGAAGAAGAGGGGCATATTGCTTTGCACATG
Source organism: Solen grandis (assembly GCA_021229015.1). Taxonomy (NCBI): domain Eukaryota; kingdom Metazoa; phylum Mollusca; class Bivalvia; order Adapedonta; family Solenidae; genus Solen; species Solen grandis. The sequence continues at coordinate 59,695,645 of CM037787.1, read as the reverse complement.
TCGGTCGGTCTGTCGGTACACCAAAATTGTCCGAGTAATAACTTAAGTTCTTTTTTACCCTTAACTCTCAAACTAAATATGGCTGTTGCCTATGACTAGTAGAAGATCCCTATTGATTTTGGTGTCAGTACCTCAAATGTCAAGGTTATAATATGGAACACCATGCCCGTCTTATCATGACTTGTTTGGTTATATGCGGTAGATATTATATTGTATGCAGTAATTATTTCATTATATGTGGTAGATATTTCATTATGTGCAGTAGAAATTTCATTTTGTCTTATATATGGTGGTGCTATCTTTAAATGTGTGTAGTAGATAAAACGTCATACGTGGTGCTTTTTATATTATATGGTGTGCAAAATGAAATATATGTAGTAGTCACTGTGCCCATTATGTGTGGTGCTTTTTTCTTATATGCAGTAGAAATCACGTGTACTTTCGTGTATATACGCTGTAGATCTCCCATTATATGCTGTAGTTTCGTCGTTATGATGAGATGGTTAGGATATTTCCGAATGAAACCGTATATTGCCGGATTATAACGAATCCGGATGTTACATACGAGTATTCTATTGCACCGACACCGAACATTTTCCATAATCATGACGCAAGGAATGGAGTCGTCTGCAACAATGGTGCAGCAATGTCTGAATGACCATAGGAACCTGATATTCAGTCAAAAAATCTACCCCTCTATATATAAATAAACTCCAGGAATGCCTTCCATACCCCACCCACCTCTCCGATACAGGAATAATTGTTGGGACAGTTTTACAAAGGATTTTTCTGGTCTGGAGAATTAAAGGGGTTAATTATCTCTCAAAATATACACATACCATTAATATTTCGTGTTTTATATCGCTGATATCCATTTCTGTGTTTGCATTCAACACGCCGTTTAAAACTGTCTTAATGCACTAGAATTACTCGTACGAAACATCCGACATTATTCGGTATTGTTCGGAAATATTCAAACCATCTCATCATAACGACGAAACTATCGCACATAATGAAAGTACTACCGCATATAATGCTTGAAGCACCGCGTATAAGGAAATCGAATGTACAACATATAATATGAGACCTACAGCGTATATAAAAGAAAGAACGACATATAATGTGATTTGCACATTACATAAGGTAATAAGAACCACACATAATGGGAACAGAGACTACAGCATGTATTTCATTTTGCACATCATGAAATGTAAAAAGCACCTAGTATAACGTTTTATTTACTACACACAATAAAAATGCACTGCATATAAAGATAGCAGCACCATATATAAGAATAGTTCTACTACATATAATCAAGAATGTACAGCATTTTTTTTATTTTATGTCATTTATATTTTCAGTATCATTTTTAGTGAGTTTGGCTGGGATTACAAACGGATTTATATTTGACACTGCCGGTATATCTTTTGCTTACTTGTCATCTAAACTGTGTGTGAGTTTGTTTGGCAAGGGAGAAAGCGATTTTCTGCACTAAATGATATTTCCACTCGTATCCTTAAAGTCCCAATATCTTATAGATGTTAGACCTAAATACGAATGCACGTACAACATACATAATTCAGTTTTAATTTCATCACTGAAAGACCGTGAGAAATGCCTATTTTACAGGAAAGATTCTATTAGAAGAAATGCAAATTGTGGCTGTCTCGTTCTATATTTAGCTCAGAACAATGACAGCATAAAATTAACATACAAGGGATTTTTCAGAAGTTCGTGGATTTTTTTCCTATCTCCTCTACTACCATGTATCAATATTTATTCAGTCTATAGAAAAAGTCCATGAACTTCTGAAACACCCCATGTACACCGAGACATCCGTGGTTTTACTTAACAGTGTGTTTCCGAACAAGCTCCGCCCATCTTTCTCACTATTTTGCCCTGTCTGAACAACTAAGACTTCCGGGCGAATATTTCATTATGTGGGCTTAATTAAACATTAAGCGGTTTACAAACATCATTTGAGGCTTGTACTAATTAGAATTTTTTAAAAATATATTTTCCCAGCTAAAACGCACTGGGGCTTTAATTGCAGAATAGTATTACGAGGATATGTTAATGGTTTCGGAGTAATACAGTTGAATTAGCTGCGACAATATGGTGTCTGTTTTTGAAGACTTGTATTTCTTCTTCCCTGAGATCGGTCGGGATTTAACCCTTTACTTCATCTAGACTCATTTTGACGATTTCCTATGGACGCTGTCTGATCAGGATCTCCTCTGTAAGCTCATACAATATTGTACCTCAGTTTCTACACAGCCCGTGTGACTAGGAAATTTTCATGATTCCATAAACCAGTTTAAGTTCAGTTAATTAATATTCATTAAGTCATAAATGTGTACATGAATATTCATTAGGTAAAGGGTTAATTTTGTTTTGCACAAGATTTACCTCATGGCCCTATGCTTTAGAACCACGTACCAACAGGGGAAACCTTTTAAGTCTTGTTCCCTGGTATTTGATATTATGACCTATACATTGTTAGTGTTCAGACAAATGAGCTAGGGTTCTGTATTCATGTAGTGCCCATTCCTTAATGAAAACTACCATTCTGAAAAAAACAAAACAAAAAAAAACAAAAACATTTATATATTTGTTTGGGTTTAAATTTCCGTCGACAGTAGTCAGTTACAGTTATCTGAGAACTTCGTCTACTTGAGATAATGCTTCCTCACCGAGATCACGCCGTAGACAAATGAAACGATACCAAATCCTATCACATTATCCCGACACCTGGTTAAGTCATGACCCGACCTTTATATGCTGAACACCTAGCAAAGGTTTGTATACCATAATTATCTTTATACGACTTTGGTATATCTCAGCCAAGGATCGACTTAATAACTTTCCGGTCACGGAGCGGACCCTCTTACCTCACGGACACCGGTACCAATGTCTAGAACGAGAAAATCTCACAAATCTTACTCCAATCTGTTAACAGTATGGCCTGTAGTAACAGCCAATCTTTGTCAGCGGCCACTTTATTATGCAGACATCCTTTATAAGTATCCACCTATAATATAGCAGCCAACCTTTGTTAGCAGAAACCTATATTATGCAGACAACCTGTGCAACTGAACACCTGTATTAGAAGCCAACATTCGTTTGCGGCCATCTATATTATCCATACAACCTGTATAAATAGCCACCTGTACTAAACAACCAACCAGCTTTAAGATATTATACATGTAATATCCATTTAGTTTGCATAGTGGCTGTCATTTATTGTCCCTTTGAGTGTCCCTATAGACCGTCTTCACCCGCCTTTAAACTAACAAGAGGTATAACACATCGAAACAAATCTATCTTTCTCTACTGTAGGACATACAAGCCAGCCATATCATTACTGCCAGACGATACATCAGTATCAAGGTAGGTGTCTCTCTGTAGAATGGATTCGCAAGTGCCTGACTCCTAGACACTTCAACACGCGCACCCCCTCCAACCATTTGATTATTAATAACAGGAAAAGCCAGATTTCACTCTGAACTCAAAGCATTCACATTTATTAAAAGTTATATCAAGACTCAAACTCTGATATTGGATCAGTAGGTGTCGCTATGTGTACATTTTAGCATATTTAGTTTATGAACACTTTGACAATAGAGCGCTATAGACCGTCTTCAAAAGAATAGCTTGTGGGCAGGATGATTTACTTTGTAGGCCTATATTTTATGAGCGTTTTATTATTTCAGTTTTGATGTCAATGGTGACAAGTGACACCTGCCTGACTGTTGACAAAGGTATCTATACAGGAATCACGTGTATTTTAAATTACTTCAATATCTTTCATATTGTTGAGTTGTTTTCACAAGCTCTAGTTTAAAATTTCACACATTTTGCTTTAAATCTAAATACTACTACTACTACTACTACTACTACTACAAAGATGATTTAATTAATGCCCTCACAGTGTAAAAATACCGTTGAATTTACGGTAGAAGTTTCCAGTTCTTTCACCATTGACTTTTACGGCCAACCGGTAAAAAGATGTTTGTTTGTTGGGTTTAACGTCTATCCGACAGTATTACAGTCATTTGGAGACGATGTCTACTTGAGACAGATATAGTGCTGCCACACTGCAGTATCGAGCCGTAGACATGTGGCATGATACCACACCCAGTCACATTATCCTGACACCGGGCCAACCAGTCCTGCAACTACCCTTATATGCTGAGCGCCAAGCAAGGAAGCTATAACAGTACCATTTTTTACGAATTTGGTATGTCGCGGCCGGGGATCGAACCCACGACCTCCCACTCCCGAGGCGGACGCTCTAACCACTCGGCCACCGGGGACGGTCCGATAAAAAGAAGGGCCATTCTTTCACAAAACGTCCCCGTTATATTTCTATTTAAACCGTAATTATGAACGGAACGTGTAGGCCTCTACCGTTAATAGTCAATGTTAACTGACCATTAGAATATCGGTAATATTTTACATTGTTATTTTGGTCAAAATATCATATTTACTCAAATGTTCATTTGTGTTAATGCATACAATGTTTTTCAGTGTTTCCACTGCTTCGAGACATAAGTCACACAGAGTGGCGATGCAGGGTTGAGATAGTCAACCAGATAGCACGTAAGTTTAACTGTAACACACGTACTCCAGAACATTTCATTAGTTAAAAAATATGATCAAAACCACACTGTGCATAAATTGAGTTTTACTGCATTGCAGAGTAAGCTATTTAATATTTCTGTATGACTTTCTTCAAGTACACATAGCGGCGCATGTCATGCATTGCTAGAGACCCTCGTCATATAACTCCGTGATATTCCATATAATAGCTAGGAGACCTTCGTCATATAACTCCATGATATTCCATATAATAGCTAGGAGACCTTCGTCATATAACTCCGTGATATTCCATATAACAGATAGAAGACCTTCGTCATATAACTCCGTGATATTCCATACAATAGCTAGGAGACCCTCGTCATATAACTCCGTGATATTCCATATAATAGCTAGGAGACCTTCGTCATATAACTCCGTGTTATTCCATACAATAGCTAGGAGACCCTCGTCATATAACTCCGTGATATTCCATATAATAGCTAGGAGACCTTCGTCATATAACTCCGTGATATTCCATATAATAGCTAGGAGACCTTCGTCATATAACTCCGTGATATTCCATATAATAGCTAGGAGACCCTCGTCATATGACTCCGTGATATTCCATATAACAGACAGGAGACCTTCGTCATATAACTCCGTGATATTCCATATAATAGCTAGGAGACCCTCGTCATATAACTCCGTGATATTCCATATAACAGACAGGAGACCTTCGTCATATAACTCCGTGATATTCCATATAATAGCTAGGAGACCCTCGTCATATAACTCCGTGATATTCCATATAACAGACAGGAGACCTTCGTCATATAACTCCGTGATATTCCATATAATAGCTAGGAGACCCTCGTCATATAACTCCGTGATATTCCATATAACAGACAGGAGACCTTCGTCATATAACTCCGTGATATGCCATATAATAGCTAGGAGACCTTCGTCATATAACTCCGTGATATTCCATATAATAGCTAGGAGACCCTCGTCATATAACTCCGTGATATTCCATATAACAGATAGGAGACCCTCGTCATATAACTCCGTGATATTCCATATAATAACTAGGCTCAAACTCCACCAACACTACTTCGCGCTACGAAATACTCAAATTTCTCTAGCAAATACTTAGCGTTAAGTTATATTCATATTTCACCCTCAATACTCCAGGCGAAGTAATACTTAAATTCAACCAACAAATACTTAGCGTTAAGTGATACTCATATTCCCCCAACAATACTTAGCGCTAAATGATACTAATACTTAAATACTTAAATGAGGCACATTTCACTATTCCTGTTTTATGCTATATTCAAGTCTATCGATATCTGAATAACTAACAATATTTGTTAAGGAATGATACATTTGGATATCTTATAAAAGAAAAAAAAGATACAGTTCGCCCGCAGTATTTCAAAATTACTTAGTATTATATATGGCTGATGTAATTCCAGTCAGATAAAATAGAAGTCACTGAGAGAATGACCTTGATTTTTTTATTCAGGTCGTTTATATCACTCGCTTGAGTCTGTATACCGAACACTTGTCACATATAAATCAAAGACACAGTACAGAGTTACATATTTAATTATTCTAAATATTTTGACATTTGATTAGTGACAACTGGATACTCATTATGCTGTCAAACTCACTTCTATACAGGAGTACATGTATAAAGATTCATTAGAACGCATTCTATAATGGTGCGAGAGTCATTATAACGCGGTTCAAATTTATTCTGAAGTTACGGTCCTATATAACGTGGAGGCTAGGTTTGTACCCACAATACAGTGTATTAATAGATTTGTACACACACACACACACACACACACACACACACCTTAAGACAGTCCTGATATTGTTCTTTTGTTCTTTGTTGCGATTTTAAGAACGTTACGGAAGAAACGCACAGACGCCAGACGACTGCCAGTGTACAGGGGCCGGTGAACTCTTCCATTATAAACATCTAGGTAATCTCTCTAAGTAGTCCGTGAAACACAGAACATGTAGTTTAAAGTAATAATATTCATGATGGTTTTCCACAAAAATGTTATTGAAATCTCAGTAAATATAAATATATATGTTTATACATAATTTTCGTTAATCTTTTTTTCGTTAGGAAATGTACGTCCTGTATGAGAGCAAATGTTTGAATTTTTCATGTTTTTAAGCAAATATTTTTCGTCCATCCGAGGCTATGTGACAGACAAACCACTTGACCAGTTTAATGCGGTCAGAGATTGTTTGTATGTACAATTACACTAAACATACCATTAAGCCCTGCTAAAGTAAGTATCAGAAGTTGAGAGAAAAGCATTTAATAAAAAAATAGCTAAATACATACAGAAATATTGAAATATTGCATTACATAAATACATCTATTACCATGAATTCCAAATTTAATTCTGGAAATACAAACCACAGTAACTGTTTAAGCTACAGGTAAAATATGAAAAAAAAAAACATTTTACCGGTTTAGCATGTACGTCTTCTGAGTCCACGTGTGTTTTACAGCTGAAAACCTAAGGACAGAATGTTTTTACGATGATACTCATTATAAAAGTAAGATAATCTCTTCCTCTCTTTTTCTCTTTCTCACACTCCCTCTCTCTATGACAGTGAGACAGTACCATATCACTTTCCTCAAAGGCGAGCTGTTCTAGCCAACCAATGATAGAAATTACTGAAATAATCGAAAATTTATATGATGGTTTCTTATCAAGTTTCAACTTGAAAAACCTTTTCGTTGGAAACTAGGGGAGTATTCTCAAAATGGAATAACACAAGTTTTACTGGTTTCGTTATTTTTATAAGTGTTTCATAGTGTATTGAAATAATGCGGGATTAAAACTGAATTATCAGATGAATGATAACAATACAATTACAGTGACGATACAGAAAAGCTTCTTTCAGAAATGCAAAATTGTCGATAACATACATACATACATACATGCATACATACATACATACATACATAGCATACATACATACATACATACATGTTTTATTGGCAACATATCACAAAGTACGAGTCTGTATAATGTTATATATAGCAATATACAACGAGTTCTACACCCATGGAGAGAGAAACCACACACGACCTTGCAGAACGCACCATACATGTATGTACACCATCTCTCTTAGTCTCTCCTTTTCCGTCTGTGTTTTTCTCTCTTCCCCTTCTCATATCCTCCCTCTCTCTCTCTATTTTTAAAGTGTCGGTAAGTAGATATGAGAAGTCTGAATACATGTAGATAAATGCTGCATATTTACAACAGATGATGATGATGATGATGATGATGATGATGATGGTTGTCTTGGTGATAATGAGAGAGGGAGTAACTTAAAATGTATGAACATGTATTCATTTTTTAAACTCTCTCATCTTCTTTTTCATTACCTAAGACGGTATACATTTCTCATATCTATCGGTCAATATTATCGCATGACCGCGACAATTTTCCTTTGACCTCGGCGCTTGATAAATAGATAAAGTTCTGATATCATAATAACCGTACATGCTTTAATTGAGACATCAGGCATACTTTCGGCCATGTTATGACGTCACCGATGACGTTACTGAATGACTTAACAAGGTCCGTTAACTTAATAGTCAGGATATTTTTTTTATTATTATTATTGAATCCTGTTAGTACCAGGCCATTGATTAATCTAAACAATTATTATTATTATTTTTTTTTTTGAAATGAAAAATATAACCTGAAAAAATCGATACCTTCAAAAGCGAAAATATTGTTTTGAAGGTATATTAATTTACCATTCCAAAAGCAGTATATATTCTTCGGACAGAAAAGAAAAATGTGAGTTACATATTTGTTAAGAGGTGCAATCTGTACATACTCATTGCCGATAATATAACAATAATGCATATCTAAAAAAAAAAAAAAAAGAATCCTTTACTAAAGAGCATGCAATTATTTACAAAATATTCCGAATATTTTCTGGCGTTTTCCATAGACATATTGTATATTTCTGCTAACGATTCGCGAGTACATAAATTATTGATGTAACAAGTAAACAAATTGTGATTCGGCGGCGGTTTAAAAAAATCCAAATGATTTCCGATTATGGACCGTCTTCGAGAATACTCGCCAGTGCAAAATGTAATTAACGCGAGTATTTTGACATCCAATGGCGTAATTTGACCAACATTATTAATGCGTTTAATTGTAACTTTACAGCAAATATTTGCACATTATGTTAACATTTGCGTTAGTAGAAAATAAGTCAGTATTATTTTATCTTTTCCTCTTCATGAAAGTTGTATCTTTATGAAAAATAATGGGCCTTTCAGTGATGTTAGCCTCCAAACTGAGAGAACTTTTAGATTACCGAATGTGTTTTAAAATTTAAACATACACTACATAGCTCAACACCTCAAGGGGCCTCCGTGGCCAAGAGGGTAAAGTCGCTGACTTTAGCACTCACACAGCCCCTCACCGCATGGGTTCGAATCCCGGCAGGGCCATTCGGATTTTCTTGTGAGGAAGCCTTCCAGCTGGCTTGCGCTAGGTCGGTGGTTCTACCTGGATGCCTCCGTGTATTCGGGGTCTCCCTCCACATGTAATTAGCTGGACGTCGCTATATGACTGAAATACAGTCGAAGCGACGGTAACTCAAAAAGTCAAGTCAACACCCCAAAGCCTAAAATCTAAATGACTAGATATAGCCCTCAGATAGCAAAATTTAAGCGGAATTATAGTGCCTGTGTTGATAAGGACCGATCAAATGCTATGGAACTGGCGGTTTTGTTTCATTTCTACCTATGCTTGACTGGTATGTTCTTCTAACGTAACCAGTACTGAAAATCAGCCTCTGTCGTTGGGGTACTCGTTGTGGATATTTAGAGAAAGTGACAAAAATAAAAAGTAACATTTTTTTCTTTCCATTTTTAAATAAAAAATACGATGAGATGAATACTACATGTTATAGAATAATATGAATATGTCCACAAATCACATCATTTCTTGTGGACTACAAATCTCTCAGCCCCTCACCGCTGTGGGTTCGAATCCCAGTAGGGACTTCGGATTTTTCATGTGAGGAAGTCTTCCAGCTGACTTGCGGTAGGTCGGTGGTTCTACCCAGGTACCTCTGTGTACTCGGGGTCTTCCTCCACCTGTAATTAGCTGGACGTCGCTATATGATTGAAATACTATCGCAGCGACAGTAAACCCCAATACAACAATACAACATACATCATTTCTTTGTTTTACCCACAGTGTGGCACGATTTAAGTTTGACATCATCGCATTCACACAGCTGTCAGAAAGATCTAGTCTTTCACCTAACTGGTGAGTAATATGACTTTTATATAGATTTTGCATTTTTACTCCGTTTAAATACACATGTATATATCGCCGTGGTCCAGTGGTCGTGTTTATTAATTACAGGCCCAAAGTTGTACCCTTGATCGTACCCGCTGGTCAGGAATTTGTCATTCCTTCTAGGAACCAGCGAGAGGGAAATGTAGATTGTGGAAACTTGCTTGGAAAATAGACATAAAAGCAGCAAGTGAGAGCCTTTCAGTCCCTTCAGAGCACCTTCTATTTCAATAAGGGCACTAGATTCGAATTCGTGGACAGGCTTTAACATTTCCGGTAACCTTCTTTGGATGCTGAGATAAATGATCGCATTGAAAAGGCCTCAACTGTGTTGTCAAAGCTTACATGTACATAGTATTTTGAACCCGAAATTAAACACAAATCTTTAATTCTACCAAGCACGTGTCCTCAGAACTTTGCTGTATGGAAGCAAAACATTGACAACATATTCAAGACATGAGGCCAGGCTAAATGTGTTCCACATGAGGTGTCTGCGGAGAATCTTGGGTCTCACCTGGAAAGATAAGGTGACCAACTCCGATGTCCCCAGCAAGGCAAACTCTCACTGTGTTTGCCATGCTTAGCCAACGACGTCAACGATAGCTCGGACATGTACGTCGCATGGTGGAGGATCATCTACCAAAAGATCTGTTGAACGGTCACCTAGAATGCGATACTCGTCAGCAAGGACGTCCATGCCTCGGATACAAAGACTCCCGTAAAAGGGACCTCCTGTTAGCAAACATCAAAGTTGACACCTGGGAAGACACCACCAACAACTGCCAATCTTGGAGGCATGCTATATACAAAGGAGTAAAAGAGGCAGACGTCATCAGCAGTGGCAAAAGAGACAGAAACGCCTGGCAATGGTTTTCTAAGATTGTCCAGTCTTCGTCTTCGTCTTCATCTGTGATGTTTGCAACAGGGACTGTGACTCAAGGACTAGTCTACAAGGTCATCACAGACGTTGTTCAGGAAACTCTTCAGGGTGTTATCCATCGTCTCTATAGAAAGGAGGCCAATAACATACATAAACAGACCAAAACCTGCCTATTTACTATCCAAAATTAGCCCCTTTGCATCAAATCAAGCTATATTCGTCCTCATGGTAAATGCACACATTGAGGTATCAATTACAAAATATCACAGAGAAATTAGTGCTCTTGTGCTTTCGTGTCACGGACAATTATTATTTCCCGTAAATGTTTATTTTTGCTACGAAATTGATTTTTCATCACTCGATCTCGCTTATACCTCAGTCACATTTACTGTACGGCTAGGATACGCCGAACGTACGTCCTCTACATCGAGAACTACCTGTGGCGACCGCATGCACCAAAAGTACTACGGCGTGTCTGCGTGCTCCCAAATCCGTACAGAGGCGGTACTCACCATGTACGGATCCCCAATGTTTGCCCATGTTTTTGCAAGTAGACAGCACGCACTTGCAAGCACGGCGGGTTGTGACAACAGCTTATATTTTGCAGGCCACCAGAGGTCGCCGTAGAATTTTAACGCTGAGTTATAACATTTTTTTTTTAATTCTGCCGTTGCCGTAACAATTCGACACGCCGTAGCCTGGCCGTAGAGCGATTCACGGTGACCATACGTCGAGCGTACGGTGGGCGTGCTTTTGCCGCTCTTGTGGATATACATATGCGAACAACCGTGTCGACTGTGTTACAACAGTTCGGTCACGCTACGCCTGTCGTAGGTTCGCCGCAGGGCCATCGTGCGTCATTACTTTAAATGACGAGGGAAACCGCAGGATTATTGTCAGTACGTCATACGGCTACTCTATATATGAGACTGCAAAAGAATGTGACCTTAGAAATGCGGCCTTAGAATTGCTACTGTTTAGACCCTACGGTCGCCGTGGCCAATGTGACTGAGGTATTAATATCAGCATACCTGTGTTGTAGACTTATGTTTAATCGTTTGATCATTTTTACAAAATTTAGAGGTTTCATTCGGTTTTCAAAGAAGAGATTCAAATGCTCGGAAAGTTGGTAGAAGAGTTGTTAGCGACTTCGTCACACACAACGAAAAACAAATGCAAGTAAAGAAATTAAATAACCTAAAGTGACTAATGTGCCATTCATTACGATCACTCAGTATAATCCATTGCAACCAAATTAATTAGCTATTTACACAAACCTGCATTGCGTGTATTACAGAGTCCTTCGAGCAAGATTCGTCTCACTGCGTCTGTACAAGTAAGTGCTAACCTACTTTTTTATCGAGAGTCCTCGACAGCATGATCATATTATATTAAAATAAGAATACGAATAAACGAATATAGAAAAAAAAGATTAAATTAACAAATAACATGGACTGATATACATGTCCTACATAAGAGCCCCCTAACTCAATAACCGGCATTATTTCCATTTAATAATAACAGAGCGCATTCCCAGTTTTTAGAAAGTAAAATTTCAAGTCCCGTCTTTCCCCATATATGGCTCTTCTGTAAGTTGCCCACAAATAGTATCACAAACAAAATCATGTTTTATTTTGTGTCAACCAGGTCAACCATTGACTTCCTATCATCCCAGGTACTGGACAGTCCGCACGCCAGTCTTAATAATATGTATGTCAGTGCGGGAAAGGTCCATTATATATGGGATGATGATGTTGTTGTTGTTGTTGTTGTTGACGATGTTGTTTCTGCATTTTAACATCGTCACATTTATCATCACTATACAACCGTCCTCGTAATATTTTTATAAATTAAACTTTTTAGTTTTTGTTTTTGTTTTATTAAAGAAGTGACAACCACCACTACCACCACTACTACTACTACGACCACTACTCCTACGCCGACAACAAGCTTCCCAGGACGCGGTTAGTTATCTTCTATAATTTTATATATATCCCATAAAACTCCATTGACTCTTTCGTCTTTATTATATTACTTTTACAAAATGCGCGTGTACTGTTCAAACGCGAATGCCTCGTCGTAATTAGGTGCCTACATTCTTATCTATTCAGTTTGATATACATTCGGTTCAAATCGTAGTTTTCAATTCGGTGAATATCATATATAGATCACCATATATATATATATATATATATATATATATATATATGGTCACAAAAATACGTCAACTTCATTGTTGTCAGTGAGATATTACATCCAAGGAAGCAAACAAACATTTTAAATTCTCCACTACAATGAGAATTGTGCATTTCAGTTTTCTCATGTGATAAACTCAAAGTGATAACGACGATCGGAACGCACAGTCCAGTCGGGAACCATGACATCACGAATTGTGACGTACCACGGTCGGTATAAACGAGGCCTTCATATCCGGGAGCTGTAATACCGCGCCTCATGAAACATGGCGCCGAGGAACACAGGTAAATATACCACACCGGAAGCAACCTCGGAAACACTCTTAAGTGAAGGCGTTAAACGACACATTTCTAAATACGTTCTATTTTTCATGAAACTGGTCCAAGTGACCAAGTCGTGAAAGTGTCTGCAACTGAAGCAGGCTTTGGGTTAAATCCCTGGCATATTCGTTGAAAGTCGTAATAGTAAAGATGTAATCAATAATATAACGTAACATCGCGGAAAATGTGTCCGATAGCGTAACGTAATAGTGATAACATGACAAAGTAAGAAGAAATTATTATTTATACAGTTTCTTGACAGGGAATATGACTATTTATTCCCGGCTGAGAAAAAAATTGGACTTTCCTCAGCCGGGAATAAATTGTCATGTACCCTGTCAGGAAACTTTAAAACGGATTTATTATACTGCAAAGTTAGGTCCAGTTTCTGATGATGCGTCGTATACATATACCCAGTGTACATGACGTTATGTACACGGCGTATTGACCAATCAGATGAGAGAATTTTACGTTGCAGTATAATAATATTACAGAGTTTCTTGACAAGGTACATGACCATTCGTCGCTTATAAAATATAATGTAAACGTGATAGCAAAAGTTTAACGTAACGTAACCTCATTAATAACGTGATGCCGTGACAAGGTTGTACCGTAACGTAACATTACTAAATATTGTAACGTGACAATGAAACACAATGCGATAAAGAATTCATTTACGCTAACTGATGAAATACTGTATTCTGTCAGTGAGATAAAATCCATATCTCACAGTATGAGTGATATAGATCTGCCAGAACTAATTTTTAGACGGGGTTTTCGACGAAAAATTGATGATCTTGTGACCTTGACTTTTGACCTACTTTTGATGAAAAAAAGCGGCGTCTGGATAGACTTACCTTTTGGTTAATCTGCTATAACTTCTTATGTGATTCACTGGATTGTTTCAATATTTGGACAGTTGCTTAAATGGATGGACCTCATCCTTATGAAGTTGATATTGACCTTGCCTTGACCGTTTTATTAAAAAAAAACAAAAAAGCCATCCATTACAGGCCCTTTTTTTCTTTTCTTTTTTTTTTTTACTTAAAAAATAAAAATAGTTAAAGTGAAATATTGAATATAATTATCTCATCTCGAATATATTTCATCTCAACTCAAGCGCTCCCCGCTAGTGAAAATATCATATCACTTCTCGATGAGATGTATTCCATATTCAATTCAAACAAAGACAAAACAAAAACAACAACAACAAAAAAAAAAACGTGACGTGATATACGGAACATCAATGCCCCTGGACTGTGTCGCTGCAGGTCATGGCCAGCTGCCAGACGGTACCTCTCTACACTCCTATTGCCACATTCGAGGCAGACACGTACAGTCCCCATGGTTCCCAGTCTGGCATCTTCCTGGGCTGTGAACCAGACGGATTCCGGGTAGGTTGCACATACTTGCTCACACTTGTTCAATCCTGTTACCGCGCCTTTCTCTGGAGTCCTCCGTTTAGATGGCGGCGGAGAGAATCGCTTTTGACGTCAGAATTGTGCTTTTACTAAGTGCCAATATTTTGTCTTGCTAGAAGAACAACTATCTCCAAGTAATAAAAAAGTAAATAATAAACATTTTATCTAGTCAGCATTATTGTTCTTAAAACAAATTAAGGAAATAATGCAAAACTTTTTTAACCCTTTCCCTCATAGAGGAAACCATGAAAAGACCTATGCGAACAGCATAAAACCAGATCAGCCTGCGAGTAACTCGCAGGCTGATCAGGTTTTATGCTGTTCGCTGCTCCTCAGTAGTCTGGAAATGAGGATTTTACAATTAAATTTGATAAGGTTTAACTGTGGTTTTCTGCAGATCAGGCTTTATGTGGTACCTATTGTGTGCGTCAAAATGAGTCTATATGAGGGAAAGGGTTGACTACATATAAATCAAGGTGCAGTTAAGCAGCTTTGTATCAAACCCATGCATTGTAAACATTTTGAAGAACGACAATGCCAGGGTCACGTTCTCTGAAGCTAATCAACATTAGAATTTTGTGGGTCCATTCCAGATGGGAGTGCAGCACTGTCACAGTGGACCGATGGTCCAGCATATCTTGTTAGGAGGCGTCTTCAACATGAACCCGTATGACTATTTCACTATTGTTTGAGACTTCAATAAAACGTTCATTTCATTTACAGTGTTGTTATAACTGAAATTGTTGCCCCTTATTCACGAATCTTTCATGTCTGTATTTTAGACTTAGCCTCAAGAAATGCAAATTTTCAGAGTGATGTGTTTTTTTTCAGCTAAAAATACTTGTACATACACGTATTTGATTGACATAATAATTTTATTATATATTTATTCCCTAAATTTCGAGACTTAAAAACCATGAAATTGATGAACAGGCCAATGTATAAACTCCTTTACCTCATAAATATTAATTTACAAATGTATTACTTAATGAATATTCATGAAAAAAATGTATGACTTCATGAATTCATATTCATGAAAAAATGTATGACTTAATGAATATTCATGAAAAAATGTATGACTTAATGAATATTCATGAAGAAATGTATGACTTAACGAATATTCATGAAGATATGTATGATTGTTTGTCAGTGCATCAAGATGAGTCTGTATTAGGTAAAGGGTTTATTATGGCTATACAGTCATTTGTCTTTCCATTGTGTAGCACTACCCAAGCGGTCGACACAATGGCCATCATGCTATCAGAAATCAGATTTAGGTTTCCAATAAATTCCTTTTTTTTCATCATACTCTAATTCCTTTTTCATTTTCTCAATGGAAATGCCTGTAAGGGTGAAATAAAAACAACATACAGAATACAACAATATTAAATATTTATTAATTGTTCCATCACAATGATTAAAACACAAGGTTTTGTATACTCATAAACACAAAGCTGGCCTGCAAAGCATATATCTGTAATGGGTTAAATGGGATACAGAGTATCTGTAGGGAACACAAACAGGGTGTCTTACAGATGAATAGACCTTTCCAATACCGTATAGTGCATAATTATTCAAACTGGACTGTCAGATTATCCAATAGATACACTGAGGTATCATGTGACATTTTCAATGTTTACGGATATATTCAATTTCAGAATGAAAAAAATAATCTTATTTTATCTGGTACTGGACTAGAAGCAGTCTACAATTTTCACCATAGAAACATTAAATCTGCCTCTGGTCGCACGACATTGACAGTTTAAAAACAATTTATTTCTCTAGATACCTTTCTATCAATTCCTTTTAACAAATAAGCTACAGAAATTTGTGTAACATATGTTGTTTCCCAAATCAATGATTTGTTGACGGATAGACATGCGTTTAGTATATTTGACACTTGCTAATGTTAGCGTTTGTGCCCGTTATATTGCTGGGTATAGGATGTAAGCAGGGAACCAATTCGCAATCTTTACCTAATGTGAGTGACCGTTGGCGGTTACTGTTCATGTGACAGATGGGCACTGATTGGTCAGTTAAGCAGGGAAGCATGCAACACTTTTCAGAGTAACAACATCCCACAGTCACTCCTATATCAGCATACTGTCACAACTAGGAATATCAACACTATCACATTAATTGCTAGACTCATTATTCAGCCACAGATTTTAGAAATACACCATAAAATGTTACTGTAAGCAGTCCAGTCTCTTTACACTCTCTTTGCTTCATAGTCTCAAGTTCCATTCACCATATTTAGCAGTGAATAATACTTGAATATCTAGGGGAAAATATAATTTTTCTCGTTCTCTATTTTTTAACAAATAGTCTTATTTGCTAAGATAATTATTAATGCACTTGATATTTTGTGGTGGAATGCACTTCTAAATAATTTAAGTATGACTTAGCCCTAAGTATTGTTTATGGAATTCGAGCCAGATAAAAACATGAGGTGTCTGAACGACACATGTGCCCCACTACGCTTCCCACACTGCCATCAAGGTCACTGTGACCTTGACCGTTGACCCCAAAATCAATAGGGTTTATCTACTAGTCATGACCAATCACCCTATGAAGTTCTCCATTTACTGATAAAAAACAAAGTGGTCTACCGACCGACCGACATTTGCAAAACAATATGCCCACTCTTCTTCAAAGGAGGTCATAACAGTGTCACTTGAAAACATGTACAGCTGAGTGGAAAAAAAAAACGATCAGGATATACACGTTTAGGTATGTAGCGTAACTTCATACGCTGGGCTAAAAAAATGCTGATTGCAAAGACAGCTTTCAGGATTAAAAAGCAAACTTTATCATCAATTTATATTGAGATTTCAGATGAAGTACTGGATATGTTCTAAACTTATGACAACAGTATGTTACACACCTGACAGATACCCGTAATCTACTCTTTATACGCTACTCACAGCATGGATCACCCCTCCCAACTCCATACCCATTCTATAACAAGCATTATCTCCCTTGAATTTGAAAACTCTAATAAAATAATGTTAATATTGTGTTTATGCAAGCTATTTTATTTTCAGTATTTGCCATTTTACAATATATTTACTGAAACAAATGTCATGAAGCAAGTTTATAGAGAGCAGTAAATATGATCTCTATATCTAATGAAAATTGCATAAAGTATATTACATACACTTACATTTTGCTAAAAATAACTTATCCATACTGTTACCTTATTCTTGGAAATCGTTCAGTAAGAATGGCCTGGCCTTTCATCAAAAGGTATCACTGAATGTGATCAATACACGTTGTACAGCAGGTGACACAAAAAATGTCAAAGTAAGTAACAGGAGACATGAACCTTGTTGGAACATCTTGAATATGAAGATTCATTGAGGTCATTTTTTAAAAGTATTGGGGAACAAGTTTTTACAACTTATATCAGTACTTATCCTTTGAGATGGTTCCTGGGTGAAACCAGTACTTAGTGTCTTTGTTAGCAATGAAAATTCCTTCAACAGGATTCGAACCCACAACCTTAGGATCTGCCGTCATATACCTTCCTACTTCTTCATGGTGCCCTCAATGCTGTACTGAATATCATTGCTTTGTATTTTTTTGTATAAATGGACAGGGATAGAGTGGATAGGACAAAGTGCATGAGTACTCTGTAGTGCAGGGTATAATGTGATACCAGCATTTATTATCATCCAGGAAATTTGGAGTATGTTTTTTCTGTGTAATTCAAACTCAGCAACTATTTTTTTATATATATATTAAAAGCCTAAGAAAGACTGCAACACAACATCAGAAAAAAAATCGAAAAAAATACAACGAAATCGAAAAAATACAACGAATTCAACATCTGAAACATCAACAGTCTCCATAAAAATCGATACATGAAATCAAGACAGACTGACGGCAATTATAAAGGAAACTAGCAGTGTCTTTGAAAAGTCCAGACAGAATGATATATCTAGTAGACTCTGACAACACTAGTGTCAGTAATAGTGCTACAGCAATTTGTCATGGAGCTAGGATTCACCAGTCTGCCATTTCTTACAGCTGGATTTCAATAAAATGCTTCATTGCTGGTATAGACCTTTACGAAAAGGTAACATTTATCACACAACTTTTTTGTAACATTTTATGGACAACTCCGTTGTTCAGGATCCTGACTGTGAGTATTATTATAGATCCCTGAACGGTATCCAGAACAGCTGTTCTACCCTGGCTTAATTAACCCTTTCCCTCATATAGACTCATTTTGACGCACTCAGTAGGTACCACATAAAGCCTGATCTGCAGAAAACCACAGTTAAACCTTACCAAATTTAATTACAAAATCCTCATCTCCAGACCACTGAGGAGCAGCGAACAGCATAAAACCTGATCAGCCTGCGAGTTACTCGCAGGCTGATCTGGTTTTATGCTGTTCGCATAGGTCTTTTCATGGTGTCCTCTATGAGGGAAAGGGTTAATACATGTCTGATCTAGCAGTCATCAACAAGGTACTGTTTTCTGATCAAGGTAAAGACTACTGCAGTTTTTCTAAGATTTCTTAGATAGAATGAATAAGAAATTAGACATTTTGATGAGTTTGCCAGCATATGTTCCTGTGCCAGGCTTTCCTCAGTGTTGATTCCTGACAAGACAAGTATATTCCATTACCTTCGGCTGAATTCCAACAGAACATTTCCTTGCTGGTTTAGCAGACACAAATTAAAGTCACATCTACAAATAAACCCGAATCACAACGTGCTTGAGAGAACTTGAAGAGGACTTTCTTGTTCAGCTGTTCTTGTATATTATTTAAGAAAGATTCAAGAAACATTCTTATCAACTTTTGTCTTTTCAGAGGTGAAATTTGTTTTCGGAGCTAGTCCCATCATTTTTGCCGTCTTCACTGCCAACTCTGCTGGGTTAGGAAGTGGTTCTGAGCTCTGCATTGGTATCAACTGAAACAGGAATGTCAGTGTAGATCACTGATAGTATTCATTGGTGATTAAGAAAATACAAAATAAGTTTCCATCAATTTAATATTAAATGTATGTGACTTGAATTAATACTGTATCTAATTAATAAATAAGTTTAAACCAAGTGTGGGTTCTCACTGACATACAATAACAATATGGTAACATTTCAAAGACCAGGAAAAAGCATGAATAAGCAATTATCAAAATGGATAAAAAATACCTTGTTCATTCTAAACATTAGTCAAATTATACTTTCAAAACATGCTGGATTTTTACTGACATTGGTCAAATTCATTTTTGCTGCGGCCTAATTGTTTTATACATATGTACATGTATAATATGTCATGTTATCTAGGACTTAAAGAAAAAACACCAGATTCCTAGTGTTTATTTTTTAATCCTCATCTTTAAACCTAAAAATTAATGTTATTTAAACCTTTCCTTCATGATTAATCACCCATTCTGATCAGGGTCTCCTCTGTTTGCTTATACAATATTGTAGCTCAGATTCTACACAGTCTGCAGAGCAAAGAAAAATCCACTGTTTCGTATACCAATTAATGTTCTGTTGATTAATATTCATTATATGATTCATGAAGGAAAGGGTTAAGAAACATACTCATCTCAAGACTAAAAACAAACTGTGTGCTTTCTGAGGCCAAATTGTCTTTAAAAGGATCAAATAAATACAGCTGTAACCAAACACAAACACTTAAACTGAACAATGAATCATAAAATATGAAACAAATAAAAAACAATTTTAAAGAAAAGCTCACACCTTATTTAAGGCTTCATATTTGTCTGAAATATTTAATCAATTTGTTAAAACTTCAACGTAGACCTTAACTTTGTTCAAGCTATTAATTTGTATACTGAATACATAGGGCTGGGCTGATGGATCGGACTATCGATTAATTGCAATGGTTATGAGGACGATAGTACTGCATCGATAGTGGTTTCTGACCATCGATAATATCGCCGATAGTGTTCCTGACTATTGATAGTGCAGTAATATATACACCTGACCACAAAGTCTATCTGTTAATCAAAATAAAAAAACCAACAAACATTCCCTAACGTTGCAGTTAAAAGAGTAATTCATATCGTGTCGGTTTTTAGGATTTGTTGCCAGTCTAATGTACATGTAAGGGATGGATATGGTTAAATCACTGACGAATGACGATAAAACTGACTCATAATTATAGCTTTTGAGTTCGAACAACAAATCAAAACAATCTCAATTTACAAGTCAATAACGTTTTCTTGAACTGTCTATAAAGTATAACACATTTTATTTTCGTATGTTTATATAACATGATTAACATTATAGCTGAAAATAAACATTACGTTTATTGCTGACGTGAGCATGCTATGGTTCTGGAATTATACCGTACCTGAAATAAACATCATGGCGACTCGCTCGCTTGACATTCAGTTTCAAATAGTTGAAAACAAAAGTTCAAAGTCAGAATTTGTTTGATATTTTTGTTTTTACTTTTGATTAAGTTTATTTTTTCTTTACTTGAGATTATATAAATATTTTTGACAAAGCTGTCAGTTGTGGATTTGAAAATAAAAACAAAGATAAAAAATGTTTATAGTTAACTGAAACATATATTTCCCTTTTATAAGACATGAGTCAAAGGGTCATTGGTAAAGCAATAGTATCGCAATGCATTGCAATATTAATCCTGCAATAGTTGAACTATTGCAATAGCAACATACTGACTATCGATAGTATCGCAATAGTCATTTTTGGTGTCAATGGTCAGCCCTATGAATACACACCAGTCCTACCTGTTTTCACAATGTTACGTTAATAAACACCTATATAGACCTTCATAGACCTGTATGATCTTCATGCTAGTGTATAATATCACACAATATCACAAAATGTCCAATGGGAAGTACACATTAATTTGACATTTTTCCACAGTCATGGATTGGTCAATTAAAGTCAGCAAATTATACCCAGTATTGCCGATCCTCTGGTGAAATGGTCCATTGTGAAAGATACTTTACATGTAACATGACCTCATCCATCTCCTGTCCCTATCAGCACTTTGGCCTATATTTAGTAACAGTGACCTTGACCTCATCCACCTCCTGTACCTATCAACACTTTGGCCTATATTTAGTAACAGTGACCTTGACCTTATCCATCTCCAGTAGCTACTGCATAATCTGGTACTATAATCTGTTAGCATTGGAAGGGTCTACTTATAGACAGAAATGCATTCATTAACATATTAAACTTTGATATTAGGCCATTTCATGTATATGTAACTAGTTCTGACCAGGCTGTTGTTCATTTGCAGGCTAAGTATATACATACTTGTCCAGTGACAAATCTAGAAACTAAAAAAACAAAAAACAAAAACAAGAGGGCCAAGATGGCCCTGTGTCGCTCACCTGAGTAAGATGGCTGTGTTAGGCATAATGACAAAAAATCTGGCATCTAAAAGTGTTTTTCTAACATTTGACTAAGTGACCTACTTATTGATCCTACCTGAATTTGCACTCAACTGGGAATTCATGCAGTCATCATTCATATTAAGTTTAATGAAGACTGGGACAAAAATGTAGGCCTCTAGAGTGTTCACAAGGTTTTTCTTAGATTTGACCTGGTGACCTAGTTTTTGACCTCATGTGACTCATTTTCAAACTCATCCAATATATCAATTAGACAAACATCCTGACCAAATCTATTGAAGATTGGGCTAAAACTGTGGCCTCTAGAGAGTTCACAAGGTTTTTCTAGATTTCCTGGTGACCTAGTTTTTGACCCCATGTGACCCAATTTCGAACTCATCCGAGATATCATGTAGACAAACATCCTGACCAAAATTTATGAAGATTAGGCCAAAACTGTGGCCTGTAGGGTGTTCACAAGGTTTCTCTAAGATTTTCCCTGGTGACCTAGTTTTTGACCCCATGTGACCCAATTTCGAACTCATCCGAGATATCATGTAGACAAACATCCTGATTAAGTTTGATGAAGATTGGGCCAAATTTGTGGCCTCTAGAGTGTTCACAAGGTTTTTCTAAGATTTGACCTGGTGACCTAGTTTTTGACCTCACATGACCCAATTTCAAACTCATCTGAGATATCATGTAGACAAACATCCTGACTAAGTTTCATGAAGATTGGGCCAAATTTGTGGCCTGTAGAGTGTTCACAAGGTTTTTCTAAGATTTGACCTGGTGACCTAGTTTTTGACCCCACATGACCCAATATCGAACTCATCCGAGATATCATGTAGACAAACATCCTGATTAAGTTTGATGAAGATTGGGCCAAATTTGTGGCCTCTAGAGTGTTCACAAGGTTTTTCTAAGATTTGGTAGACAAACATCCTGACCAAGTTTCATGAAGATTGGGCCAAAACTGTGGCCTCTAGAGTGTTCACAAGCAATTGTTGACGACGGACGACGGACGACGGACGACGCACGACGCACGACGGACAAAAGGCGATCACAAAAGCTCACCCGAGCACAAGTGCTCAGGTGAGCTAAAAACATAGGTACTTGGGATGCAGATCTTCAAATTCCAATATGTATGTGTCCCACTTTTCTCAATCTGTTTACAACTGTTAAAATTTTATGTGCATGTTTTCCTTGTCCAATCCATCAATAAAAGCTGTAAAAAGTAATTCTAGTATTTATACATCCAACAATCTGACCCACTTTCAAAAATGTCTGAAATTTTACATCAACAAACATTCTGACCAAGTTTCATGAAGATTAGATAAAAAATGTGGCCTCTAGAGTGTTCAACTGTTGACAATGCAGAATACATGCTTACAATGGACAAAGATCGATAAAAAAAGCTCATTCTGAGCAAAAGCAAAATATAACTTGACAACCCAGTGTTCATTGAACAAATCAATAGTCAAACATTAATTTTTTAGACTGACTGTGAACTTTACAAACCAATCAATTTGAGCTTCCAGCTTGTTATCATCAAAGATAATGCAGATTGATTAAACAAAATATACAGCATTTAAAAGACATTTTGACCTCATAATTACAAAATATGGGGATACGAAAAGGACAGCAGAAGAGTAAGAGACCAAACAGACTGAAAACAAATACAACATAATTATTCACAAGTCTTACCCTGTCCACACGGTGCTTGATGATCTTGCCGTCCTTGTTGACTGTGAATGTGGAGATAGCCTCATGAGTACTGTGGGAGAAACACAACACAAGATGTTAGCAAGCCCTCAATCTCCTAGCCCCGATCATCTCAGACTCAAATTTGAGTATTAAACTTAAAACCCATTATGAAACTAACAGGCATAGTTTGAATCTGAGAATAACAATTGTACTTAAGTACCTATCTTGAGAATAAAAATTGTACTTAAGTACCTATCTTGAGAATAAAAATTGTACTTAAGTACCTATCTTGAGAATAAAAATTGTACTTAAGTACTTATCTTGAGAATAAAAATTGTACTTAAGTACCTATCTTGAGAATAAAAATTGTACTGAAGTACTTATCTTGAGAATAAAAATTGTTCTTAAGTACCTATCTTGAGAATAACAATTGTACTCAAGTACCTATCTTGAGAAATTGTACTTAAGTACCTTTTTTATTTTTGGGGCCTAAACTGCAGAAACAGATTCTGATACCCAGCTAAGATTGTATTTATTTTGCAGGAGCAATTTAATTAGAAAAGAGGAGACCATGATCAGACAGCTCCTTCATTTCTTGCTCTGTTTGCCAGGGCGTCCAAACATGTTTATATTCATTACGTAAATAGTTTAAATTTTGCCTGCTTAACTCACAAACATCTTAAGGTAAAGAATTAAATACTTTACAAGAAATACTTCAGCAAAACTGATGGTAGGATATCATTTATCCAATTTTAGATGATAGATGCATGCAACATTAACAGTCATTACTTATTTACCCTGAACACTTTGATTAATTTTTATTAATAAAAAGAAATTGTTACTTTATATTAAACAAGAGCTGTCAGAGGACAGCACGCTCGACTATTCAAAATGCTTGTTGGTAAATCAAATGAAATCTTTTTAAATTCTTGCCCTTCACATTCCCTGTAAGCATGAAAGTAACTTGCATACGAAACTTTAACCAAAATTTCTAAGTTTAAAAAGGGGCATAACTTGTAATATATTCCATCAAAAGTTATCAACCATGAAAGTATGATACTCCTCAACGTATTAAAGATGTTTAAAATCAATCCCATGCCTGGATACTGAGATATTAGTATAAAAGTACCTTGTATGCAAAACTTTAACCAAAATTTAAAAAGGGGCAATAATTTGTAACATATTCTATCAAGAGTTATCTACCATGAAAGTATGATACCCCTAAACATATTAAAGATGTTTCAAATCAATCGCATGCTTAATACTGAGATATAAGCATGAGAGTATCTTGCATGCAAAACTTTAACCAAAATTTCTAAGTTAAAAAGGGGAAATAATTTGTAATATATTCCATTAAGAGTTATCTTCCTTGGTTGTATGATGCCCCTAAACATATTCATAAACTTTCAAGTCAATACCATGAATGGTTACTGAGATACAAACTAAATAGTAGCTTGCACGCAAAACTTCAACCAAATTTTCCATTGCATGCAAAATTTTAATCAAAATTTCTAAGTTAAAAAGGGGCCATAATTCAAATTAAATTCAGTCAAGAGTTATCTACCTTGGTTGTCTGATGCCCCTGAACATATTTATAAATTTTCAAGTCAATACCATAAATGGTTATTGAGAAATAAGGTTGATAGTAACTTGCACGCAAAACTTTAACCAAAAGCTGCAACGCTGACGCCAACGCCAGGGTGACTACAATAGCTCTCATATTCTTCGAATAAAGCTAACAAAAGTGTCAGTCTCTTTAAAACAATCCAATCTAAATTAGGATTCAATATAAACTAGAAATGAGGACACAGATGCCCCCACTCGTGTGCATTCCCCCCCCCCCAAAAAAGCCAACACCCTGGAGCACAAGTCATGACCTGTGAAATACATCCATGAAGTTTTAAAGTCTGTAGCACAAATACCTTCAGAGTTACCTGTGTCACAGTTTTGGGATGGACGGAAGGTCAGAGGAGAAGTTTCAAATCAATCCTATGCTTGGTTACTGAGATATATAAAGCATGAAATTCCTTGCTTGCAAAACTTTACAAAAATTTCTAAGTTAAAAAGGGCCATAATTTGAAATTTTTCCTTGAAGGATTATGTACCTTGATAGTATGATGCCCCTGAACATGTTAAAGACGTTTAAAATCAATCCCATGCCTGGATACTGAAATATAAGCATGATATTCCTTGCATGCAAAACTTTAACCAAACTTTCTACGTTAAAAAAAGGGGCCATGATTTGCAATATATTCCATCAAGAGTTATTTACCTTGATAGTATGATGCCCCTGAACATGTTAGAGATGTTTTAAATCAATCCCATGCCTGGGTACTGAGATATAAACATAAAATTCCTTGCATGTAAAACTTTTAACCAAAATTTCTATGTGAAAAAGGGGCCATAAATTCAGTCAGGAGTTATCTACCTTGGTTGTCTGATGCCCCCAAACATATTTATGAACTTTCAAGTCAATACCATAAATTGTTATTGAGATATAAGCTGGATAGTAACTTGCATACAAACAATTTAACCAAAAGCTGCAATGCCAACGCAAGGGTGGCTGCAATAACTCTCACATTCTTTGTGTAATCAAGCTAAACATGTTTATCATTGTAGATGTGTTCCCTATATCTATGGTAGTTAATCAACCATGGTTCATACCAAAACATTGGAGTTTCCAAAGTTATAACAAATTAAAGGCCTGTTGATTTGCCATATAACCAAACACAAGAAGAGCAACCATCTTTATTTGCCTCTCATAATTTTCTATCCGATAGGAAATAACAAGTTTAATAAAAGTCTGATAAAAGTTAAGTAAGTACCAACTTAATTGCAAGAGATTTGTTGGTTTCAAGTGGGTTTTAGAAGGCCTTTAAAATCAAGGGTTTTTCCAAATAGACATCAAATTCAAGGGTTTTTCAAGATAGACATCAAATTCAAGGGTTTTTCAAGATAGACATCAAATTCAAGGGTTTTTCAAGATAGACATCAAATTCAAGGGCTTTTCAAGATCTGTGTAAACCATGTCAGCTCTTTGATTTGAGACTTAAATATTTCAGAAAATACAAAAGTTTGCATGAATAAGATCCTAGGTCTTACAAATTATTCGGGTGTATGCACTCAAAAAGTAGGAACCCGAAAAAAACTTGAAGTCTTGGATTCCCAGACTACCAGTCATTTTTCAAAGTATCTCTCACAGTTATAAAGATTCTTGACTCATAGTAAATAATGGATAGACTTGAGAAACAAACACAAACACTATGAAGCCTTTCTAGGATACTTACTCATACATCTCCTTCCGTCGAGGAAGCTTCAAGCTCAGTAGTGTCTTAAAGGTCCTTTTGATGAGCAAGATGTTCGAGCAGGTGTACAATCGCCAGTGTAACCGAACTGTGCCCTCGTTTGGGTGAGTCGTTATTCCAACAACCTGTGTCAAATGCCATTACATTTAAGCCATCATGACATGTGCCGATACAGCGTGGAAGCCAATTTTAAGCAGATCCATTATAACGCTATAATTTGCGATCAAGCCTAGACGATGTTATATTGAAGCATCTTGGAACTAAAACTATCACACACAAATGCATGTGATCTTTCTTTCATCAATTACTTAAGTTATAACTTTTGACATCCATTTGTTGCAGGCACATAAGACAGGTTTATACTGACCACTAAATAGTAAACATATTATAGAGCACCATGATAAAATATTTCCCTGAAGAAAGTCATTTTTTGGTTTCCAGCCATTTCATGTTACAGTTGATGTTTTTAAACTTTATCTAAATATTAACCACAGTTTAGTTACCTCTAATATATCATAAAATCTGAAATCATGTGCAACAATCTTTCATTTTATACTGCTTAAATTAGTTATTACTCAAACTTTCCATATTTTAAATGGTTTTATATGCAAACCTTCCCAATTTAAAAGCCAAAGGCAAATTTAACATCCCTCTACTCCAAAATAAAATATGTCTGTACTGCTAATGAGTAAATGAGGCTCTGCTGATATCCCCAGACTTCCAACACAAATGATGAAAAAATCAGCTCAAACTGTGGACCCAAAATATATCATTGCCCCTTTCCAGTTTTAAGTAGAGAAAATGTAAGCCTTGAGGCGAGTTGCACACACAAATAATTTCCTGAGTTTCAATGTACTTTTCACTGTATGCAACCAGATGTTGCAAAAATAAGTTTTCAGGCAGAGGAAGGTACTCTTTAAAAGCGCCTTGTGCAGTAACATGGTAAACAAATATGGACAACAAGGTTTTAGGTTTTCATATGTGGAGTAGATATAACTTAATAAACATTTTTTTTTTGTTGTTTCTGATCGGATTTATAAACTGTGTGTTCATATGCCAGTTAAATGCATGGATTATCTGCAAAATCTTGCAGATTGATTTTGGTTTTAAATGGACGATGAATATTGTCTATGTTAGATACCGTCTTGAAAACACTTTCTTTGCTGCCGGTAAAATAGAGTAAAATTGTTACACAGAGCATGAAGAAAAACAGGAATATGTGACATTGCAACACTTTGTGTGAGCTACTTGCTCTGTCTTTCCCATTAAAGGCTAGGTCAACTGTTAACATACAGTATCATGAACAAGACCATGTCTTTGTGTAAACAGGTTAACTATTGGCTATCTATTACCCCTGGAATGTGTTATGTGGATAACATGTAAGTCAATATGATATACATGTATCTGTAAACAATGGAAGGGTCCATTTTAATGGGCATGCACAATATATTCACCACAGAAATAAACAAATAAGAACTCACCTCATAACCATACTTGCAGTAAAATATAGGAGCAACTAAATTCATCTTTAATATATACATATGGTAGTCTCTAAGACCTCTGAAAAAAGAAAAAAAGTCACTGTCTGAAAATGCAAGAACTTACTAGTTTGGAAAGCTGAAATTAGAAAAAAAGGTGTATGTCAGTAACAGACATCAAACTGAAAATATCTATTAGTCAATGACTTGATGATTAATGTAATCAGGGGTACGTCAGTATGCATAGCATAAGCTTTGAAGTTTTTAAATTAACCAGGGATTTACTGAATAAAATAACAAGAAAATATAAGATTTAAGTGCATGCAACCTCAAAAGTCTTGCAGCTACGCCCCTGGTAATGAATGGATGAAATGAAAGTGTGTCAGAGAATCCACTGGCCAGGGATGAACAACCTACAAGTCACAATGAATGTACTTGGGATGATCATCAGCATTGGGCTTTTTTTTGATGACTCACTGACCTGCAGTGACAGTTTCTCAACAACAGACCCACTTGAAAAAGAACATAAAACCTATGAAAAGAAAAAACACATTTACTGTGACAACATCCATCAAACTAACTAAGGATTGACAAACAGTATAAATCCTGATCAGCCTATGCAGGGTTTTTTCCCCTTCTTTATCAGGAGCCATTCAAAGGCATCCCTACAGAATGTCTTTATATTCATTGTTATTCACTCTAGGCCATTTTTACCCCCCCCAAAAAAAAATCATGAAAATGGCGATTTTATCTCTTCGCCCAACGTTTGACTCTTAAAATTATAGCCAGATATTCCGACAGAACACTTGCTTTGAAATTCAGGAGTCCCTTCTAAAAATTTAGTTAGGAGTCCCTGTCACATTACTAAGATACCCATTCTCACAACCATTGTTTGAAAGTAAGTGTCCCAACGGAATACCTGGCATGTCAATTCTGGAGCCCTTTCAAATTTTTGGTGTCCTTGGGATCCTGAAACACTGTTAGTGTAGGCTGTTGATCCCCACCCCATTTAAAGAAATATGAATTGAAGGCCTTTTCCCATCATTAGATAACAAGAGCTCTGGTTACCACAGAATATACCCTTCCTATGATTTGATAAATTCAAAGGCCATAACTCATGAATGTCTTGGAAATCTGACTGGCAGAGATATTATGCCAATACACACTGTGAAAATATTTGGTGAAGTTTGGTTCATGTTTTCTGAATTAGTGATCAGACTGTTAATATTGCAGTTTTAGTTGATTAATTAAAGGGCCATAACTCTGAAGAGTCTACAACATTCTGGCTGGTTACAAAATAGTGTGCCAATGCACAGTGATCATGGTTAACTTTTGTTGGACACCAATATCCAACCAACCCATGTGCCTTCATACGGACCAATAATGTCCCATTATTTGAGGGGCATATAAAACAAGATGCCCATGATGGCCCTAAATCGCTCACCTGAGATAAATAGGTTGACCATGAAGGAACATCTGTACCAATTTATTTTAAAATCTGGCCAGTAGTTTAAAAGAAGATGATTTTTAAAGTTTTCATATTTTTTTTTCTTTTTGTTGCCATGGCAACCAGAGTTCTACATGGATCAAGTTTATTTTAGCAACTTTTGAGAAGGTTGACCCAAGGATCATTCCTGCCAAGTTTAATCAAATTCTGTACAGTGGCTTCAGAGGAAATGTTGATTAAAGTTTTCCCTATATACATTTAAGGCAAATAAGCCCCGCCCCTGGCGGCCATGTTTTTTACGGATCGGAATTTTTTTTTACAATTTTGGTAGAGGTTGACCAAAGGAACATCTGTACCAATTTATTTTAAAATCTGGCCAGTAGTTTTGAAGAAGATGATTTTTAAAGTTTTCATATTTTTTTTTCTTTTTGTTGCCATGGCAACCAGAGTTCTACATGGATCAAGTTTATTTTAGCAACTTTTGCGAAGTTTGACCCAAGGATCATCCCTGCCAAGTTTAATCAAATTCTGTCCAGTGGTTTCAGAGGAGATGTTGTTTAAAGGTTTCTCTATATACATATACGGCAAATAAGCCCCGCCCCTGGCTGCCATGTTTTTTTACGGATCGGAATAATTTTAGCAACTTTGGTAGAGGTTGACCCAAGGAACATCTGTACCAATTTATTTTAAAATATGGAAAGTAGTTTTGAAGGAGATGATTTTTAAAGTTTTCATATTTTTTTTTCTTTTTGTTGCCATGGCAACCAGACTTCTACATGGATCAAGTTTATTTTAGCAACTTTTGTGAAGGTTGACCCAAGGATCATCCCTGCCAAGTTTAATCAAATTCTGTCCAGTGGTTTCAGAGGAGATGTTGTTTAAAGGTTTCTCTATAAACATATAAGGCAAATAAGCCCCGCCCCTGGCTGCCATGTTTTTTTACGGTTTGAAATAATTTTAGCAACTTTGGTAGAGGTTGACCCAAGGAACATCTGTACCAAATTATTTTGAAATCTGGCCAGTAGTTTTGAAGGAGATGATTTTTAAATTTTTCATTTTTTTTCTTTTTGTTGCCATGGCAACCAGAGTTCTACATGGATCAAGTTTATTTTAGCAAATTTTGTGAAGGTTGACCCAAGGATCATCCCTGCCAAGTTTAATCAAATTCTGTCCAGTGGTTTCAGAGGAGATGTTGTTTAAAGGTTTCTCTATATACATATAAGGCAAATAACCCCCCCCAGGATCGGAAAATTTTAGCAACTTTGGTAGAGGTTGACCCAAGGAACATCTGTACCAAATTATTTTGAAATCTGGCCAGTAGTTTTGAAGGAGATGATTTTTAAAGTTTTCAAATTATTTTTCTTTTTGTAGCCATGGCAACCAGAGTTCTTCATGGATCAACTTTATTTTAGCAACTTTTGTAGAGCCTCACCCAAGGAACATTCCTGTCAAGTTTCATTAAATTCTGTCCAGCAGTTTCAGAGGAGATGTCGTTTAAAGCAAATTGTTGACGACGGACAACGCTGGACGCACGACGACGGATGCCGGACGAAGGGCGATCACAAAAGCTCACCTTGAGCACTTTGTGCTCAGGTGAGCTAAAAAGGCTAGAAATGACCTGCAAGCTAAAGTTTTCGGGTGCATGAAAGGTCTTTTCTTACCAGGTTACAAGATGGTGAATTTTTAACAAGAGGGCCATGATGGCCCTGAATCGCTCACCTGAGTACCATTGCTTCAACTGATGTCAAGGTTTTTAAACAGACAAGGATTCTGATATAACTTAATCTAAAACATTTTACCCCTGACAATACTACACACCAAATATCTAAGCAATGGGCCATATGGTTTCAGAGAAGACTTGGGCGCAGGGTCATTTATCACCGTAGGGCCAAGAGTTTGAAAATCTTTGTAATAAACCATTAGATGCAACTACATACCAAAAATCTTAGCTCTAGGCCTTATTGATTCATAGAAGAAGATTTTTTAAGATTTTCCTATATAACTCTATGTAAAACAAGTGACCCCTGGTGCGGGGTCATTTATCACCATAGGGCTATGATTTGTACAATCTTGGTAGTGGCCCATAAGATGATGCTTCATACCAAATATCTAAGCTCTAGGCCTTATGCATTCATGGAAGAAGATTTTTTAAGATTTTCCTATATAACTCTATGTAAAACAAGTGACCCCTGGTGCGGGGTCATTTATCATCATAGGGCTATGATTTGTACAATCTTGGTAGTGGCCCATAAGATGATGCTACATACCAAATATCTAAGCTCTAGGCCTTGCAGTTTTGCAGAAGAAGATTTTCAAAGTTTGCATTTTTAAAATCTATTTTTAGCTCCTGTGACCTAATTATGCAATGGACCAGAACCATTTATACAACTTTAGTAGAGCTTCATCCAAGGAACATTCCTGCAAAATATTTTTCAAATTGGCCAAGCCGTTTAGGAGGAGATGTTGTTTGAAGCAATTGTTGACGCCGGACGTACGGACGCACTGACGCACGCACGCACGGACGACGGACAAAAGGCGATCAGAAAAGCTCACCTTGAGCACGTTGTGCTCATGTGAGCTAAAAAAGGGGTGTAAAATTCTGAAATCATTACTTGCCTTCACAACTTAGAGGTAGTCAAATACAAAACAAGAGGGCCAAGATGGCCCTAAAGACGCTCACCTGAGGACATTTGTGCTGACCAAGTTTGAGGAAGATTGAATCAAAATTGTGGCCTTCAGTGTGTAAACAAGGTTTTTCTAAGATTTGACCTACTGACCTACTTTTGGATCCAACCTGACCCATTTTAGAACTGGTTCAAGATATCACCAAGACAAACATTCTGACCAAGTTCGAGGAAGATTGAATCAAAATTGTAGCCTCTAATGTGTAAACAAGATTTTTCTAAGATTTGACCTACTGACCTACTTTTCAATCGCTTTTTAGGTCTATTAGATTAATGATCTTCGATAATTCGTTGAAATTTCTGAAGAGAATCCTATACCTACCAAACTGAAACCGGAAATGGAGGGCTGAATAGTTTCCTAATTTTTCATTGGTTAATAATATTATAACCTAAAACGACCGAATGTGTTTTTATTACCAACAATACGATTATCTGTACTTTCATATCTTTCTTAAAGAAAATTTTTATTTAATATACAATTGACAAATATTCTCTTAGTCTTTTTATCATTTTATTTAATCGTAGATACTGATTTTAATATAAAACATATATCAAGTATGTAATTTAAAGTAAAAAGTGATTCAATCCAGGGCAAAATTTTAACCATTATCTAGTCATAATCTGTCAAACTAGTAATATTGCAAAATATTTTTTTTATGATTGGTCTATATGAATTATGTGGGTATGGACCACTAGACAATATTTCACATCAAATCTATAGATTAAGCTCTAGGTCTTTTCCTATGTAACTCTATGTGAAACAAGTGACCACTGGTGCGGGGTCATTTATCACTGTAAGGCTATGATTTGAACAACTGAGGTAATGAACCATTATATGATGCTACATACCAACAAGAGGGCCATGATGGCCCTGAATCGCTCACCTGAGTACCATTGCTTCAACTGATGTCAAGGTTTTTAAACAGACAAGGATTCTGATATAACTTAATCTAAAACATTTTACCCCTGACAATACTACACACCAAATATCTAAGCAATGGGCTATATGGTTTCAGAGAAGACTTGGGCGCAGGGTCATTTATCACCGTAGGGCCAAGACTTTGAAAATCTTTGTAATGAACCATTAGATGCTACTACATACCAAAAATCTTAGCTCTAGGCCTTATTGATTCATAGAAGAAGATTTTTTTAAGATTTCCTATTTAACTCTATGTAAAACAAGTGACCCCTGGTGTGGGGTCATTTATCACCATTGGGCTATGATTTGTACAATCTT
>CM037787.1:59611568-59661568 GCA_021229015.1 Solen grandis | reverse complement strand
TGGGTAGTGGAGGCTGCGAATGCCAGGATAAAGCGCTGGAAATATCTAGACCATGTGCTCCCTACTAATCAAGTACCATACATTGGTGATTATGTGAGAATCGTATGTGCGCTGTCCAACATGTACTTTCCAGCTCTTAGCAAGACACAGGATGAGGACTCTATCACAGCTGCTCAGATGCTGGATAGAATGTCTAACATCTGTAGTTTGCAACAGTTTGTTGAGGAATATAACCTGGAAAGGCGAAGTGTAGTGCAGTGGAGTAGCACTGACATTCTCACCGACTTTCCAAGGTTAAATGAAACTATACTGAGAATAATAACACTCGGAACTTATCAGTTAAAACTGAGTACAAGCTATGTCCAGGAATACATAAGTGGCGAGTGTGATTTTCTTTTCCATAAAGAAATTCCCGGTCTTTTAAGAGTCAGACTTCAGAGCCGCCATGTCTCATCTAAATCGTATTTAGTATGGATAAGGTACGATACAGACCATGTAATAGCATGGTACTGCAAATGTAGGGCTGGGGCCAGGACTGTTGGGACATGTTCCCATGTTGCCGCAGTCCTTTGGTACCTTGGTGTAGCTGTCCACACAGATCATGATGTGTATGGAGTGAAGGACTGGGGTGAGTTTCTGGAGGATGCGGCGTCAACTCCAGAAACGATTGATTCATCAGACTCAGACTCTGAAGACAGTTTAGTGGAGGAATAGATACTCATCCTAACATTATTAAATAGGGCCAAAAAGTTCACAACAATGAAGTATCAAAAGTCATTATTTTATTACTGATTGAAGTATACCCATTCTGATCGTTGAATGTCTGTCATCAACAATCGAGTTGTTGACAGTCAAGATGCTGCAGTTTTGATCAGATAATTTTCAGTTATATGTAGGTTCAAATATGTGTACATCACATTCATTCAATCAAAGTTAGATATCATTTCTTTAATAGTTATTTATTGAATGTATGTTAAGGTTATACCTGGACATTTTTGTAATGATTATTGTACATGATAAAATTAAATCCACTTTGCTGAAATTTTAAATGCGCTGTTTTAACATTACTAGCATACATTATTATATGTTTTAAGCACAAGCATGGCTGCTATGGAAAAAAGATAATGAGATGACATATTAAAATTTACAACCGGGGAAAAGTTATATAATAATAAATAATGATCTTAATGTTCAGTAATATTTATGCAAAAACGGATGCCAATGTTTGTAAATGAGTTCAGTACATAATTAATTGTTGATTTTCAAAATTTTAAGTGTTTCTATAGCAACACTGATATTTTATTATATTATTTATCGGCGCTTTTGTTAAATTATGACTGCCAGTATGTACATTTACATTACTATATAGAATTGATAGAAATAAAATTAACATTAAAATTCTAATGATTCAAAGTATTTTGCGGTGTTGCAAGATATGATTAATTGTATAGTTGCCATGGAAATGCCATAATGTATTTGTGCATTCATGTTTTAAATTTCCACCTAAGAAATGTTTTAAGCTATATCATTTATAATTACATAATGTATGTAATGATATGTTGGCAAAAATAGTAAAATACTGCTTTATAACAGAAAAAAATGATTTATGTCATTTGGTTGCTATGGTAACCAAATAAAGGAAATTATCCAAAAAAAATTTGTTGTTGCTGATAAAACATATAAATATGTACCTCTTCTGAAATTTTCACGAATTTCCGAAACAGGGCACATTTTTAGCCTTAGTGAACCTAGCCCTTTGGACGAGAACTCCTAAGATTCTGCCAAATTTTCTCATGCTATATAGTAAATGGGAGAAAATTGAATGATTCTGCTCAACAACACAGTGCAGATTTTACATTTGTCAATCAAAATGGAGCAAGTGTTATTGACTATTTTATACTTGCAGAAGGTTTATTTAATCTAGCGCTAACCTTTGAGGTATTGGACAGAACTGAAAGTACTCATATGCCTTTATCACTAACCTTAACATTACATGTACAAGAAGAAAACAGTATGGAAGACACTTCTTATAACCATGAGTATTATGTATGAATGAAAAAACAAAAGAAGATTATAATGCATTTCTAAAAAATGAAACTGAAAAGAGCCTATTAACTTTACAAAACATGTATATGAATGAAACTGATGTAAATGTCATTTTAGATAAGTTTGAGTCTATACTAATTGATTGTAGCCAAACTTTCAAACATAGTAAAGTACGTAAACATATCTGTAAGCAAAAAGGAAAAGCATGGTTTGACAAAGAATGTCGAAAGGCAAAGACTGAGGCAAAAAAGGCTTTTAGATCTTTTCGCTCTTTTAGAAATGAAGAGAACTTAATTAATTATATAAATAAAAAATATGCATATAAGAACATATGTAAAAGTAAAAAGGTACAATATAACAATAATTCTATGAATACATTAAATAAAAATATAAAAAATTCAAAAATATTTTGGCAAGAATTAAAAAAGTTGTCAGAAACAGTTAGGAATGAACCAAATATTAGTATTAACTGTTGGCTTGATCATTTTAAAAAATTGTTTACAACAACAATATATGAAAATATTGAAGAGAACGGCGATGAAGAAAATATGAATAACATTGATGATGTTGAAAATGCACTTTTTAATGATCTGATTTCTGAGGAAGAAATCCTCTCATGTGTAAAAATTATAAATAAAAATAAAGCATGTGGCGGGATCCTTATACCTCAACATATATTACATGGTATTGATATTCTTCTACCTTATATCAATAAGTTATTTAACAAAATATTTGTATCATCCACTTTTCCAGAAAAGTGGACAAAAAGTATAATTATACCTATACATAAGAAAGGTAACAGAAATAATACAAGTAATTACAGGGGTATATCTCTCTTAGATATCCTATGTAAGATATATACATCTATTTTAAACAGAAGATTAACTATTTATGTTGAGGCATATAACAAAATAAATGAGTGTCAAGCAGGTTTTCGTTCAGGTTATTGTACTGTGGACAATGCATTTATTTTATATTCTATTGTTAATAAATATTTCCAAAGAAGGGGTAAGCCTGTATATGTAGCATTTATTGATTTTCAAAAGGCATTTGACTCGATAAGCAGACCTATTCTGTTTGATGTATTAAAGCGCAAGAACATAAAAGGCCACTTATACTCATCTATTAAATCCATATATGTTTCGGTAAAAGCATATGTAAGGACAAGGAAGGGTTGCTCAGATTTATTTGATTGTCCACTTGGCCTTAGGCAAGGCTGTTGTATCAGTCCGATTTTATTTGCCCTTTTTATTGATGAATTTTATAATATTTTGTGTGATAACAATGTTCGTGGTATACAGCTTTATCCAGATTTAACGGAAATATTTTTACTTATGTTCGCAGATGACTTAGCATGTATTTCAGACACTGTAGCTGGATTGCAAAAGCAACTCAAACTGTTACACACTTTTTGTATTGAATATAAGCTCAATGTAAATGTAGAAAAAACTAAAATTTTAGTATTTAAAAGAGGAGGCACTTTATCTAGATTAGAACAATGGTATTATGGAAACTCAAAGCTAAAATGCAAAAATCCAGCCAATTTTATTATATGGATCGGAAATTTGGGAAGGCTGAAAATATTGTGTGAAGGCGAAAAAAGCCCTGATAGCTGTTATAAAATCTCTTGAATGTTGCAAATGTTTGCCATATAGTATATATTTTAAAATATTTGATGCAAAAATCCAGCCAATTTTATTATATGGATCGGAAATTTGGGGACTTAATAATTTTGTTTGTCTTGAAAGTATTCAAATTTTTGCTTGTAAACGCTTTTTACATGTAAAACAATCAGCTTGTAATGATGCAGTGTTAGGTGACTTAGGAAGATTCCCTTTATACATATATGCTGCCAAAAGATGCATTAGCTATTGGTTAAGAATTCTCAATATGCCTAAATATAGATATGTTAGAATATGTTATGATATGCAAGTACACTTTGATTCTTTAGGATATAATAATTGGGTAAGCAGTGTTAGGCAACATCTTTATTCAAACGGTTTTGGATATGTATGGGAACATCAATATGTATCAAATCAAAAGTTATTTCTCACCGCATATGTTACTAGATTAAAAGATCAGTATGTGCAAAATTGGTATGAAATTTTAAAAAGAAATTGTCCTATTAAAATTTAAAAGAGATTAATACATCAAATTGTTAAATATTGATAAGTTTAGGAGTTGTTTAGCAAATTTTAGAAGTTCTTCACATAGCCTTATGATAGAAACATGTCGTTATTATAATATACCTAGGGAATATAGAGATTGTCCATATTGTGAAAGTTATCTAGAGGATGAATACCATTTTATATGCATTTGTTCATTATATAAGAATATTCGTTCAATATATATACCAGTTATTTACTATGAAAACCCCTCTGTTGAAAATTTTACAATCTTATAGCATGTAAAAATGAAGATGTCATTAAGAAATTAGCAATGTTTATCTTCCATGCAACTAATGTAAGATATGAATATTTAGGCAAGTAAAGTTTTACTACACTATGACTTATAATATTATGTATTGTCTTTAGGAATCCAGATCTTACCCTATCTTTGTATTATATTTTAAATTTTTTTTGGGGGGGCCTTCCAAAAAAATATAATCTGTAGATGGGTTTGCCAGGAGGTTATAATCTATTATCCTTGAACTATTTATTTTATTCTGCTTGTTGTTTTCGGTACATGCATTATTTGACACAATTCTATAACATGTTTAAATAGCAAATTCATATTTTACACATTTGAGAAAATATGTGTAGGCACGTGCCTACTGTACCCAAAGGAAACTATGCCAATGGTACAACCTGTACCATATAAACAAACATGGTTACCATGGCCTTGGATCGACCCAGTGGACTTCCAGGAACTTGACAAACACCATAACGAGTTCAATTAATCAAGTTTTATCTTCACACGCGCGCGCGGAGTATGCTTCGTATGTTTTAAAAAAATGTCCACGTTTACAGACATAATACATAGTTTCCAATCTTCAAAACAAGGTATAACACAATAAATTGATTCAAGCTAACAAGACAATCTGTCGTTTGTGTTTTTATTTGTTGTTTGGGGGTTTAACGTCCCACCGACAGTATTTCAGTCATTTTGAGACGATGTCCACTTGAGATAGTCCTGCCACACTGCAGTATCACGCCATAGACATGTGGTATGATACCACATCCAGTCACATTATCCTGACAGCGGTCCAACCAGTCCTTGAAGTACCCTTATATGCTGAGCGCCAATCAATTGACCTATACCTGTAACATTTTTAACGACTTTCGTATGTCGCATCAGGAATCGAGCCAACGACCTTCCGATTCCGAGGCGTACGCTCTAACCACTAAGCCACCGGGATCGGTAATATGTTGTTTGACAAGTCACATGTCATTTAGACAAAGAGTGTCATTTATGCAAAATAACATGTCTTTACATCATGTCGTTTCAACAAGTAAACACGAAGTCTTCACAAGATGCTGCTTGAAAGGAAATAACGCCATTTCGACATTTCACCTTATAACGTATATAAATAGCCTACTACCACGATACTTTGAAATGATAGAGCCGCCAAATCACATGCAGTGTACATGATGAAATTATGTATTGACAAAATCACATCGGTATTTGACAAGATAAAATATACAATTGACCAGTCAACACAGTATACTGACAAAACCGCACACAAAATATAGTGTTCGTACAATACAACTTGTAATAAGTCTACATAAGACAGTTGCGGCGTTCCATACTTAATGGTTAAGAAGGCGCTCGCTCGCTTCGCCCCTTCTTAATCATTAAGATTTCACTACATATTTTCTAACTATTACATAGTTTTTATTATATAAGTACGGTTTTGTATCCTTATCTAATGCATGTTGATTCGATAACATTGGTCATATTGCAATGCACTAGTAAAACATTTTCCAGGGTAAGCTTGCTACCGGACACCCATATCCAGAACCAAAGATCGCCATCATCACCAGTTTATATTTAGGATAAATATAGCTTATTTTCTTTTCTTGCAGATCTCACCACGTATTTCGAATACGTACTACAAGACGCCTGTTCAGAGGACATTTCTGGTCAACTATTTTAACCCTGTACACTACATTTCTTATAGAATTGATTTTGAAACGATTGGATTTGATTCATGCGCTTATAAGAATTGCGAATGTACTGTAAATACAAGTCTTTTATGGAAGAGTGATGCCGTAATATTTCAAGGTCGTGCTATTAAAAATAAACATTGGTTTTCCCGTCCACCAGGTCAGGTGTGGATATTTGGTGAACATGAAGCACCGATTAATTATGAAAAGGGCAACTCGGAGTGGAAAAAAGGAAAATGGAGATCAAGTTTTAACTGGACAATGACGTATGACAAGGCAAATACAGATATTTTTCTGCCCTACGGTGAACTAAAAGAAGTGTCTTCTCCAGAAGAGCGAGATTTTGATGCCATTTATAGAAACAAAACTGGAGAGGTTCTTATTGTTACATCGCATTGCCAAACAGAGTCAAAACGAATGGAGTATATAAAAGAGTTGCGAAAATATATAAAAGTTGACGTGAAAGGAGCTTGTGGGACACCTTGGCGATGTGGATTGAGACATAAGCACGATGATTGCTTCCAAATTCTTAATAAATATAAGTTTTACCTGGCTTTTGGGAATTCCTTATGTCGTGGCTACTTTACTGAAAAGTTTTATGAAAACTTTGAATATGACACAATCCTTGTTACCCGAGGTGGATCAAAGGGTCAAGGTAAACAAATATTTCCAAGAAATACTAGCATTTCAACCGATGATTTTTCATCAGTGAAGGAACTCGCTACTTTTCTGAAAAAACTATCAAAATCCCCTGAAAGATACATAGAAATGTTGAAAAATAAGAATAAGTATTATTTCCCAGGATTTAAAACGTTGTATCAGAGAGCTTTATGTAACATATGCGAGCGCCTAAACAACATTGACAAGTACCGGAAACAGATACCTGATATTGAAAACTGGGCATATGGCACGAAACCTTGTCGAAAGGTGGAAGATATAACGAATGGTTAGTCATCGCCATATCAGAAGACACATGTTAAATTTTCTTTGTATGTTAAAGAACCACTATTCAATAAATAATGCTGTTGTTAATACTGCCCAACCTCTTTTCTAATTATTATAATGTAATTAATTATTTCACATACCTCCTCTTTTTGTCTACTTTTTATTATTATTGTATGTAATGCACGCGACAATTTTTCCCAGTATGTTATTTGGACGTTGCACATTATACAAGTCTAAATGAAATTTCTGTTCTGTTAAAGATATATATCTTTGAGTGAAACATTTAGTTTGTAGCATGTTTAATAGGTGATTTACCAATTTTGCCCTGTATTTAATTTATTTCTACTGTCTAAGAATTACAGGCGCTTACAGAAAACTATGAATAAGCTCGTTTATTTTAATGCGTGCTTAATTTTCTATCTTTCCTTTTCTTCTCTTTGGCAATCCACAAATTATTACGATAGCATGTCTAGTCCGTGAATAGTAATGACGATTATTACTCACAATTCATGTTTTATATTATTATCAAATAACATCGGTTGGAAAACAAGTTCTCACAAGCTGGACTGGACCAGTACTTTGAGTTCGGGAAGGTCATGAAGATTACTTGGCCCCAACGGGTTTGAACCCACATCCATCGCATCCACAGTCGGGTACAATACCACTTGGCTGCCACGGCGCCCTTTAATTATCCAGCATAATGAGACGGTGTACAGACGCGTGGTCCAGGCCCGTAAATCTAAGGTCAATGCCACACATCGAGGAGGGTACAATAGGCCTTTTCCGGGCTGTAACTTCCTATTGCATCAAATGATTTAAATATATTTTGTAGAGATAGTAGAGTTAACCCTCTGCCAAAATTGGTCATATTATTTGAATCTTAAAAAAAACTTGGATGTTCGAGACGGGACTTTGCCATATTTGAACAAACTACGAAAGGCATAGCTTAGATATTTGGTGTTTGGCACTTGCCTTATAGTCTCCTTCCAAATTTTTTTAAATGATGTGGATTTTTTAAAATCTTCTCGAAAACAATGGGCAACTTGACGGGGCGTATTTATAGCAGGCTCGCAACCAAACAAAAGGTCAGAATTTACAACTTACTTGTGTGGTTTTGGCTTAAGCAGGATACAAATATGTAATATTCCTTTCCGGTATTCCGCATTATCTATGTAATTGTTAATTTTTGCTCAGCTCTATTTCTCACTTAGGTCCTTATTGACCTGTTTGTGTTGCGGTGCCGTAAACCCAAACTCAGTCATTTTTGACGAAGTGAAGGTATAAAAATCACTTAGTGGTCGTGTTATAAGGGCCAAATTGACCCTTTTGTCTTACTCTTAGAAACTTTGAATAATCTCTCTTATTGGCTCTCGACCTGACCAAAAATATGCAACTGCATGACATTGTTTGCTATTAAGACCACACTACTTTAATTAATAATGTTAGTTAAGATAACCATATCCTTGTTTTTCTCTTACCTTTTCCAGGTTGGTAACTATATATGTATGTGCAGGACTACTCTTTATTTTATCTAGCTTGGTTTTGATATCAAAGAATTATTTAATACACTGAGCCATTAGAGACATATATAAACATTGGCTTACCAGAGAAGAAAAATATGAGCAGAAGAAGTTGGAAATACAAAACAATGTGAGTGGGTCTATCTATTATTATTCATATCAGACTTAAACATGCTCCTTACAGATTGAGGAAGAGCATTTTAGTCACGAACAGTAGCAGGATGAAAATTTTGGTGTGTAAAAGAGGAATATCCTCAAC
Source organism: Solen grandis (assembly GCA_021229015.1). NCBI lineage: Eukaryota > Metazoa > Mollusca > Bivalvia > Adapedonta > Solenidae > Solen > Solen grandis. The sequence continues at coordinate 59,652,692 of CM037787.1, read as the reverse complement.
ATCTCTAAGTTTATATCTAGATTGAGTGGTTTCAGGTTTGAAGTTTGATAGATACTGTGGGGAGATTTTGTTTTTCATTTTATACAGGAGTTACGCTTCTTTCGCCTGGATGATAGAGTTACCCATCCAAGATCAGCTAAGATGTTTTGAATGTTACAAACGTTGATGCACCTATGACAATTCCTATGACAATTCTGCACAGCCTCGACCTCGCTTTAAGATTCATCGGAACAATTATACAAAACAAGGTCTGAATATTCAAGTAGTGTGCGGATAAAAGAGAAATGCATTCTTTCAAGACCTGCTCTGTTAAACCAATTCGCTGCTATACTTTTTGGATGAAAAATGTGATAAGTTCATTTCACCTGACATCAACCGAGGGGGTCATGCCAAGGTGCTTGTGGCTTTTAACGGTGTTTAATGGAACACAATTTAGGGACATTCTGTGATATTTGGGCTTGCATTGTTTTGTTTTTTTTCAAATGCTTTATATATATATCACAGAAGACATGCAGCCCGTACCTCCTTTCCATGGTCAAGAGGAGACCAGATGTAACTGTAAATATAAACAATTTCATTTATCGTCGAATCGCCTTTTACAAAGCCAGATTTCCAGGGAGTAAGCATGGAATTCGAGATAATGAAGTTGAATAGGTATTGGTGCACATATCGTTCATTACACTCGAAGCAGCTACGTAGGCCTGTAATTGGCTGGATCAGATGGATCTTGTAGATTGGGGTGACATAAGCCAATTTTCAATCGGTCGGAAAAGCATACCTTTCAAGGAGTCTATGAAAGGTCTTGACTTGTGGAACCAGACAACGTGTTCACACATTCACGTAGAAGACGTGGAATAGCCATGTCTCGACCACTAGCTTTCGATGTATTCATTGACTTTATAGCATCAGTAACGTCTTGGGTAGTGAATGATATATAAAGAGGCATCTTCTCGGGATAAGGAAGGAAGTGACTTGTCCTGATCGTCAAGCGATGACTATGAACAGAAGAAGTTGTTTAGTAGTTCCGCCTTGTCATCATCATTGTCAGCATGTCTTCCGTTGCTGAGTGGATATAGAGCCCGCTCGATGTTTGTTTTTGTGTCAATTGTTTCGCGAATTTGAATTGCCTTTTGAATTGATCTTATCAAGCATTTTGTTTTCGTACTCAGACTAAGATTTTCATTTTTTTTCCCAAACTTTTATTATCCCCGTCATAGGTGACAGCAGGTCGGGGAACCATCCTGTAGACCCCCTTACAATATTATCACATAGATACACATACATTGTACATATATATGCACATATATAGAACTTAAGTAAGACATATGTAAAGGTGATGTAAGCATTTTCTGATTTCATAAAAGTTTGTTTTTTATAGAACATGTTACATTATTAGGATAATATCTTGTACTGTTATATTAGGTCTTTATAACAAAAGCTATCAGCCTTCATAACATCTTAAATGTAAAAATATATTCAGGTATATATTATAATCAAAAAATCAATTGTACAATCGACCAGTTTTTGGATACTGAAATACGGGGTGTTATTTCATTAGATATGTTATATGAATATTTAAGACATGATTTCAATCTTGTAATTGATGGTTTTATATTATTTTTCTTACATAGACAAATATATCTTTTATATTCTAAAAACAATATATCATATTCATTTGTTCTTTCTTCTGAACCTAAAATAATCAACTTACTATCAATGTCCTTCTCAAAACTATTAACTTTCAAAAGGTTTAATAAAACGGCATTCCCAAATATATGTAGAGGTGTTTCTTCTTTGTCATTACAAAAGGTACATAGATTACTGGTTACAATTTTCATTTTACATAGGAGTGTATTTGTTGCCAATATCCTGTGAATTATTACTGTTTGAAACTATTGTAAATATGTATCATTTATACATTTAAATACATAACTATGATATTATCTTAATTTCAATTAAAATATTCAATAAATTTAATGTAGCAATTTATACATAGATGATACAAGGATTCTTGTGTAATGACTATAGGTATAATGCAATAAGCATGAATCGTTTTATTCCAGTAACAAGTGCATGTTATTTTAAAAAATCTATTTTAATATTTTATTTATTTTCAAGTTCCTCTCGTTTTATAAGAGTGCCCGTATTTACTATAATGTCTTTCACAAAAAGTATCCGTTTGTCATACATATGAATAAAATATTTCTCAAATTAACACCAACCGTTTGTTGTAAAATAGGGGTAAATTCAAGAAATAGTCAGTAATTCGAATGGAATATTTTTTATAGATATTTCATAAGCCTTAAGAACATCAATCCAGAAGGCACTTTTTTATTTTTTTTCATTATAATTTCACAGTATAATCCTCCCATATTTATTTTTTTAAAATCTAGTTGAATATCCATTAATTTGAAATATTTGCTACTGGAATTTACAATATATTGTTTAAATCTTTTCAGTTTTAATCTATGAATAAAGCTATCTATATCAACCATTCCAAGTCCACTTTCTTCATAGTTATTTAATTTTAGAATTTAATACTACATGTAGTCATACATTCTTCTCAGGATAATTAATCTTACTTTAACAAATTTTATATCCCCCAAAAATGTTATGAACCAAGTATTTGTAACATAAGATCACTAATATTTTTAACTACTTTTTTATCTGGAGTTGGAAGATTGGTGAAACAATTAGTAAATGATGGTAATAACAAAGATTTTACAACAGTGATTCAACCTATAGGGGTCAAATTACGTCTTTTCAAATAAAGTATTGAATTTTAAAGTTTTATTAATTTCTCATTAAAATTTAACGCTGGTATCTTATCAAGGTTCATATCAATTTTTTCATAAAATCTTAAATTGTGCCGCCACCCCCCCCCCCCCCCCCCCCCCCCCCCACACACACACAAAATGTAAGTTTCCGTTTTGTTTGAATAGATTTAGTACTGAATTTCATTGATCCTATCCAAATTTAGTTTTATCAAAATTAACCTGTAGTCCAGAATTAAGAAGGAACATGTCCAAAAATTTAATGCATATTTTAAAGATTGTTCTGATCCATCCATCAAAAGGGAAGTGTCATCAGCAAAATAGGATATTTTATATTCTTCTTCATCAATTACAATTCCTTTGATGTTTTTGGTATTTTTATCTTATGTGCTAAAATTTCAGTGCATAAGATATAAGGAGAAATAGGATCTCCTTGTCTACATCCACGTTCTACTGTAAAAAAACTTCGACAAGAAGCCATTAAGCTGAACACATGCATTTGTATTATGTAAAAAAATGATTTATCCATTTCATAAACCCGACGCCAAAATTGAAGAAACGCAAAAGAAGTTCTGTCAATAAATTTAAAAGATAAAGTATCAGAAGCCTTTTCAAAATCTGTAAGCATTGATAAACTTTGTATTTTTTGTCATCCGTCACTTTCATAATATCATATAATAATCTAGTATTTTCACTAATATGTCTACCCTGAACAAAACCTAATAGGTCTCCAATTTTTAAAGATTGTTTGGGTTTCTTCTCTTTTGGAATGCAGTTGATAGTTCCTAATTTTAAATTATGAAAAAAAGTTCCTTTTTGAAAAGCAAAATTGATTGTCCTTACAACAAATTTACTAAATTTGTTCCAAAACACTTTGAATAATTAAATGTAAAACCGTCACAGCCAGGGCTTTCTAGTAACTTTATAGTAACTTCATTTCTAGCTTGTTTGAAGGTGGCCGAAGATTCATTTTAGCTTTTTCAGGTAGTTTTTTACTTTTCCTTATTTGTGATCCTAAATTATTGTTCACCCTAGAGGTGCCTAATGGACTGATTGTTGCTTTCTTGTTTGGGATTGTTTCTGTCGTGATTTGTATTATTTTGTTTGTTAGTTTTGTTACCAGCTCATCAGTGTTGTCATCGCTAATTAATGTGTCCCAGTCAATGGATGCCATTTTTTGTTGAACAGGCTATAACAACCTCCAACATACAGCCAGATGGACCTTTTACATTATTACATTTGGGTTTGTTGAATTTAAGGACAACAACGACTGAACAGTGGAAACGAATAAGATTAGGTATCAAATCTGATAAAATTAGTTACAAAATATATCACTAATTATAGAAACAATAATATTTCTTTAAAACAACTGAGCGGTATTTCAACCCCAATAATTATATAAGAAATATGCATGAAGATTAGTGATGCTAAAAATTTAAGAAATTTGAGCATGCGTTAATGATTTATTGCAAATAAAAAAACAGATTAAATTCATAATTATTATAATGACTCATGAGCACATTGATAATACCACCTTTTTGTTTACACGTTTCTCAATTCTTTATCAAGACAGCATGCACCATCCAATACAGTCGATGCTAATTGTTAAGACATAAATAGCCATAAAAATAGATTCTTGGCTTCTGAATGGCAAGACACATATATCGACATAACATTACATTTAGATAAAAATATAAGATCTACCTGATTTCAACAATTTTCCGTATAAGTATCCGACTAAAGACTATAGATTTGTGAGTAACTCGATTCAAAATTAAAATAACTTTTTTCTTTTTCTTTTTTATTTCAGTAGCTTACGCGAAAATAGGTTTCGCATGGTTGATTACGCATCAAATTCGTTTTAAGAAGGCAGATTGAATTAATATACATTTGCAATATTGATTGGGGATATATTTAAGGAAATTTACTTTCCTAGCAAGTTGATATCGGAGTACTTACAAGATTTGTTAAGTATATATATAACGCTTAGGAGATCGTGGGTTCGTCCCGCCGCGACATACCAGAGTCGTAAAAAATGGGTACTGGTATAGTTCCCTCGTTGGCGCACAGCATATAAGGGTAGTTCCAGGACTGGTTGGCCCGGTGTCAGGATATTGATGTGACTGGGTGTGGTATTATGCCACTTTTCTACGGCGTGATACTGCAGTGTGGCAGCACTTTATCCGTCTCCAAATGACTGAAATACTGTCGGTGGGACGTTAAACCCCAACAAAGATTGTGCTTGGTGATAATGACATTAGCTTTTTGAGAATGACCTTGTGCTTGATGACCATGCCCTTATGCTAAGCGTATTTGTCTTTGATGCCAGTTTATTGTGCTTCGTGGCAATTCCTTTGTGCTCTCTAAAATCTTTAACTATTTGTAATTACTGCCTTGTGTATGATTGCAGAACTTGAAGTACAAGTCTATTCGATAACACTATTCTAACAACATATCCGACACGCACAATGCCAATAAAGGATATCGGGACCTCCGTGGCCGAAAAGGTAAAGTCGCTGACTTTAACACTCACTCAGTCCCTCGCCGCGTAGGTTCGAATCCCAGCACGGTCATTCGGATTTTCATGTGGGGGAAACCTTCCAGCTGGCTAGCGGTAGATAGGTGTTTTTACCCGGATACCTCCGTGCATTCGTGTCTTCCTCCACCTGTAATTACTTAACGTCGCTATATGACTGAAATACTGTCAAAGCGACGGTAAACCCAAATAGTCAGGTCAAGTCCTAAAAGATATCACCAAGCATCAAGCATAACAAAACCAAATTGTGTTACGCCCCATTCTATCAACAGATGTCGCTTTCAAATCAAAGCGCCGATAGCACTGAGAGAACAGTGTTTTTAATGTTAATGTTTATTTATTGGGTTTTAAGTCCAGCGACAGTATTTCAAACATTTGGAGACAGATAAAATCTGATTGAGACAGATATAGGTCGCCGTAGACTTATGGTATGATATCATACCCAGTCGCAGTATCCTAACACCGGCCAACCAGTCCCTTGTATGCTGAGCTCGAAGCAAGGGAGTAGTACCAGTACCATTTTTCTACGACTTGGTATGTCGCGGCCGAAGATCGAACCCACGACAATTCGATTCCGGGCGTTTTTCTGTTTGTTAATAATGTTGTATTAATTTCGTATATTTTAATAAATTAAATAAACGAATATCAAATTTCCATGCCATGCCAATTAACCCAAAGTTATTAACCCGCTTTGACTTGCGTAATAAGGTCTTTCAAGTAATATAGAAATTTGTTTAATGGACTGCTTACGATAAGAACATTTTCTCTCCCCCCCCCCCCTCTCTCTCTCTCTCTTATCTATCTCACATACAGTTTATAAAATATGCATAAACTGTGTATTTTAATCAAAAGGAAACAAATATAAGACAACCATACTATCATTTTTTTTTATCTCAGTCTAGTATATTTTGATTTGATTTATTTATTTGTTACAAGTTAATTGAAATTAATACTTATATTTAGAATGATTCGAACCCATGACCTTCCCTTACAGAGGCTGCGTAATGAAAGTGATTGTACTGGAACCGTGTCTTTTATAGTGACGCTTTCCTTTGCACTCTTATATAGTACTGCCCCTTGCGCTGTCGCGCGCTTTTAGTCACGTGGTATTTTTTTTACTTAGAAAAGGCTGTCTTCGTCAAACCAATTTTTTACTCAATATCTGGCTGTTTATGGCTGACCACAGCGTAAGTTAAAGTACAATAATATAAAATCAATGTTCAAACAAGCTCTTTGTAAAGCCACATGTCTTTTATATAAGCCTTTATCGCGTATTCATGGAGAAAGGGAATCGGCTGATTCTGGGTCTAAGACTGTTGCTTGTGCAGGTCGACAGTTGCATAGAGAAAGGACTTTTGGTGCCAAGATGATAAAGGCAATAATTATTGCTAGTGAATTAATTGTTTTACAAATTTTAACAGTTACTACTGTGTTTACTTTTAAAAGGAATAATTCTGCATATTAATTTGGACTGTGAGGAGTTGCCAAGTTGTTTTTTACATTAGTGATTACTGAAACCTTACTGCAATTAATATATATGTGCTGGTATCACTGATCAAAGTGGATTCTTGTATTCTAATAATGAGTTTGGGACACTGTCAATTTAAAGTGCAAATTAAACATTTCAGTGAATTTACTTTTACTAAGAAAGACAACTCTGATTGAACTTTGTATTTTCCAGTAGGGGTTTACCTCCCTTAGCCCATAACTTTTATTCTTTAGCAAGACACATTCTAGTCATAATATAGATCCGCTAAGCTTATATACAGCTATTTTGTTTGTACATTGTTTACTGTATTTTTGTATCTGAGAACTTGTATTTAGTGTATTTTATGTATCTCTTTGTAGTTCTTCACCATCTATAAGACCGTCAATAAAGTCTTGAGTTTTAAACTGACTGTGTTGTGTACAGTACAGTGAAGAAGCCGTCACAGCAATGGAAACCCCCGCTGTAACCCGGCACTGGATTCTGCAGCTCAACCGGAAAAAGACCCGGCTGTCGAAACTGCAACACAAGGGCGAGAACAGAGGATCAGGATTCTCACCGAGAAAGGTTCTGCTTCGTATGAAAATACGCTTTCGGACTTCAACAGGCGAATCGATCCGATTCAGGAAAGGACTCGACATGAGATTGATATGTTTCGGGATGGAACATATCCAACCGGACACTCTTCAGAAGAGTCAAGTGTATATTTAAGGAATTCTTGAGTCAGTACAACTCAGTTAATGAGGAACTGATCACATGGTTAAAAAGCATCCACACTGCTGATAGTTTAAGAGAAATTAGTTATCAACGAACGGTTATATATAGATTTACGCATGAAAATGGAAGAATTGCTGACAAAAATGAATCAACAGATAAATGTGGACATTGTGCATGAACAGTTGTCACATAAGCATTCAGAACATGGAATCCCAGTATAGACATTCCAAACAGAGAACTTCACAAAAAAGCAGTTCTCTTCAGTTTTTCGCTCAATGACTCAAGATCTAGCGCATTCTCGCTTCTGCAAGAAAAAAAGCCAAAGCAGAAGCTGCAAAAGCATCTTTACATATGCTGACAGAGAACTGAGCTTAAGAGGAAGCAAGTGGAGGTGGAAATCCAAATGAACAAGTTGAATAAGCAACGTGAGGCTGAAATTTGAATGCAGAATATGAAGCAATTAAGAGAAATTGGACTCTGTAGAAACATCTTCAGGATAGATGAAGATGACATTTGTGAACGTACAAAGCAGTATGTGAATGATCAGGAGAATTATTACCTGAACTTTATGAACAACGCCCGCAGATATTCCAGATGTCAATTTATGGTAGTGAAAATTCTAGGCAACCACCAAAGCAGCCGAAAACACAGAGATAAAAGGTGATAACATTGATAAAAACAAAAATCATAGAACAATGCCTGTGTCCGAACTCTCACGTTTTTTTGCAGAAGAAAGACATGCTAATGTCGCGATTCGCCAAGTTCAACGATAGGCCGGAATCGTTCCACACGTGGACGAAGAGCTTCACAAGCATTACTGAAGAACTCGAAGTGACACCATTTGAAGAATCAGATCTACTGGTAAAAATGGGCTTGGTCCAAAGTCATCAGCTGTTGCACAAACAATACGATCATCAAACATTAACAATCCAGCCTTGGGCGTAAATAAAATATGGGATCGCTTTGAAGATTTTTTATGGCCGCCAGAAATGATAGAAGTGTCTCTTCGTAAGAAACTGGAACGTTTTTCCAAAAATCACTATCAAAGAATCTCAACAAGGTGTATACGTTCTGGCAGAAATAGCATCACTGAAGTTGGATCCGAAAATGCAGTTTGCTAGCTTTACTTTGACACATCTGCAGGAATTAATCCAATTGTAAAACAAATTGCCACAGACAATCAAAGGCAAATGGAGAGATAAAGCATTTAATTACAAACATAACCATGGTGCTGTGTTCCACCGTTTACATTTTTTGTAAACTTTATTTATGAAATGGCACTCGGTACAATGATCCCGGTTTTGATTTTGAAGCAACCTACCAGCCACAGCATGAACATCAGCAAAGGTCAACCGTGAATGCAAAGAAAACAGAAATCTCAAGAAAACCAGAAATCGTTATCTGAAGTGCGTAATGCCATTCGTCAAATCATACTTTTGAATGACTGCAGAGTTTTCAGATCAAAACCGATTGAAAGAAAGACGTAAAATACTTAAAGACAATGGTGGTGTGCTTCAGATGCTGTAACTCAAAGGACCATTTGAGACAAGACTGCAAAGCGGATATAGTGTGTAAAGAGTGTAGAAGTCAGTATCACAGTCCGGCTATGCATGTAGCGCCTAAAGTCGTCCAATTTAGGTATGAAGAAAGTATGGCGGGGAGCAGAAAGAGCTAAAGAGTGTCAGCATGTAACAGGACAGAATGACATTACACATTCTTGTACTGAGATATGTGCAGGTGAATTTGGTGGCAAGTCGTGTGCCAAAATTGTACCTGTCTTTGTCACGCGTAAAGACAATCCATTGGTCAGAAGAAAACATACGCTATTCTGGATGGAACAAGAAATAAATCTCTAGCGAAAGAAGAACTGTTTGACTAATTTGGGGTGAGTTGCCAACCGAAAAATACACCTCATGAGTTGTTCGGGAAAGACTGTTATGACCGGGCGAAGAGCTGATGGGTTTTTAGTTGAATCTGTAGACGGAAAACACATCAATGAAGCTACCTACATTGGTTGAATGCGGAGAAATTCCTAGCAACAGGAACGAAATTCCCACATCAGAAGTAACACTGTATCACTCACATCTGAGGGATTTGACCAATAGATACAACCTGTCGATGAACAGTCTGAGATACTTTTTTCTCATTGGTAGAGATTTAATGGAGGCACATCATGTATTGGAACAACGAGTAGGAGACCCATCTGCACCGTATGCCCAAAGACTCAAGCTTGGCTGGGTAATATCGGAGAAGTTTGCCTTGGAAGACCAGCCACTTCCACGGTAACCTGTTGTAGGACCTCATACAGCACAACGGGAGGCCTTCGATATTGAAGCCATGCCAAATGAATTCCCCCTGTAAAGGAAAAAGCGTCTCAAGTGATTGAAAATGAATGTTTACTCAATGGGCTCAACTGTTTTCAATTGATCGAAGACCGACAAGATAAAAGGCGATAGAAGACAAAGTCTTTTCTAGACGGCATGGAGAACAATTGCCACAAAGATAAAAAGGGACATTGGTGTCACCACTTCCATTTTAAACCCAAAAGTGTTACATTACCAAAACAACCGACCAATGGCATTGAAAAGAGCAAACCCTGACCCAAAGCCTTCAATCAGACACCCAAAAAAAGATCTCATTTTACAGAATTCAGCAGAAACTTTTAGACAATTGACACGCAGAGTGGGGTCCACATTTTTCTGAAGGTCAAGTGTTGGTATTTACCGGTTTTTGGCATAAACCATCCGAAGAAACCAGGACAATCAGGTGGTGTCTTCGACTCGTCACAAAGTTTGAGAACCACTCCTTAACAGCGTCCTTCTTTCTGGTCCCGATTTGAACAACTCTCTGCTGGGGTCTTGTTGAATTTGGAAAAAACCAAGTTCCCTGCTGCGATAAAAAAACAGATGTTAAACCCCCATTTTAGTAAAGAAGACCATAGAAACTATCTCCGTTCCCGTGGCACAGAGACAATGATATCAACCCAAAAATCTGATTACTACCGCATGAAAGTGCATGTATTTAAATAGCCCCTCCCCTTCAGTGGCTATTTATGGTCTACATAAGACGGCTGATCGCAAACCAGAGTACGGATCTGGGTGTGAAGGGAATTTGTACCGAGAAACTTCTATGTGGACGAGGGTCTAATTTCCCTTCCTAGCGCAACAAGCGTCGACTTACTGAAAAGACCCAAAAAGCCCACAGAGTAGGTAACTTGGGATCTACACAAGTTTGGGTTCAAAGATGAAAGTGGATGGGGGCTCTTCCACAGGAGGTCTGCTGAAAATCTGAAGAATTTGGACATGAAAAATAATGCCTTCCACTACAAAGGGGCCTTGACAATACTGGAACTGGAATTGACAAGTTCACTTATAGGGTCTTAAATTGAAGAAAAACCTTCACTAGGAGGCAAATTTTTCTGTTGTCAACAGTAAATATGATCCACTGGGTTTTTTACCGCGGAAATTTCCCCTTCTGAAACTAAGACTGGGTTTAACCATTACCAAAGAAGGTAAAGCAAAGGGATTTTGGTGCTTTTTTTTTAAAAAGGCCCCAAAAGGCAATTCCTTTATTTTTGTCACCCATTAGCGCAACGAAAAGAAGAAACACATGTTTTTTTTAGTTTTTTTTGGGGAAAAGGGGGATCGCAGCAGTGTGTTTTTTGAGACTGAAAAGGGGGATGCAACCCAAAATTAGGTTTTTTGTTTGGGGGAAAGGGGGGAAGGTTGCTCCAAAAGGGCACACAATTAGTTTAAACTGTGGGCGCGTTTTGGCTGTAGAAGTGGCGGGTATTGTAAAAAATTTAACAAAAAAGGGGGCCGATCAAATTTTTCTGGGCGAAAGTAGTACAGAAAACATACCCCAATGAACCGGAATTTATGGTTGTAGAAATGGGGTTTAAAAAAAAAGAAAGGGGGCCCTTCCGGGCAGGGGGAAATTTTGCCACTTCTGTGAACCCAGCAGACCACGGAAAGACCACAAAAACCCAAATTCGTTTTTGATAAAGGGGGTTGGGGCCAGGCCCCCAAAAGGTTTAGCAACCAAAGGTGTAACCCTTTGACACATCAAACTGGTTTGCCCGAAGACGACAAAGATTTTCAGACCAACACTGTTACAAAACCCAGATGCAAGCAAGCATTGGACCACGGGGTTGGGGAAATTTTAACTGAGTTTGGGGCAATGCATTAGTTCTTTTTAGACTTTTTCCCCGAAGGCCCGTGCAGGTGTTAAACTTAAAGGCCCAGGTGCTGAAAGAAAAGGAACCTATTCAAGGACACTAACTTTTATGATAAAATTTTACAAAGAAATCTATCCCAAAAAAATTAAGTGCCCCGACAAAAACAAACTTGTCAAGAGACAGCCCAATACGCTCTCATCCATTTTAAATGAAAAGGAAGTGAAATTTGGGGGGAAAAGGGAAAAAAAGGGGAAAAACATTAGGAAAAAACCCACATTTTCCTGGCCCCAACATCATTTTTTCCTTTGGGGGGAGACATTTCCAAGTGAAAACATCAGGGGGGGCATTTCCTGAAAAGGTTGGGGAGCTGGGGGTTTTGGGGACAGGGCAAAAGCCCCCTAAATGATACATTTTTGTGTGGGGCCTTTCAGAAACTTAGGGGGCCGGGCGTCCCCAACCAGAGGAGACTCCCAAAGGGGTTTTTAGTAAGCCCTCCATTTACCAATGTGGGAGTTTAACATTTGGACCGTGTATGTTTGACGCCCCGCACGAGAGGTGGGGGCGGGGTTGAAAGGGGGCTATTTTTTTCTGCTTGTCAAGCGAGTATTCACATTGAAGTATCGAAGAATGACTCTTTAACTTCATAATGGCCTTGGAATTTTGGGGTTTTAGGGAAGGAAGTTTTTGGGTCAACGAGGTTTTAAATTTTGTGGGGAAAAGACCCCTTTGGATAGAACGGTGAATTTTCGAAGAAACAAAATAACCCCCAAACCCTAAACAGGGAAAATGGATCTTCAACCCCCCCTGTGCTCTCACAGGGGGGGGTATGGGCCCTCATTTGGGGTTACCCGGGAAACCTAAGTCATCTATCGACTTTTGGGGAAAAATCTCACGAATGAGTATTTTACCCCTTAAGGGGGAAGTTAGCGCGATTGTGAACAATAGGCCAAACCTCCGTTTATCCGATCCCGGAAAAATTTTTTTTTTTTTTGTCTCCATTGATACTTACTCAGAAAAGACATAACTTAATATCGTGACAGTCAATTATTTACCTAAAGGGTCTCTTTTACTGATGGGGAAGCGGTTTGTTCTTAAAAAATATATTTGGTCGCGGGGGGGGAAAGATACATTCACGCCTCCAAAAGTGAAAGTGGATGATACCGTACCGGGTTAAGAAGAAAAAGGGGCTTTTAAACAAATCTGTTGCCGAAAAAAGGCCCCCCTAGAATCGGAAAACTTTTTAAAGTGGTGATAACAAAGGTTTGAACTTTTAAGTTAGCTTTAAAATGGGCCCCAAAAATTTTAACCCCCATTCAGAAATTGGGGCCTTAGGGGGAAAAAATGATGAATCTTGAAACAGTCAATTTTTAAAAACAATACTAAATTAGGGGAAAATGTGGGGATTTTAAAAAACTTTTTTATTTAAAATTAATTTGGGGAATTTATAAACTGTATTAATTTATAAAAAAAAATTTGGGGGTAAAGGGGGGGTGACAACCTATCTTTTTTTAGTGCCTTTCCTTTTTTCCCTTTTTATATCCCCCCTTCCTGCCGCGCTTTTTTCACTTAATTTTTTACTTTAAAAAAGGGTTTCTTCCCCCAAACCATTTTTTTTACTAAAACTGGCCCCTTTTTGGCTGACCACACTAAGAAAGACAATAAAAAAAATATTCAAAAAACTCTTTGTAAACCACATTCTTTAATAACCCTTTATCGCGTTTTAGGAAAAGGAACGGGATTTTTGGGGGCCCAAGATTTTTTGGTTCAATCGACAGGTGTTTTAAACAGAACTTTTGTGCCAAATATAAGGCAATAATTTTGCTAGGGAATTAATTTTTATAAAAATTTTTAAAGTTCACTTTTTTTAAATTTTAAAAAAGGGGGAATTTTGAAATTTTAAATTTGGGGCGTAGGGTTCCAAAATTTTTTATTTTTGTGATTACTAAAATTTTCTGAAATTTAAATATATGTCTGGATCACTCAAAGTGATTCTTGTATTTTAATAATGAGTTTGGCACTGTCAATTTTAAATGCAAATTAAACATTTTATAAATTTTAATTTTCTAAAAAAAAAATCTATTAACTTTGTATTTTCCAGTGGGGGACCCCCCTTACCCTAACTTTTTTCTTTATCAAGTAAAATTTTTTTACAAAACCCATCAAAATTTAAAACCTTGCTTTATACAGTATTTTGTTTTTACATTGTTTACTGTATTTTGTATCTGAAACATTGTTTTGTGTTTTTTGGGATCTCTTTGTAGTTTTCCCCCTCTTTTAAAACCTCAATAAATTTTTGGGGTTTAAAGCTTGTTTTTTCATAAGTGATCATAAAAACATATTAAGGGGTAACGTTCCTTCCACGAATTTTATACGGATTTTAAAAAATTTTTAAAAAAAAAATATTCTTAATCCAACCCCTCCGGGGAATCCCCCTATCACTCAAAAAGGGGGCAATACCAAAACTTTTTTTTCGATTTTGTAAAAGCCAACAAACCCCAAGACCCAACCCAAACCCGATTTTGGGGGGGAAAACTCCAATCACACCCCACGGGGAAAATATAAATTTTCTTTAAAAATTTGATAACTACAATTTTTATCATTCAACTGTAAAAAAGCGAAAAAAATGACCCCCCAGGGTTTTTAAACACAAACCATTAAAATTTTTAAACGGTTAAAATCACAATCAGCTATAAAAATTTTCATAATTGCTTGCCATAAAACTGCTTGAAACAAACGAAATACATTATCACCAAGCCGATAAAATTTCCCAAAAAAATTAAAAGGACTCACAAAATTGGGGTTCTTGTTTTTATAAAGCATATTTTTCCCTTTAACCAAACAAGGAAGGGAAGAACCTTTTTAATCAACAAATCGATCAAATACACATAACCTTTTCAAAACGACTGCGGAAAACAACTTTTTTTTGGGGGGTTTTTTTTTTTTTTTATTTTTTTTGGTTTTTAAATCCTCTTTTTTAAAATGCAATTCCCCCAAAAAACCAATTTTTGCTCCTATTAAAAACCCCCCTTTTGGGGAAATTCCCCCCCGGGGGATAAACCCCGGGTTTATCATATATGTTTTAAAAAACATAAAACAAAGTTTGGGGGAAAATCAAATGCAAAATGAAACCCTATTCACAAAACACACAATAGCCATAAGCTAACCACTTTGGGGGAAATTTTTTCCTAAAAGACAATACCCAAAAAAAAATTTCATTTTTTAAAAAAATTTTTTTTCATTTAGTTAAGTTTATTTTTATTTTTTTTTCCCTTAAAAGGGGGAAAGGGGGAAAGCGTTTTTTAATTTAAAAATTTTATTTGAAAAAAAGATGCCCCGGGTTAAATTTAAAGGGGGTTTAATTATCTCTTTGGGGGTTTGATTAATTAATATCACGTACCAACAAAATTTAAACAATCTTTCTGACATCAACGATTTTTTTTCGAATAAACAATATTAAAACCTTTTTTAAATTTTTCCCTTTTAAAAAACCCTAGAACCTACTTGCCCCGTGTTTTAAAAATAAATGTCATGGGGAAAACCCCAAATTTTTGTTACATTTTATTATTTATGGTGTGACGTGGGGAAATTTTTTTTGGGGCATCAAATATTAGATTTAACTATTTTAAATTTTCATAAAAATTTTTATTTGGGACCTTGTAAAAAAAATTTTTTTTTTTAAAACATTACATAAGGGGTTACTCAAAATTGATTTCTCTTTAAATTTTTTTGACTTTTGGGACTTTTTTTTCATCTTACAAAGGTGGGGCCCCCCCCGGGATTTTGGGGTTGTCACCCCTTAATTAGAAGTGACGCCCTATTTTTATTGTCTCATTACAAAAAGGGGGTGACTGGGGACTTTGATTGTCATCTTTAAAATTTTTTTGAAGTGACGTCGGTATTTTTATTTTATCTTTTATTATTTCTTTGGGGATTTTTATTTTTATAAATTTCAAAAGGTTGACGGGGGACTTTGATTGCATCATTATATTATGAATGACGGGCGGACTTTTTTGTTATCATTATTTTTTGGGGTTTTTATTTTTTTTTGTTTTCATCATTTTTTTAAAAATTTTTGTGGGTTTTCTTTTGATTGCATCTTTAAAATTATGGGGGGCCCCCTTTTTTTTTTATTGGGGCATAACATTAGGGTTTTGGCGTGGGGAAATTTCAATTTTGGGAGTTCTGTGTCAAAAAAAATTTTTTCCCCCCTTAAAATGAAATATTTCCCCTTAACTCCCCTCATGCAAAACAGATCACTGAACAATTGTTTTTCTTATACAAAGGACTTGATGCATCAACTGATGTGCGAACTATAATCCCTCGCCCCCCCAAAAAAAATTTACCCCTTGGGGGAACCCCTGTTTCTTTTTAAATTCGATATTTTTAAAATGTATTCACAAAAACAAAAAATTTTTTTCAAAAAAAAGTATACAATTGACATGATACTTTTTTTATTTTTTTTTTATTGTACAAAAAGTAATTAATACATAAGTAGACAGCAAAACCCCAAAAATAAAATTTTATTCTAGAAATTATTGAACGGCATCCGTCTTCTCCTTTTTTAAAATTTTTGGGCCCAAAGGGGACTGATATTATACCCAATATAATAAAGAAACTGACACTCAAAACCAAATTTTTTCCCATTTTTAAAATTTTTAAATTGTTAAAAATAAATCCAATTCATCCTTTTAATTTTTGTTTTATTACAAGATCCATATTTGGGGGCAAACAAAACGATATTTTTGGGTTTAAACATGTATTTTGCGACAAAAAAATAATCAAACTTCCCCTTTTTTTCCCCCCCTCTTTGATAACAGGGTTGGGGAAAAAAAGACCTTGGGGGAAAAACAAGAAAAAGGACAATGGGAAAAAAACCCCGGGGAAATTCATCAAGGGGTTATATAAAATAACACCTGGGGGGTATAAAGGGGGGCGGGGGTCCCAACTTTTCAAAAAAAGGGAAAATTTTTTTCCCCCTTTTTTTTTTGAAAATTTAGTTCGGGGGGAAAATTAAAAAAAAACCCCAACACCCCATGACCCCCAATAAAAAAGCTCAGGGGGAAAGCTGTAATAAAATATATTTAGTATTATATTTTTTTTCCCGACGCTTGAAAACATATTTGAGTTTCCCCCTTTTTTTGGTTTTTTTTCCCATATATCCATTTTTAAAAATTTAGAAGTAAAAAATTTATGGCCGACCCACCAAATTTTAAAATTTTTTAACAATTGCTAAAAAAATGTTTTTTTTCTTAAAAAAAAATTTTTTAAATTTTCTCTATTTAATTTTTTATCAAATTTTACATTTTACACCCTACCAAAAATCATAATTTCCCATAATGACATTTTTAACAAAGTTTAAAATTTTTTCCCCTTTTTTGGGATTTCACTATACATAAAAATTTTTCAGGGGGGAAAAAATATTTTTTTTAAAAAAAATTTTAAACTTTTTAAAAAAAAATTGCAAAACCAGTTAAAAATTTTTTTTTAAAATTTAAAAATCATGCAAAAATTTTTTGTATATGTTTAATTTTTCCCCAAAAAAAAAAGTTTTAAAAAATTTTTTTCCCCCAAAAATTTTTTTTTAATTTTTTGGGGAAAAATTTGTTTATTTACAATTTTCCCCCTTCCCCCTTTTTTGGAACACCTCCCCCCAAAAACAAATTTTTCCCCCAAAGGTATTTTTCGTCATAACAGGGGGTTTTTTGGGGGTATTCCACACAAATAAAATGTTAGTATTATAAAACCCTTTTTTTTAAAAACCCGGGGAAAAAACCCCCAAATTTTCAAAATAAAATTTATTTCATTTTTTAAAAAATGAAAAAAATTTAAGTTTTGGGGTTTAAAAAAACCTTTGAACTAACCCCCGAAATTTTGTTTTTACTGAATTTTTAAAAAAAAATATGGGGCCCCCCTTTTTTCCTATTTTTTTTGGGGCCCCCCCCTTGATATTAAACAAAAACAATTTTTGGGGAAAAAATCTAAAAAAAAACTGTCATCATTTTTTTTTAAATTTAATTTTTTTTTTTTTATTTATTTTTAAAAAAGTGATTTTAAAAAACAAATTTTATAAAATTTTAAAAAAATTTTTGCAAAAAAAAAAAAAAAACACTGGGGGGAATCCAAAAAATAATCCAACGCACCGACTTTTCCCCCCGAACCAATTGACTACAGACTCCCAAAGTACACATTTTTTTCTCATTTTTAAATTTTTCCCCCCCGTGTTTCAAAAATTTTTTCGTTCGCTTGGGGGTTTTCTTTTTTTTTTTACTTTTCCCAAAAAAAACGATATCAAAAAATTTTTATTCAGTTTCGACTTCCCCTAACGCAAAAATTTTGAAATAACATATAAATTAAATTTTTCCCCTTTTAAAAATTTTGGAAAAATTCTCAAGGGAAATCTAAGTACATGTAAAATGGTTTAAAAAAACCCCCCCCGTTTTTTTCCCCCGCAAAATTTTTCTACAATATAGTACACGGCCCCAACCCCAAACCCCCCTTTTAAAAATTTTTTGTATGTGGGTTTTGTGGGTTTTTGTTTTTAAAAATTTTATTTTATATTAACCTTTGTTGAACTGATTTAATCACACCCCTTTTTTTTTCAGTCATTCATCCAGATAATCCCGGGGGATAAACACCGAAGGTTATGTCCACCGAGAGCATCTTGAAGGCTTCCAAAGCATGTAAAACCGAGGGGGACCACGGGGGAAGGTGATAGCAAATCAGCACCTACAACCACTCTGCCCCGAGGCACCAGTATGTCTATTATCTCACTAAGTTTAACAAGAAAAATCTTTCGGCGTAGCTAAAAAATTTGGAAAATTGTAACATCCCAAAACAATAAAAACTATTACAAATTGGAAACGTTAGCAAAAAATTTATAAATACCACGATTATGAAGGTATTGTGAAGGCTATATTACAAACCGTTTTAATTTACAAACTTAAAAAAAGCTAATCTACCAATTTCCCTTTTAAAAATATTATGCACTTGCGATTATTTTAAAAGACAATTCGTTTAAACCCAGCGAAACGAAAGTCATAAATCGCGTATATCCAAAATTAATCAGATCCGCAAAAATGAACTACACAACTCCTTTAAAAGTAGTTAACTCCGAGTCCACTTTTACAAGGGAAATTGTTGTCTAAAAACAGACATACACAAGACCACAATTAATTTTTATTTATGTTCTATATAAGCATATATAACAAAGACAATTCTGTAAGGAATAATGACATCCAAATTTCCCCAATTAGATAGATTTATTTAAAGAAATATTTCTGTACATTTTAAACCCCGACTACTTTTTGACCTTTTTAAGGCCAAATAACATACGCATTAAATTTTTGTGCAACCGCGGCCATTTAAAACACCAATTTTCTCAAAAATTCCCCTCAAGCAATGCTCAACTTTTAAGGTTGTTGTGCCTCCAAATTGGGCGTTTTTATTACAAATTTTACTGGTTCTAAAGATTTCATCCTTCACCACTGTTATATCAGGTCAAAGATATATACAATTCTGAAACTCCAAATTTTAAGTTGGAGTATCCTAAATACCCAAAAAATAAATTACATAAGCCAATAATAGCATTTCATTTACTCTGGCTTCATTTGCATACCACTTTTTATTTGGTTTTAAGAAGTAGGGTCAAAATCACTTTTAATATAGGGTTACCCGAAATAATCATATAGGATTTCATGATACTAGAAAATTTATTTTTAGTCTTTTTTTGTACAAACAAATTTGCAAGCAGTTTAAATTTTTTTCCGAGACAAACAGGCAAAAAATTAAACAAAAATTAATCAAAAAAGCTTGTAAAAAGGAAATTAAGTAAATCATACAAAAATGGGAGGCATATAAAATGCCTAAAACATTAAACAAAAGATTGCATAAAACAAAGGTACATAGAACGCAAAATGAAATAGACATGAAAAAGCAAATTTAAACTATAATACACACATTACAAAACAAAAAAGAAATTTGGGTTCATTTAATTCTTAATTTATTAAATTTTATATAAAAAAAAAAATATTAATTGAAGCATAAAAACCATATATTATTTATGAGTACATTGAACAAATTTTCAGGATTTGGGCTGTCGAGGGCAAATCAGTCTGCAAATTTCAACTTGTCTTGACTGTTCCACACCCTGGGGGCAATTTCTTACTATAGCTGGTGATCTTGACGGTTGGTTTCCCATCAATATTTACATACCTAAAAAGAGCAATTATTATATTAAAAATTCACATTTGATTAAATGTTTTATGTGAGTCATTAATAGACCTTTGACAGTTTCTATATTTTAATGTCAAATGTTTTTACTAAAAATATTTAAAACAGTCAAATTGTCTTCTTTAAAAGGTCTCTATAAAAATCTAAAAATCCTTAGAGGTAATTATCAGAGCTCTATTATGTTACTTCTTGGGCCCTTAATGTGGGAGGGAAACAGAAAAAGCCCACTAAATGCAGAGGTTAAAATTTTTTGCAGTAATGGATTTGTAAGTTTTCTTGATATACATCTAAATCAAGAAAATCTTGTACAGTCCTTCCGGACTGAAACAATTGGGGGATTACTGGTACAAAACGGGGTATTTTACAGATGTAACAATGCTGGTACCACAACAAATGGGCTGAAACAAGTGGACATTGCTGCACCAAAATACCAAAATGAAACAAATTTTACATTCTATACCACGAACGGGGTTTTCAAAACACTGGACATCACTGGCACCACAATATGGGACTTTGCTGGACCACAACTGGATTCAAAACATTTGACATGCGTACCACAATATCGGATTTGAAACATGTGGACTTTGCTGGAACCACAAACAGGGTTTTTTCAAAGCACTTAGAATTGCTGGACCAAGCAATACCCAATTTTTTTTGAACACCCTGTTTTTTTCTTTCTTTTCTGTCAATTCAAAGGACAGATAACAAAATCAAGCCTATTGTTACTTTTTTTAAATTTAACATTATTGTTTGTTGTTTCAGTCTTAGTAAATTTTGCAAATTTTAAAACAATTCTATTCAATTGTTTTTTCTCACAATTTTTTCATAAATAGACTTTAAGCCTTTTTTGAAGAAAAAAAATCTATTATTCGCTTTGCGACCAAAATATAAAATTTTTGTTGAATAAAAATTTCTACAATTTTTTACACAGTGATAGGGGATATAGTACCAAACGCGTTTTGAAATGAAATGAGGTGTTGTTTAGCCGATGTTATTGAGTTATCTGCCCTTGAAAAATGACCAGAAAAGGCTAAAAACTTACTTTCAGTGGCAGATAACTCAAAAAATATCACGGAACCCCCATTTTCTATCCCATACATTTGTTTCTACTGCGATTCTCTATAATCATGCCAAGTTTAAAAAATTATGTTCGCTAATTTTGATTTTCCTTCTTTGTCTATAATAGTAAAATGGCACTATTGTGAAATACACCCTTAAACAAACAAGTGGATATTGCTGGTACAACAAAACAAAACAATTGGATATAGCGGTACAACAAAATAACCAAGTGGATATTGCTGGTACAACAAAACAAACAAGTGAATATTGCTGGTAAAACAAAACCAGTGGATATTGCGGGTACAACATCGGCAGTTCAAAACACGTGGACATTGCGTATCACATAATCGAACTGAAACTAGTGAGCATTGCTGGTGCTAAACAATGCCCTCGAAACGCTTGGACATTGGTGACAAACATAACATTTTCGGGGAAATTAACCGTGTATCCAATATCATTTATTTCTAAAGTTTAGACTGTGGTTTCCAAAAACGAATAAGTGTCGGATATTTTTTGTGCGAAAGTGCCTGCATTGGAAATAAATTTGTTGATTACTTATCCAGTTCATTGAATAAACTTTTATTTGCATTCTTTAAATGTAAGAAAAAGATACCTGGGCGTAATACATATGTACTAGTCTTCGTCATTACTGTGGCGGCCTTGGTCAGAATAAAGAATGACGGTTGATCGATGTTTCTTTTGTTATTCCCTTTACAACCGTAAAACTGAAAATACAGAATACAAATAATAAGAAATTGTAACAATAGTACATCAAGAACATAATGAATTCATTGCAAACAATCGTTAAATATACAGCATTTATATAGCCTACGTTACATAATATAACGTTAATAACACGTTATAGTAACTTGCATATACATATATTCTTACTAGCTTACTTGTTAAGTTGCAATAAATACATCATCAACCCCGATATACTAAAGAGAATGAAAGAATGAGAAAAAATAAAGACATCATTATATCAATAACAAACATTAATACACAAAACACTTTGTTCTTAAACCTATCATTTTATGTTGCTTAACATAACAAACCCTTTAATAATTGGCAATAACGACATCTCTTCCATGACTAGATATAACCTCATACAAGTGTAAACAACAATGCATAATTTTTAATTACGACCAAAATCTATAAAGAATCCTGTGAAAACACTTGCAATGATCAGTATATCAAATAAACATATCAGCTATATCCTACTTTAAATGGAAAACATTCATGTATAAACTTTGACGATTCCCATTCACAGCAATTGGCGGCGAATTTACATTCAACAACTTTACAAAATAAGGCTAGAAACTGCACTGTCATACAAAGTCACTATTATTTTCCAGTTATATATACAGTATGCTAATGTAACACCAATCATTAATTACCTTATTACCCATGACCAAAGGGCCAATTTACGTTTTTTATATTCGTTGCGTTTACCCAGCCGTTTTACCGTCTTGCACAGGCGTGGACTTTATAAAGTTTAAAATGCGGAACACGACCTGATGATACAAATATTCAAATCAAACTTGAACTGCTAAAACATAACCTAAATGAAGTAATTACTTATAAAACAACTCTTGAGCATTTACAAATCTTAAAATAATCTCCTAACAATTAAACAAACAAACAAATAAGACAATTGAAAAAATCTAACTTCCTTTTTGTAATAAGGGAAGCAACTCTTTCATGAGTTATTACAAATTTTCAATGAATTGTCTCCCTTGACCATAAAAAATGAGCACTGACATTTACACTCCCCCCCCCAAATTAAGTCACTTAATTTACACCAAAGATTCAGTGCACAATCTCAATAAACTCTTTAGAATAATTGTTCAACAGCCATCAAATATTTACATATTTATACATTTATCAGTTAAGACTGCTCTACAAGCAAACCAACTTATGAACACTGCGTTCTAATACTGAAGTTCTGAAATGTCTGTCTTGGCCAGCATCATCTTTATCTTCCTTACTAGTCCATCATCGTCTGTCACAACACTTACAAACTCTAGCTAATGGCCAAGTTTGCGCGGCAAGTTAATGTCTTTCACAAGAACTATATCTCCAAACGCATGTTTCGTCTGGTTCATGCCATTTTTGCCTTAGCGATACTTGATTTAAGTACTCAGTTTTCCACCTCGCCCAGAATTGTTCTAACAAGTATTGTACTCGTCTCCACCGCTTACGTAGATACATGTCTTCTTTCACAAATTGACCTGGTGGTGGAAGAGGGACTTGATTTTGATGTCAAAATGTGATTTGGTGTCAGTACGGCAGATGTTTTAGAAGAAGAAGTATGTTACAGAGAACGAATTGCTAGTATGGGATGGTCTCGTTCTTGTTCAATACTGAAATACTGGAGGATAGTTCAATGTAATACTAACGTGGAAACATCCATGTATAAAATGTATAACTTCACGAGACTTCACTTCAGAATGTTGGAAAAAATACATCTGCAGCTGTCCTGCGTTTCAGTTACCGTGAACAGTCGCTAACGTGAGCGATTGCATTCCCTGTTACCATAGCATATATATTGAAAACAAGGAACAAACTTGCAACGTTTTGATTATCGGTTGCGCATCGCTACATGACTTTTAATTGTACATATCATGGGGATTGACTGCTGCGGAGAGTTTGCTATTGCTGACGTGAGCTACTGTAATTTAAGCGATTACTGATTGTAACTCTGACTCTCATTTCAAGCGGGACATTCATTAATGCGAAACACGCTCATGGCTTACAAACAGATTCTGTCCATTATTATTCTCTTCTTATTTTGATCCTGAAGACTACACTTGGGCTAATCATGCCAAGAAAAAAACATTATCTCGTTGTTACAACATATTATCTTGAAATAATGAGATACATATCTCTTAATAACGAGATATTGACACATAAAAACGAGTCAAATATCTTAAAATGAAAATTTACGAGATACTTAATTATAATTACAAAATAATATGACCATATTTCTATTGCTAATACATAAAAAATAAGCAATTATTTCAATCATGTATTTAAGCTCGATTTCGAAACCTATTTTTATAGCTGATAGTATCCTTCTCGGTGGTTTCTGGGTTGGATCAGTACTTTGCGCCTGGGATAATCATGAAAACATCCACAGTCAGGTACGTTATCAAGGGAAACCACATGACCTCTTTATTAGCACAATAAATGTTTAATTCTTGAAGTTATCTGATAAAATACATGCATAACACCGTAAAAAGAACCCTTTAGTTAACAAAAAAATAAAAGTTTTGTGGTTCAGTATTGGGACCTTTGTACTTGTATTCACGTTAAAATGAAGCGCCCGTTGTAATGGTCCTTCACTATATTGGACTATGGTTACATTGGTGTCACATTAAGATGGAGGGCTTATATTGGAAGGATCTGTCAGCATTGTACATGTATACCATTCTGTGCAACAGTTTGTTTTTTTTTAATGTTTATTGGCTTATTAAGCCAACATTTGAATATTTAAGTCTATCAAATTACTCAGATATGAAAAATAAAATTCTATCAATATGAACAATTCAAAGATTTGAATTATTTTTCTCATCCTGTTGTTCTTGAAGCACTGATTTCTCCATTATTGTGTTAATTTGATAACTATTAAAAGTATGTATAAAATGTTTATTAATACTTGTATTATTGTCAAGATAAGTGTGTGACTATTTGAATATTTTATTTGTAAATATAATTTATTGATGTACATACATGTATATCAGATACTTAAGTATAATTAGTATCTCGAGATCTTTTCTCGTTGTAATCAGATCTAGCTCGTAATAATGACACATGATCTGGTTATTAGAGAATAAATCGTTATGATTATCATTTAACTTACTCCTGATTGACACTGGGCGGCTTTCATATGAATCTGAATTCTCAATTATGTAAAATGTCCATTCATTATTTCGCAGATGAAGATGGTACTTAATTACATTTTCATACTTTTATTCAAACTAGCCTATTTGTTTCCACGGGATTTGAATATAATACTCAAATATTAGCCTGAGATCATACTTAAGTAAATTCGAGAACACAGGGTCCACATTTGTGAAAAGTTGTAAATATCAGTTTTCAATGTAACTTTTAATGACGACTTTATCGTTATAGGTGAAAAACTATTCAAAAACTGTGTGTGTTTGGTTTGATGGGTTTAACGTCCCAACAACAATAATTCAGTCATTTTGAAAATATGTCTACTTGATACAAATAATCCTCTACCACACTGCAGTACACACCTTAGAATGTGGCATGATACCATACCCAGTCACATTAGCCTGACACCGGACCAACCAGTCATTGCAATTACCCTTATATAGCGTCAAGCAAGGGACATAACCAATACCATTCTTTGCGATTTGGTATGACGCGAACGGTGACCGAACACACGACCGCCCGCTCCAGAGGCGGACGCTCTAACCACTCGAACGCGGGTACGGCGTCCTTATTATTGAACGTTTGTTGCTTGATCTGCGTAAGCAGAGGTAAACATAAGTATTACTTTCCGTTATCGGTCTGTCCGTCCGTTCGTCTGTCTGGCCGTCACACTTTTCCCGCTAAAGAAAACCTTGTTTTGAAATGAAATTTGCGAAAGACTGAATATTTGTGCTGTGTAAGATCTAACCACAGTTGCTTTCAAGCGACAAGAGATAAAAGTCTGCGCGGCATATTAAATGTACCCTAAAGGTTGTAATGGTGTTAATACCGGTATTTTATATACATTGTATTTGGTAATAATATGAATAAAGTGTAAACACATATATAATTGGCGATTTTATCTGTTTGTCAAGGTTGTAGTTTACATCCAGAGATTAACATTTTACCAAAACCTCTATTCATATTTGATAAAGTATGATATATTGTTGTCTTGACATTTGACCTGGTGCACCTAAATAAATAAATCCGGAATATAAACTATGTACACATTCACATGCATGTACATTATGATAAAAATGATTGTACATAGCAATTCTAATCAAAACTACAGTGGACTTTATAATTCTGTCACAACTGATAAATCCCATGCATAAAGTTATATAAATAAATGAAAAAAAACTGTCATGCTAAGAATTGAAAATAGGACATTTATTAAATACTCGAAATTTCAGAAACTATTTTATGAATTACTACTAAATGCAGTTTTGTATCATAGGAAATTTATATTATTTGCTACTTTATTTCGGAAGGGAGGGGGGGGGGGGGGTTACACTTAAAACCGGGTTTTTCTCATTCATAAAATAACATACAATACAGGGGTTGTGAAAAAATGTTATCACACTAACAAGAGAGAGAGAGAGAGAGAGAGAGAGAGAGAACAGATGAGAAAAATCAGAACACTAGTAAAGAGACAATTTTTTTTGCACACAATGGTTAATTTTGCCGAAATAGCGTGGACTGTATATTTAAGTTCGATCCTGAGAAGGAGCGTGAGCACTGGCTCAGCTCAGGCAAATTCAGTCGTATAACCGGACATCTGTCGATAATTATCTCTTATTGTTTACTTTTCATGTCCCTTTTGAGAAACTGATCCAATGAGTATACATCGATGGAATATTTTACAAATTTATCGCTTATTGACGTCACTCTTTTTTCCCCTTACTTAATTCTACAGAGTTCAATTTAAATAACGGGATAAAAACTATTTAAAGACAGATTTTATCGGAACAGTATTTTTTTCTTATCATCAATATCACGTTTGCTCCATTGATAATTAAGTGGCACGTGGGTCTAAGATTACTGATAATGGTTGTAAAATAAATAAATGAATGAATATGTTTACATTCTCCTACACATGTCCAGTACAATGTAACCAGATATCCATGATACCGTACTGGGAACAGCAGGTAGAAAATTTCTCATTTATCTAGCAAATCAGAAACTCTGAAGGATTAACCAGCTTGTCTCGTCTTAGAGTGTACGTCTGTTAAAACACGATTAGCCTGATAAGCGACACTATATTCATGTGTCGGTTTTAGTTTAGGTTTTCAAAATTGAATACATATATCTTGTCTACCTTATCATATATATATATATATATATATATTATATATATATACGTTGGAGCATCTAACAGATGCAAAGGATGGGCGATTCCTGTTCTTAATCTTTAAAATATTGACTTTTTGTAAATAATCAATTAACCTGTCAATGTTCACTACCAACTGATATACATCACAGCCCTTCTCAAAAATTTATTTGCTTTCCATATTTTTTTTTCTTTGCTCTCCATATTTTCTTTCACTTCTGTTACATATTACACCTAACCTAGTTCTGTGTACACAATACTGTAGAGGGGAACTCCCTATTCTAAGAATAACTTGTTTACTAGTTTTGTTCTGGAGTGATCTATTCTAAAAATAACTTGTTTACTGGTATACAGTGGAACCTCCGAAAACCGAACCTCTGAAAATCGGTATCCTCCCGAAACCGAACGAAATGTTCGGTCCCAAACTCATCTGTTCTTTATTTTATATAAAAACTACCTCTGGAAATCGGAACCTCCGAATTCCGGAAACCGGACACATTTTTGGGGACGATTCAATACAATTCAATTCAATTCGCTTTCGATTCTAGTTAAGGAATATAAGAGTATTGGTATTTCATATATTGCATGATCCTCATAAATAATATGAAACCTCTCTCTCTCTCTCTCCCTCTCTCTCTCTCTCTCTCTTTACTTAAAGAAAAAAAGAACCGCGGAACCTTCATGTTAATTCATTGTCGTTTATTTGCATGTCTCTCCATGTTGTATACTTTGTACCTGGATGAAAATAAAGTTCTGTTCTGTTCAATTAAAATCTACCTCCAAAAATCGGACAAGCCTCAGGCTATCGATTGTAAACCGAAAGGTTGCGGTGCGTGAGATTCGCTAAGTTGTGAAAATGTAATTAGCGGAAGATAACTCTAACTGACAGGTGCGCGTGTCAGCAATTACACAGGTGTATTAATTCGAGAGGTTTGACGCGAGATGACAGTATTTCACACCTTTTCAGGGGTGTTTAGGGAAAGAGTTGGGTCCGGAAGAGGGGTAAGAGTGTTGTTTTACATTCTATTGTATATTCAGTCAAACTGCAATAACTTGCATGGATGAATTTCCCTGACACTTCCCTGTGCGGTTTCGGAGATGCCAATTAGAAAAGTGATAAAACTCAATTGGAGTAATAGTTTCGCTTGGTTGTTATAAATAATGAAAAAATAACGATTTTAAATCAGTATGATCAAGTGTTCAAAGCAAGCAATCATGTCTACTCCACCTAGTAAGCGTCGAAGAGTTGAGTTAACCCTTGAGGACAGGATTAATCTGATTAAGGAATCAGAGTCTGTTCCCAAACCAACTCTCGTGGGTAGGTGTTTCGAAAAAAAATGGACTTTTAAAAAAAATACACTGTAGATTATTAGCATGACATAAAATATACATAAACATACACCTTCCCGTAATATGAATTATAGTTTAATTTGAACAGAGCTAAACTTATTGAGAGAGAGAGAAAGAAAGAGAGAGAGAAAAAGAAAGAAGAAACAGAAAGAGAAAACAGATAGAAGAGAGAAAAAAATATATACAGAAGAGAGAGAGAGAGAGAGAGAGGGAGAGAAAGAGAGATAATAGAATAATCATACATGCACATGCATCTCTGCCTGGTTTTGACAAAAACCTCCCTAATCTGGAAACCTCTCTAAACCGAACTTTTGGCTCGGTCCGGAAGCGTTCGGTTTTCAGAGGTTCCACTGTATTTGTTTACTGGATCTTTCTATCTTTCTACAGAAAATTCTAGAAGTCTTATGTAACTTGTTTACACTTTAGAACATTCTTTTTTGAAGAATAGTATGGTTGTTTCTAGAATATTTTGCTCAAGTATATATAAGGAAGGGGTTTTTAGGGAGAGTAGACTTTTAGACTTGTTGAGGAGACTTGTTTTAGCAGACTTGTTTTTGGAGATTTATCAAGTGTGGGTCATTCAACAGGGGAATTAATTTCGGACTTACATTTGGATAAAGGACATATCTATTGGATTACTCAGGTTATATTTAAATTTTATCAATCAGACAAGGATTAAATTATTTTGTTTATAATAATTTTAAGACACTCTATGTTGTGATATTTATATTGATATTTGTCACTTGTTAATAATTAAAATATATTTAGTTAACTAGTTTGTTGCTGGCTTTTCTTTGTTGCGCCATTTCATCAAATTGGTCGTAACACTACAAAAACATTCATTAATGAAATTCTATTTGAAATAAAAATAGCTTAAGGCACAAAATGCTCTAAAATAAAGTTGAAAGTAATAGAAAAAGACGTTTGGTATCATACCAAAATGCAAATAAAGTATATAAGTAAATAAAGGGCAGCAAATATACATTGTTCTCTTAGACTTTTGGAGAAAACATGAGGTACATGCCTTATTAATGTTTTATAAATGTAAATTCATATTTTGAAGAATAGATACTGTCCAGACTGTAACAGACACCTTGAAAAATATTTTTGCAAGTGAATACGTAGAGAACAAGTACGACAGTATTTTTTTCACTTAATGACATCGTTGAGATTGTTCAGAGTCGTAGTTTTCAATGTTACGACTAACCGCAATGCACGACTTAATTATTCAATGCCCATGTTGTTCCCATGACAGTTGCAAAACTCGCAAACTCTGTACTGTCGGAAATATTATGTGTCATGTCGATAATTTTACAAAAAGCTTGTGAACAGTATACCCTAGTCATGTGATGGAAGTAAAGTCTATAGCTGCGACATTTGTTTGCAGCTGTAAGTTATGCAAATTGATATAAACGTGTTTTTTTGCGTGTGGCACCAATGTTTTCATGGCATAGTCAAGAATTGAAAAAAAGAGGTCTTTCTGTGAAGTATACTTTCAAAATTAGTCTTAATCTTGGCAGTTAATGTCTGACAAATAAATGGCCAAATTTAAGGTCTTCCAACCATAATACCATCAAAGTAATGTACATGTATATAACATATTGATTAGCTTTAAAATGTCATATAATGGTAATCTTATGGGCAAATTGACATGTTATGACAAGTGTCAGATGTTTATGAATACCTTCCCTTGATATTTTGTTGCCATGAGTCATCTCCCCTGAAAACTAAAACACTCATTTTAACTTCACCATTTTCCTATGCATCTGAATGAATCTGACTGTTGCTGAAGGTAACAAGGTTGAATAAAGTGACCCGAATTGTTTTTTTTTATTTTTTTATTAGGTTGATGGTACCATGGTGAGCGTTCTGGGACCACCATGGCCCTCTTGTTTCATTGTCAAATATATTAAAGGCAAGGTGAGAAGCAGGAGTATAAGTTATCTTAAGTGATAGTTCTAGTTATCGCCAGTCCTTGACCAAGCGTTTGGCACACGTTTGCAAAACAAAAATCTCACATTACCGGAATGATTAATACTTGTAAGGGTTTAGTCAAGTTTTAATATCCATGTATTGTTATTTATAGACATTACCTTGACATGTCGTTAACGTATGTAAACGCTTACAAAACAGAAATCTCATATTACAGAATGATAAATAATTTTCAATGTGTTTCACTGCTTCAATACCTGCCAATAAGACGTTGAAATATTTAGGAATTGTAAGGTTAATATAACCCACACAAATTTGATTTCATGCTCATGTACATTTCCAGTGCAGTTCAAATTATATATCTTAGGATAACGTCTTAATGAATTATGGATTAATGAATATTACACTCATAATAGTAAATACCCAATCTTACAATAAAACAAGTCTTTGGTAAAAGTTCATCTGTGAAAATTTCTCTGTGGTCGTTATTGGTTTATAGTGACATTAAGCAACCAAACTCACCCAATTATTTAAAAATTCTGGTAAAAATAAATCTTAGTTGCACCATCAGTTCACTTTAGAATACATGACACTTCCAATTTTACTTTTTAGTCATTTAATTTAACAATGGTTATATATCAGTGCATGTCATACTAACATTCGTTGGTATGTATGTGTGACGGGGTATATTTATACCGGTGTGAGTCCATTTGTTTATACTGGTGTGAGACCACTTGATTTCCTATCAACCCTATTTTGGCCCCTTGTGTTTTGCATATCATATCATTTTACTTACTTTTGATTGGCTTGGAGATAAGCGGTTTGTCAGGTGGTCAGTTTGACCGCGAATTGCAAGCATTCTCGCTTCACGTCTTGAGCAGACAGGTCAGAGTATTTGGTG
The DNA here is from genome assembly GCA_021229015.1 of Solen grandis. Taxonomy (NCBI): domain Eukaryota; kingdom Metazoa; phylum Mollusca; class Bivalvia; order Adapedonta; family Solenidae; genus Solen; species Solen grandis. Next base: position 59,621,482 of record CM037787.1, on the reverse strand, counting down.
ATGGACAGATGTCAGATGCGTTGTATTTTATCGTTTGAATAATTAGTTGGTATGTATGTCTCACAGTTTTTCAATATTGTTCTGATTTGTCATGATTGAAGTTGGAAACGTGCTGTATTTCCGTCTTGTGTTTTTACATTTATTTTCGGTTCAATTCGCTTTACGCGCGGTTTGTACTTCATTGTCTTCAGAATGGCGGTTTAATAATGAAATGGTAATGGTCCTGCATAACCAATATCACTAGTCTTCTTTTCTCTATTGCACATGTTTAACATTGCAGATTATAACCAGCACGGATAGAGAGAACGAGGGAGAGACGAGTATTGTGAGCAATACCATATATTGGTAGGTTACCTGTGGAAAACTGTTTGTCATTATTCTGTTTGTACATGTATGTTCTGTATGTTTTATTATGTGTTTGTAACTTTATTTATTAAACGACGGCCTCTAGTCACATAATAACTATATCATTTAAATGTATAAATACGTACTACGTCATTTACAGGAATTATTGTTAAAGCCACTATACGTTTATGAGTTGTATTTTGTGATTTCAGGTCACAACTCGGTTACACCCGTAAACTCCTGTAACCACAAATAAACACCTTCGGGACGTATACAGAACGCACGACTCCTTGATTTGTTATTCCCATATTGCGTGTTACTCGGACAAAGGCACAAGAGTGAGGAAAGACCCTAAATTAGTAGGTGACACAAATGAGGTAGTGGTCACTATATGTGGAAAGAATACCACAGCATTACTTGACAGTGGCAGCTGTGTGAGTGCCTTGAGTAGGTCATTCTACCAGGAAAACTTGTCAGATATGAAAATACATCCTCTCACAGATCTGGTCAAAGTTGAGTGTGCAGATGGCAAACCACTTCCTTATGATGGATATATAGAAGCTGACTTAGAGATCACCAAAGGACTTCCTAAATCAACACCACATAGATGTTTATTTTTAATAACTCCGGATACCAACTATTCACAGAAAACTCCAGTGATAATAGGAACAAACATCCTCAATGAATTACTTATGGAATGCAAAGAAAATTTTGGACCCCAATGGCTTCAGAAATCTGGACTACATATGCCTTGGTACCTCTCTTTTAGATGTATACACCTGCGTGAAAAAGAACTTAAGAAGAACAATGATAGGATAGCCTTGATAAGAAGTGCTGGGGATCAGAGGATAATTTTAGGCCCAAACGAAACCAGAAACATCATAGGACACACACAGAGGCAAATGGAATATGGACAGACTTATGCCATCATTCATGAAACAGAAAAATCAGCCCTTCCAACATATGTGGATATAACTCCTGCAGTTCTGTACTATAAGCCTGGTCAAACAACAGAGGTAATAGTGAATGTATCCAACCTGACGACCAACTCTATAGTCATTTCGCCTAGAGCTGTTTTGTGTGAACTGCAGCCAGTTACTTTAGAAGAAGGAATTTTACAGGACATAGAAGAAAAGAAGATAGAGGATGAAGTCATGAACAGCATTCACATTGATACTGATGGAACACTTAACACAGAAGAGACAAAAGAAATTAGGAATCTTCTTCAAAGGCATATTGATATCTTCTCCAAAAGCGATACAGACATAGGGGAAATGTGACAAAATAAAACATAGGATTGATCTATTACCAGGACAAGATACGCCATTTAAACAACCACATAGAAGAATCCCACCAAACATGATTGAGGAAGTGAGGAAACATTTGGAACAACTTTTAGAAGCCGGAATTATAAGGAAATCTTGTTCTCCATGGGCATCTAACGTCGTCCTTTGCAGGAAGAAAAATGGAAAGTTACGCATGTGCGTTGATTACAGAATGCTCAACAATCGTAGTGTCAAGGATGCCTACGCATTACCCAGAATAGAGGAGGTGTTCGACATAATGTATGGTGCAAAATATTTCACTACTATAGACATGAAAGCTGGATACCATCAGGTAGAAATAGAGGATAACCATAAGGAAAGAACAGCATTTACAGTAGGCCCACTAGGATTTTTTGAATATTTAAAAATGCCTTTCGGTTTATGTAACTCACCTGCAACATACCAGAGATTGATGGAAGAATGCTTAGGGGAATACAACATGACAATTTGTATCATCTACCTTGATGACTTGATAATATTTTCGGATAATTTTGAAGAACACATCAAACGGATAGACATGATTCTGACTAGACTAAAGGAATGCAACTTAAAACTTTCCCCAGAAAAATGCTACTTCATTCAGAAACGTGTTAACTTCTTAGGCCATGTTGTCAGTGAAGATGGAATTGAGACCGACCCAGCAAAGGTAGAGAAAATTAAGAATTGGCCAACCCCACAAAACCACGATGAACTGCGATCATTCCTAGCTTTCGCCGGATACTATAGAAGATTCATAAAAGACTTTAGTAAGATCACAAGACCTTTAGCTGACCTATTACCATCAACTTCATCAAAGAAAGGACCAAGAAAACCAAAGAAAGAATGGATATGGAACGAGGAACAACTACAGACATTTGAGCAACTGAAACACATATTGACAAATCCACCAATTTTTGGCTTATCCAAATTTCGATATAGAATTTGAGCTACATACAGATGCTTCTAGTAAAGGCCTTGGAGCAGTATTGTATCAGACACAAGATGGTCAGAAAAAAGTAATTGCATATGCTTCGAGATCCCTCAGCAGATCTGAGAAAAACTACCCTGCATTCAAACTGGAATACTTAGCTTTAAAGTGGGCTGTCACAGAGAAATTTTCTGATTACCTTGCCATCAAACATTTCACTGTATTGACCGACAACAACCCACTGACCTACATCTTAACCACTGCCAGACTAGATGCCACCGGACAAAGATGGCCGCTGCGCTCAGCCAATACAACTTTGACATCTACTATCGTCAAGGATTGAAGAATGCTGATGCAGATAGTCTAAGCAGATATCCAGTTGTAGAGACAAACAAAGAAGGTGAAGAACTGAAGCTGATGGAACATGAGACCATCAAAGCCATATGCAACTGTAACACACATATACCTTTCATTGAAGTTCTACCGGCAGGAAAGATTGACATTGTAGAAGCTACCAGCTTACCTGGAACTCCTCTAGCAAGAGTGGAATTGACAGAGATGAGAAAGGCACAGAGACAAGACCCGTTGATTTGGAGGTGGAAAAGATCAGTCATGGATAAATTCTTACCTGACAAGAATCTGTGTACAACAAAACAAGACCTATTCATGAGGAGGAACTTTGAAAATTTTAAGATCATAAGAGGTGTTCTATACAGAGAATGGAAGAATGGTGAAGACAGAACATATCAGCTAGTTTTACCGGAATGCTTTAGAATTGATGTACTAAAAGGCTTACATGATGATCTTGGCCACCCAGGAAGAGAACGGACACTCTCATTACTTAGAGAAAGGTTCTTTTGGCCTGGCATGTCCAGTGACGTAGAGAAATGGGTTACCACATGCAAGAGATGTCAGTGTCGGAAAGCATCGACAAACATCAGATCAGAATTGGTAAGTATTGTAACAACATACCCGTTAGAATTAGTATCCATGGATTTTCTGACATTAGAACCATCGAAAGGATTTGGAAACATTCTTGTCATCACAGATCATTTTACAAAGTATGCATTAGCAGTACCAACTAGAAACCAGACAGCCAAGACAACAGCCGAAGCATTTTACAACAACTTCATAGTACATTATGGAATTCCAACAAAACTCCTCACAGATCAAGGTGCTAACTTTGAATCAAATCTCATAAAAGAACTCTGCGCATTAATGGGAATGAAGAAAACAAGGACAACAATTTATCACGCGATGTGTAATGGAGGCACGGAGCGCTGGAATCGCACGTTACTTAATATGTTGGGAACTCTGGAACCAGATAAGAAACCAGATTGGAAAAGCTATATTCCATCAATGACTTATGCGTACAATTGTATCCGCCATGAAAGCACTGATATATCCCCTTTTGAATTAATGTTCGGCAGGTCACCCAAACTTCCCATAGATACAATGTTTGAGTCCGTGAGTGATGGTGTGAATGAGAAGGAGACGGTGGGTGAGTATGTTGAACATCTGAGAGAGAGAATGAAAGCGGTGCACGAGATTGCCAGGAAACATGCGGAGAAAGCGAGAGAGAAACAGAAGAAAGAGTATGATAAACGTGCGAGAGCTTCCAAAATAACAGTTGGGGACATAGTATTAGTAAACATCCTATGGTGAGGGTAAACACAAGTTAGCTGACAAGTTTGAAGAAGATCCGTATGAATTTATTGCTCAACCCAGAGAGGACATACCAGTATACAAGGTAAGATCAAGCGAGGGAATCGAGAGAGTGCTGCATAGGAACCATCTGCTGCCATTTCGTGTGAGACCAGAGGATGCTGACTATACTAGGCCAGTACCGAAACCAAGAATGAAGCAAGGAGAAGAGACAGGAAATGTGACGTCACAAACGAGGTTGATAGTGAGGAAGAGTCAGGAGACGAATGTGTAAGACTTACACGTTACTATGGGGACGCCCACATACCTGAGAGAAGACTCGCTGTAAGAAGAGAAGAGATGCATATGGGAGAAAAGGTAAGTAGAGAAGATGAGCAGAGAGAAGTAGCTACTGAGGACACAGGGATAGAGGATGGTCGTATAGAGCGTCCAACTGAACCAGTAGTAGTGGAACAAACACAAGATAGCGAAGATAAAAGAGTGACAGTAGATACGTCAGCAGAGGAAGCAGAAACAGAGAGAGAAGATACCACAAATGTAGATGTAGATGGAAGAGCACAGGAGGATCGAGAGCATCAACCCAGACAGCCAGATAGTGTCTCAAGAGATACTGTTCCACCAGATAGACCAGTTGTAGTACCAAGAAGGTCAGTTAGAGTTCGAAACCCACCAGCTAGATACGGAGACTACATCATGCATCAGATTGTTGACAGACCACGAGATGCTAGAGTACAAGCTTTAGATGCACTTGTAAGTTCTGGTGCACTTGAGAATCTGGACACTGACCTGGTGCGGAGGATAGTCAACAATATTATGATGTAAAACTTTGCATTATACAGGTTTTATTTGTACTTGTATTTTATATGAAACTTTTATATTGAGCCATTCTGTATTACTTAATGTTTTATTTAAAGCCAAAGTATATTTACAGAAAGTTCATTTCAGAAACATAATCAATTAAAGGGTATAATCTAATTGATTGTTTTACTTTTTTTCTTTTTTGTGAATATACAATTGTGCGGTCACAATTTCACAATAGAGGGGGCAAGCAAGAAAGTTTATATTTTCATTCAATATTTAAAATAATGGTCAGCAGGGAATAAGGTAAGTTGTTAACTCTCGAAAGTATGCCTGTTGTTGTAGAATATACAGCTCTAGAGTACAGTTGTATTTAGAGGACTTTACTTGTAGAAGTAGTTAAGCTTGTAGTTTGACTTTGACCTTTTGTAGACGAATGACGAGACGTCATTTCTCGGACAGGGGGAGTGTGTGACGGGGTATATTTATACCGGTGTGAGTCCATTTGTTTATGCTGGTGTGAGACCACTTGATTTCCTATCAACCCTATTTTGGCCCCTTGTGTTTTGCATATCATATCATTTTACTTACTTTTGATTGGCTGGAGATAAGCGGTTTGTCAGGTGGTCAGTTTGACCGCGAATTGCAAGCATTCTCGCTTCACGTCTTGAGCAGACAGGTCAGAGTATTTGGTGATGGACAGATGTCAGATGCGTTGTATTTTATCGTTTGAATAATTAGTTGGTATGTATGTCTCACAGTTTTTCAATATTGTTCTGATTTGTCATGATTGAAGTTGGAAACGTGCTGTATTTCCGTCTTGTGTTTTTACATTTATTTTCGGTTCAATTCGCTTTACGCGCGGTTTGTACTTCATTGTCTTCAGAATGGCGGTTTAATAATGAAATGGTAATGGTCCTGCATAACCAATATCACTAGTCTTCTTTTCTCTATTGCACATGTTTAACATTGCAGATTATAACCAGCACGGATAGAGAGAACGAGGGAGAGACGAGTATTGTGAGCAATACCATATATTGGTAGGTTACCTGTGGAAAACTGTTTGTCATTATTCTGTTTGTACATGTATGTTCTGTATGTTTTATTATGTGTTTGTAACTTTATTTATTAAACGACGGCCTCTAGTCACATAATAACTATATCATTTAAATGTATAAATACGTACTACGTCATTTACAGGAATTATTGTTAAAGCCACTATACGTTTATGAGTTGTATTTTGTGATTTCAGGTCACAACTCGGTTACACCCGTAAACTCCTGTAACCACAAATAAACACCTTCGGGACGTATACAGAACGCACGACTCCTTGATTTGTTATTCCCATATTGCGTGTTACTCGTGTGGAAATTAGCAAAGTTACATATACTTGCTTGCCACAATTCATTCAAATAATGAGTACATATCAGTGCATGTCTTACTGACATTCGTTGGTACAAACACATTCTTGTCGCAATTCACTGGAGCAATGATTATATATCAGTGGATATTCTTGGGTACTAACCCGTTCTGTCTTTTTGATTGTTGGTCCTTGTTTGCCGCAATTAAGTTCATTTTAATCTTTTAATCGGAACATATTTGTTCCCACCCCGGAGATTTCAACCCTGCTTACATTGTAATACATTGACAAATTGACAATGCACTGTACCCTCGCTGTGTATCAATTACGCGTAATCGTGGTTGTTTGCAGGTTTCATAGAAAAATGCACGTATATCTTGATCCTATGGGCCATGAATGATTTCATTTGTGAAGTAATACAAGAAAAGTGTCATATATATCAAGGATAAATATGCTGTTAAGTGGAAATGTACACCACAATACAAGTGAGGCGTTATATAATTCTCCCCAAAATAACTTGCTTCAATGCTTCAACAGCATTTCTTTTATGTATAAATGTCATTATTATGTTACTAACAGTTTCGAATCCTTACACAACGTCGATACGGAACGATTGAGTTATATAGGTAATATGTGTATAATGACAAACATTTCACGCGCTTTACGGTCAGCCAATCCTCGATAAAAACGGCAAAAATAAGTTCATGTCGTTTCGTCTTCTCCCTATAACCTACGTCAATCTTTAAAATCTCAATAGAATAGAATAGAATGGCCAGGGATAGATCAACAAATTATGTCATATTCTAATTTACAAAAAAATAATAATTTTCGAGATATAAGAGGTTAAATGCACTTGGAGTAACACAATTTTCGTTTTTCTGCCATAATCAAATGATTCAACCCCGATCTTCAAAAACTAAATATCATTTGAAAAGTCATTCAAAGCGCTACAAATTATAACATAGTGTCTCGATAGAATATTTATAGTTTTTGAGATATTTAAGGCCGAATATTCTTTTGGGACACTAATCCCTACTTGACCTGTTGGTAGGCTTCGTCCTATAAACTGGTATGATCCGTCTTGGTACGCATTTGCAAGCGTATGCTTCGTCTTACATTCTGCACTGAGAATGTTAGAGACATTTAGAGTTGATTTTTTTTGACAAGTGTTACCATATTTGCAAATAAATTATGTTTATATATCTTTGCATTTCGTAGGAGTCATTTTAAGAACTGCAGTCAGTTGTCATTTATTAATAAATATGTAGATTTTCTAAAGGGAAATAATACAATAAACAATTAAATTCACTCTTATTCAATACTTCGGTGCCATACGTCAGTTATGTAGAACTTGCTAACAATTTGAAATATTGAACAAGAGAGAATCAAACTGATATTTGCCATTTATATACAATTGTCTTGCACTTCTTATATTCTAGAAAGCAGAAAACATTTAGCACTATACACTTATTTAAGAAAATGTGACAATCTTATCTGCATGCAAACCCTATTGGGTTTGTACTGTTTTTCATTAGGCCTTACCATTTCTTGATTTTTTTTTGGTGGGGGGGGGGGGATTAGCACAGCGATATACATTAAAACTTGATAAAACTTGATAATAAAGTTTCATGATACGTAGTGTAAGATCTTATTTTCCCCAGATCATGGAAAAATAAGATAATATCCTTCACATTTTCGAATGTGACACATGGGATTGACCGAAAATGGGGAACACATATTTTTTACAGATTATGTCGAAACTGAAAGATACAACATCAAAAATAATGTTGTTGTCCTTGTCGTTGTATACAATGGCGAATCAAGATATTGTAGTAAATTGTTGTTTAATGGGCACGTTAATATGTTAGTGAATTGGAACAACAACGACAATAACCCTAACTAAACATTCAGCAACTATCTATAAAGCAACCAACTGAAAAGAAGAAACAAAGACGATTATCACAACTTCGCTAACAACATCCATTCTTACAACGTCAAGGAATATAACGAGCATTTAAAAGGCTTTCATATTTATTTTCATTTTTTTTTGTAATTAGGACTTTCTGCCCTTTCGGCAGAAAGTCCTATTGGGTTTGTTATGTTTATTAGGACTTTCTGCCCTTTCGGCAGAAAGTCCTATTGGGTTTGTACTGTTTTTTTATTATTATTAGGACTTTCTGCCCTTTCGGCAGAAAGTCCTATTGGGTTTGTACTGTTTTTTTATTATTAGGACTTTCTGCCCTTTCGGCAGAAAGTCATATTGGGTTTGTACTGTTTTTTTATTATTCTTATTATTCTTTTTTTCTTCCTCTTATATTTGTGTTAATTTTGAGGTGTTGCCATTGACTCAGAACAATGAAAATTTTATGGCGTATATTTCAAACCATGAGCTTTCGGATGCAATGAATTTCATATTCATATGACGTCATATAACGTCAGATTCGACGTCAGGTGAAAAAGTTTGTACGCAGTCTACAGGCATTATTTCTGGACCGATTTTCATCAAAATTTCACAGAATGTGTATGTTAGGCTCTAGTTGTGCCTTTCAGTGTCCGTGTTTCCAAATTCGAAAAGGCAAATGTTTTATGGCGAATCCAAGATTCGAACTAATGACGTCAAATTTCAAATGCGAATAAAATCGCTTCCAGAAGAGCTAGAAAGCTGATATTTGGACTGAATATTAGTCTCTAGGTCTTCTTTACATTCTGAAAAGATGAACGCCATATGACGTCACATGACGTCATAATGCTATTAAAACTTTCGTATTAAAACTTAACGGTTTTTAAGCCCTGTAGGCTTTATTTTTTGTATGATCTGCTTGAAATTTTGTCTGAAGATGCAGTATTAGATTCTATGGAGCCATGTCACTTTCGTTTCCGGAAAATCCCAAAGGTCAAGGTCATATACCAATTATCGGCTTTTTCTTCGGCCTTAAATATCTCAAAAACGGTAAATATTGTATCGAGACACTATGCGTAAAATTTGTAGTGTTTAGAAAGACCTTTCAGATGATATTTAGTTTTTAATGATCGGGGTTAAATCGGCTGAGTTATGGCGGAAAAACGAAAATTTGGTAACCCTCAGTGTGTTTAACAGTTTATATCTCGAAAGCCTTTGATTTTTGAAAACATGATGATGAATATTATTTGTAGAGCAATGTTTGGCCGTTATTTTGATGCTTAAAGTTTAATGATTGACCTTATATTTATGGAGTAATGGGGAAAAAATTCGTGCATATAGCTTTGGTGATTTTTTTAATTTTTCAGGAGGTTAAAGAGCTTGTATCTCAAAAAATATTAAAAATATTCTATAGATAAAGCGTGTGAAATGTAGATAATTTTAAGACGATTATTTTGGTACCTTAAGTTTTGAAATTGAACAAAGTATAAGGAAGTTACATCAAAAATAAGAATTTAAACATGTAGAATTTCAGCGATTCTGCCGTGTTATCAATCTTTTACGGCTAATATCTCAAAGCCCATTAGAAAAAAGTCCACACCTTAAATGAGTGAG
>CM037787.1:59561468-59611468 GCA_021229015.1 Solen grandis | reverse complement strand
ATAATTATACAAAATATGGAAAAAAATTAATAAATTATAGAAACAATAATATTTCTTTAAAACAACTGAGCGGTATTTCAACCCCAATAATTATATAAGAAATATGCATGAAGATTAGTGATGCTAAAAATTTAAGAAATTTGAGCATGCGTTAATGATTTATTGCAAATAAAAAAACAGATTAAATTCATAATTATTATAATGACTCATGAGCACATTGATAATACCACCTTTTTGTTTACACGTTTCTCAATTCTTTATCAAGACAGCATGCACCATCCAATACAGTCGATGCTAATTGTTAAGACATAAATAGCCATAAAAATAGATTCTTGGCTTCTGAATGGCAAGACACATATATCGACATAACATTACATTTAGATAAAAATATAAGATCTACCTGATTTCAACAATTTTCCGTATAAGTACTCCGACTAAAGACTATAGATTTGTGAGTAACTCGATTCAAAATTAAAATAACTTATTTTCTTTTTCTTTTTTATTTCAGTAGCTTTACGCGAAAATAGGTTTCGCATGGTTGATTACGCATCAAATTCGTTTAAGAAGGCAGATTGAATTAATATACATTTGCAATATTGATTGGGTATATATTTAAGGAAATTTACTTTCCTAGCAAGTTTGATATCGGAGTACTTACAAGATTTGTTAAGTATATATATAACGCTTAGGAGATCGTGGGTTCGGTCCCCGGCCGCGACATACCAGAGTCGTAAAAAATGGTACTGGTATAGTTCCCTCGTTGGCGCACAGCATATAAGGGTAGTTCCAGGACTGGTTGGCCCGGTGTCAGGATATTGATGTGACTGGGTGTGGTATTATGCCACTTTTCTACGGCGTGATACTGCAGTGTGGCAGCACTTTATCCGTCTCCAAATGACTGAAATACTGTCGGTGGGACGTTAAACCCAACAAAGATTGTGCTTGGTGATAATGACATTATGCTTTTTGAGAATGACCTTGTGCTTGATGACCATGCCCTTATGCTAAGCGGTATTTGTCTTTGATGCCAGTTTTATTGTGCTTCGTGGCAATTCCTTTGTGCTCTCTAAAATCTTTAACTATTTGTAATTACTGCCTTGTGTATGATTGCAGAACTTGAAGTACAAGTCTATTCGATAACACTATTCTAACAACATATCCGACACGCACAATGCCATAAAGGATATCGGGACCTCCGTGGCCGAAAAGGTAAAGTCGCTGACTTTAACACTCACTCAGTCCCTCGCCGCGTAGGTTCGAATCCCAGCACGGTCATTCGGATTTTCATGTGGGGAAGCCTTCCAGCTGGCTAGCGGTAGATAGGTGGTTTTACCCGGATACCTCCGTGCATTCGGTGTCTTCCTCCACCTGTAATTAGCTTAACGTCGCTATATGACTGAAATACTGTCAAAGCGACGGTAAACTCAAATAGTCAGGTCAAGTCCTAAAAGATATCACCAAGCATCAAGCATAACAAAACCAAATTGTGTTACGCCCCATTCTATCAACAGATGTCGCTTTCAAATCAAAGCGCCGATAGCACTGAGAGAACAGTGTTTTTAATGTTAATGTTTATTTATTGGGTTTTAAGTCCAGCGACAGTATTTCAAACATTTGGAGACAGATATATCTGATTGAGACAGATATAGTGTCGCCGTAGACTTATGGTATGATATCATACCCAGTCGCAGTATCCTAACACCGGGCCAACCAGTCCCTTGTATGCTGAGCTCGAAGCAAGGGAGTAGTACCAGTACCATTTTTCTACGACTTTGGTATGTCGCGGCCGAAGATCGAACCCACGACAATTCGATTCCGGGGCGTTTTTCTGTTTGTTAATAATGTTGTATTAATTTCGTATATTTTAATAAATTAAATAAACGAATATCAAATTTCCATGCCATGCCAATTAACCCAAAGTTATTAACCCGCTTTGACTTGCGTAATAAGGTCTTATCAAGTAATATAGAAATTTGTTTTAATGGACTGCTTACGATAAGAACATTTTCTCTCCCCCCCCCCCTCTCTCTCTCTCTCTCTATCTATCTCACATACAGTTTATAAAATATGCATAAACTGTGTATTTTAATCAAAAGGAAACAAATATAAGACAACATACTATCATTTTTTTTTATCTCAGTCTAGTATATTTTGATTTGATTTTATTTATTTGTTACAAGTTAATTGAAATTAATACTTATATTTAGAATGATTCGAACCCATGACCTTCCCTTACAGAGGCTGCGTAATGAAAGTGATTGTACTGGAACCGTGTCTTTTATAGTGACGCTTTCCTTTGCACTCTTATATAGTACTGCCCCTTGCGCTGTCGCGCGCTTTTAGTCACGTGGTATTTGTTTACTTAGAAAAGGCTGTTCTTCGTCAAACCATTATTTTTTACTCAATATCTGGCTGTTTATGGCTGACCACAGCGTAAGTTAAAGTACAATAATATAAAATCATGTTCAAACAAGCTCTTTGTAAAGCCACATGTCTTTATATAAGCCCTTTATCGCGTATTCATGGAGAAAGGGAATCGGCTGATTCTGCGGTCTAAGACTGTTGCTTGTGCAGGTCGACAGTTGCATATGAGAACAGGACTTTTGGTGCCAAGATGATAAAGGCAATAATTATTGCTAGTGAATTAATTGTTTATACAAATTTGTAACAGTTACTACTGTGTTTACTTGTTAAAAAGGATAATTCTGCATATTAATTTGGACTGTGAGGAGTTGCCAAGTTGTTTTTACATTAGTGATTACTGAAACCTTACTGCAATTAATATATATGTGCTGGTATCACTGATCAAAGTGGATTCTTGTATTCTAATAATGAGTTTGGACACTGTCAATTTAAAGTGCAAGATTAAACATTTTCAGTGAATTTACTTTTACTAAGAAAGACAACTCTGATTGAACTTTGTATTTTCCAGTAGGGGTTACCTCCCTTAGCCCATAACTTTTATTCTTTATGCAAGACACATTCTAGTCATAATATAGATCCTGCTAAGCTTATATACAGCTATTTTGTTTGTACATTGTTTACTGTATTTTGTATCTGAGAACATTGTATTTAGTGTATTTTATGTATCTCTTTGTAGTTCTTCACCATCTATAAGACCGTCAATAAAGTCTTGAGGTTTAAACTGACTGTGTTGTGTACAGTACAGTGAAGAAGCTCGTCACAGCAATGGAAACCCCCGCTGTCAACCCGGCACTGGATTCTGCAGCTCAACCGGAAAAAGACCCGGCTGTCGAAACTGCAACACAAGGGCGAGAACAGAGGATCAGGATTCTCACCGAGAAAGGTTCTGCTTCGTATGAAAATACGCTTTCGGACTTCAACAGGCGAATCGATCCGATTCAGGAAAGGACTCGACATGAGATTGATATGTTTCGGGATGGACATATCCAACCGGACACTCTTCAGAAGAGTCAAGTGTATATTAAGGAATTCTTGAGTCAGTACAACTCAGTTACTGAGGAACTGATCACATGGTTAAAAAGCATCCACACTGCTGATAGTTTAAGAGAAATTAGTTATCAACGAACGGTTATATATAGATTTACGCATGAAATGGAAGAAGTGCTGACAAAAATGAATCAACAGATAAATGTGGACATTGTGCATGAACAGTTGTCACATAAGCATTCAGAACATGGACAATCCCAGTATAGACATTCCAAACAGAGAACTTCACAAAAAAGCAGTTCTCATTCAAGTTTTTCGTCTCATGACTCAAGATCTAGCGCATTCTCGCTTCTGCTAAGAAAAAAGGCCAAAGCAGAAGCTGCAAAAGCATCTTTACATTATGCTGACAGAGAAGCTGAGCTTAAGAGGAAGCAAGTGGAGGTGGAAATCCAAATGAACAAGTTGAATAAGCAACGTGAGGCTGAAATGTTGAATGCAGAATATGAAGCAATTAGAGAATTGGACTCTGTAGAAACATCTTCAATGAAGATGACATTTGTGAACGTACAAAGCAGTATGTGAATGATCAGGAGAATTATTTACCTGAACGTTATGAACAACGCCCGCTAGATATTCCAGATGTCAATTATGGTAGTGAAAATTCTAGGCAACCACCAAAGCAGCCGAAAACACAGAGATAAAAGGTGATAACATTGATAAAAACAAAAATCATAGGAACATGCCTGTGTCCGAACTCTCACGTTTTTTGCAGAAGAAAGACATGCTTATGTCGCGATTCGCCAAGTTCAACGATAGGCCGGAATCGTTCCACACGTGGACGAAGAGCTTCACAAGCATTACTGAAGAACTCGAAGTGACACCATTTGAAGAATCAGATCTACTGGTAAAATGGCTTGGTCCAAAGTCATCAGCTGTTGCACAAACAATACGATCATCAAACATTAACAATCCAGCCTTGGGCGTAAATAAAATATGGGATCGCTTTGAAGATTGTTATGGCCGCCAGGAAATGATAGAAGTGTCTCTTCGTAAGAAACTGGAACGTTTTCCAAAAATCACTATCAAAGATCTCAACAAGGTGTATGACGTTCTGGCAGAAATAGCATCACTGAAGTTGGATCCGAAAATGCAGTTGCTAGCTTACTTTGACACATCTGCAGGAATTAATCCAATTGTAAACAAATTGCCACAGACAATCAAAGGCAAATGGAGAGATAAAGCATTTAATTACAAACAGAACCATGGTGCTGTGTTGCCACCGTTTACATTTTTTGTAAACTTTATTTATGAAATGGCACGTCGGTACAATGATCCCGGTTTTGATTTTGAAGCAACCTACCAGCCACAGCATGAACATCAGCAAAGGTCAACCGTGAATGCAAAGAAAACAGAAATCTCAAGAAAACCAGAAGATCGTTATCTGAAGTGCGTAATGCATTCGTCAAATCATACTTTGAATGACTGCAGAGTTTTCAGATCAAAACCGATTGAAGAAAGACGTAAAATACTTAAAGACAATGGTGTGTGCTTCAGATGCTGTAACTCAAAGGACCATTTGAGACAAGACTGCAAAGCGGATATAGTGTGTAAAGAGTGTAGAAGTCAGTATCACAGTCCGGCTATGCATGTAGCGCCTAAGTCGTCCAATTTAGGTAGAAGAAAGTATGGCGGGGAGCAGAAAGAGCTAAAGAGTAGTCAGCATGTAACAGGACAGAATGACATTACACATTCTTGTACTGAGATATGTGCAGGTGAATTTGGTGGCAAGTCGTGTGCCAAAATTGTACCTGTCTTTGTCACGCGTAAAGACAATCCATTGGTCAGAATGAAAACATACGCTATTCTGGATGAACAGAGAAATAAATCTCTAGCGAAAGAAGAACTGTTTGACTAATTTGGGGTGAGTTGCCAACCAGAAAAATACACACTCATGAGTTGTTCGGGAAAGACTGTTATGACCGGGCGAAGAGCTGATGGGTTTTTAGTTGAATCTGTAGACGGAAACACATCAATGAAGCTACCTACATTGGTTGAATGCGGAGAAATTCCTAGCAACAGGAACGAAATTCCCACATCAGAAGTAACACTGTATCACTCACATCTGAGGGATTTGACCAATGAGATACAACCTGTCGATGAACAGTCTGAGATACTTCTTCTCATTGGTAGAGATTTAATGGAGGCACATCATGTATTGGAACAACGAGTAGGAGACCCATCTGCACCGTATGCCCAAAGACTCAAGCTTGGCTGGGTAATAGTCGGAGAAGTTTGCCTTGGGAAGAGCCATGCCACTTCCACGGTAACCTGTTGTAGGACCTACATACAGCACAACGGGAGGCCTTCGATATTGAAGCCATGTCCAAATGAATTCCATGTAAAGGAAATGCTGTCTCAAGTGATTGAAAATGATGTTGACTCAATGGGCTCAACTGTGTTTCAATTGATCGAAGACGACGACAAGATAGGAAAGTCGATAGAAGACAAAGTCTTTCTAGACGTCATGGAGAACAATTGCCACAAAGATAAAAAGGGACATTGGTGTGCACCACTTCCATTCAAACCCAAAAGTGTGACATTACCAAACAACCGACCAATGGCATTGAAAAGAGCGAAATCCCTGACCAGAAGCCTTCAATCAGACGACAACAAAAGATCTCATTTTACAGAATTCATGCAGAAACTTTTAGACAATGGACACGCAGAGGTGGCTCCACAGTTATCTGAAGGTCAGGAGTGTTGGTATTTACCGGTTTTTGGCATAAACCATCCGAAGAAACCAGGACAGATCAGGTGTGTCTTCGACTCGTCAGCAAAGTTTGAGAACCACTCTCTTAACAGCGTCCTTCTTTCTGGTCCAGATTTGAACAACTCTCTGCTGGGTGTCTTGTTGAGATTTCGGAAAAACCAAGTTGCCGTGTCTGCAGATATAAAACAGATGTTATACTCATTTGTAGTAAGAGAAGACCATAGAAACTATCTCCGTTCCCTGTGGCACAGAGACAATGATATCAACAAAGATCTGATTGACTACCGCATGAAAGTGCATGTATTTGGAAATAGCCCCTCCCCTTCAGTGGCTATTTATGGTCTACATAAGACGGCTGAGTCAGCAGAACCAGAGTACGGATCTGATGTGAAGGAATTTGTACAGAGAAACTTCTATGTGGACGATGGTCTAATTTCCCTTCCTAGCAGCGAACAAGCTGTCGACTTACTGAAAAGGACTCAGAAAGCCCTATCAGAGTATGGTAACTTGTATCTACACAAGTTTGCTTCAAATGATGAAAGTGTGATGGCAGCTCTTCCACAGGAGGATCTTGCTGAAAATCTGAAGAATTTGGACATGAAAAATGAATGCCTTCCACTACAAAGGAGCCTTGAGCAATACTGGAATCTGGAACTTGACAAGTTCACTTATAGGGTCTTACTTGAAGAGAAACCATTCACTAGGAGAGGCATTTTGTCTGTTGTCAACAGTATATATGATCCACTAGGTTTCGTTGTACCTGCGGAAATTCCTTGCTGAAACTACAGACTGGGATGAACCATTACCAGAAGAAGGTAAAGCAGAATGGGATTCTTGGTGCTGTTCTTTAGATGAGCTCCAAAATGTGCAAGTTCCTCGTATGTATGTATCATCCTCATTAGCGCAAGCGAAGAGAAGAGAACTACATGTGTTTTCAGATGCGTCAGAAAAGGTGATCGCAGCAGTGTGTTACTTGAGAACTGAAGAAGAGGATGCAACCTCGAAGTTAGGTTTTGTGCTTGGAAAAGCCAAGGTTGCTCCATTACATGGACACACAATTCCGAGATTAGAACTGTGTGCTGCTGTTTTGGCTGTAGAAGTGGCAGAGTATGTAGTAAGAAATTTAGACGAAAAGCTGGACCTGATCAAATTTTACTGTGACAGTAAAGTAGTACTAGGATACATACACAATGAGACCAGGAGATTCTATGTGTATGTAGAGAATCGTGTTGAAAGAATACGAAAGGCCACATTACCGGAGCAGTGAACTTTGTGCCTACTTCTGTGAACCCAGCAGACCACGGTACAAGACCAGCAACAACCAATTCGTTGTTTGATCAAGGTGGTTGGCTCTATGGTCCCAAGGACTTCTTAGACAGAGCTGCAAAGGTGTCAGACACCTTTGATGCACATCACAACTTGGTTTGTCCTGAAGACGACAAAGATGTCAGACCAATCACTGTTACAAAGACCCAGATAGACAAGCAAGCACTTGGAAGCCACAGATTTGAAAGGTTTTCAAGCTGGAAGTCTTTGGTCAATGCATTAGTTCATTTGAGACTTATTCTGAAGGTCCGTGCAGGTGTTAAACTTAAAGGTCCAGGTGCTGAAAGTAAGGTAGACCTATTCAAGGACACTGAACATTTAGTGATAAAATGTGTACAAAGAGAAGTCTATACAAAAGAAATTAAGTGTCTCCGACAAAAACAATCTCTGTCAAGAGACAGTCCAATACTGTCTCTCAATCCATATTTAGATGAAGAAGGAATGCTGAGAGTTGGGGGAAGGCTGAACAAAATGGAACTACAGGTGTATGAGAAAAACCCTATCATTTTGCCTGGCAAGCATCATATTTCCTTGCTGGTGGTGAGACATTTCCATGAGAGTGTAAAACATCAGGGGCGTCATTTCACTGAAGGTTCGGTCAGGTCTGGAGGGTTTCTGGTCACAGGCGCTAAACGCCTCATATCATCTATGATACATTTTTGTGTGCCTTGCAGGAAACTTAGGGGCCAGGTTGCTGTCCAACAGATGGCAGATCTCCCAAAGGATCGGTTAGACGTAAGCCCTCCATTTACCAATGTGGGAGTGGATACATTTGGACCGTGGTATGTTGTGACGCGCCGCACGAGAGGTGGGGCAGCTGGTTCGAAACGGTGGGCTATTTTGTTTACATGCTTGTCAACGCGAGCTATTCACATTGAAGTGATCGAAGAGATGACGTCTTCAACATTCATAATGGCACTTAGGAGAGTTGTGGCTATCAGAGGGAAGGTGAAGATTTTTCGCTCTGATCGAGGTACAAATTTTGTGGGAGCAACAGATGACCTTGGCATAGATACGGTGAATGTCGAAGATAACAAAATGAAGCCATACCTCTACAACAGTGGAACTAAGTGGATCTTCAACCCTCCATGTGCGTCTCACATGGGAGGCGTATGGGAACGCCTCATTGGAGTTACCCGGAGAATCCTAGAGTCTATGCTATCTGACATTTCAGGGAAACATCTCACGAATGATGTACTTGTTACCTTCATGGCTGAAGTTAGCGCGATTGTGAACAATAGGCCAATCACTCCGGTTTCATCTGATCCGGAAAGTTCATTTGTGTTGTCTCCAGCATTGATACTTACTCAGAAAACGGACAGTGACCTTGAATATCGTGACAGTCAATTAGTTGACACTAAGGATCTGCTTCGAGCTGAGTGGAAACGCGTTCGTGTCTTATCAGATATATTCTGGTCGCGGTGGCGGAAAGAGTACATTCACGCGCTCCAAGGAAGGTGAAAGTGGACTGATACCGTACCTGATTTGGAAGAAGGAAAGGTTGTGCTTCTCAGAGACAAATCGTGTTGCCGTAATGAATGGCCTCTCGGTAGAATCGTGAAAACTTTTAAGAGTGGTGATAACAAGGTCAGAACAGTCGAAGTTCTAGTCATTAAAGATGGTTCTAAAAATGTGTTAACCCGGCCGATTACAGAAATTGTACCGTTAGTGTAAATGAGTGATGAATCTGTGAAAGGGCTAGTGTCAATCTTTGAAAATCAAGTACTAATATGTGAGGCAACATGTGGGCATTAGAAAAGGCTTGTTTATTTAATTCAAGTATTGGTAATTCTATAAACTGTAATGTAATTGATAAATGATATCTGGTGATATCAGGCGGGGAGTGTACTGGAACCGTATCTTTTATAGTGACGCTTTCCTTTGCACTCTTATATAGTACTGCCCCTTGCGCTGTCGCGCGCTTTTAGTCACGTGGTATTTGTTTACTTAGAAAAGGCTGTTCTTCGTCAAACCATTATTTTTTACTCAATATCTGGCTGTTTATGGCTGACCACAGCGTAAGTGAAAGTACAATAATATAAAATCATGTTCAAACAAGCTCTTTGTAAAGCCACATGTCTTTATATAAGCCCTTTATCGCGTATTCATGGAGAAAGGGAATCGGCTGATTCTGCGGTCTAAGACTGTTGCTTGTGCAGATCGACAGGTGCATATGAGAACAGAACTTTTGGTGCCAAGATGATAAAGGCAATAATTATTGCTAGTGAATTAATTGTTTATACAAATTTGTAACAGTTACTACTGTGTTTACTTGTTAAAAAGGGTAATTCTGCATATTAATTTGGACTGTGAGGAGTTGCCAAGTTGTTTTTACTTTAGTGATTACTGAAACCTTTACTGCAATTAATATATATGTGCTGGTATCACTGATCAAAGTGGATTCTTGTATTTTAATAATGAGTTTGGACACTGTCAATTTAAAGTGCAAGATTAAACATTTTCAGTGAATTTAATTTTACTAAGAAAGACAACTCTGATTGAACTTTGTATTTTCCAGTAGGGGTTACCTCCCTTAGCCCATAACTTTTATTCTTTATGCAAGTAAGAATTTCTTCACACATTCTAGTCATAATATAGATCCTGCTAAGCTTATATACAGCTATTTTGTTTGTACATTGTTTACTGTATTTTGTATCTGAGAACATTGTATTTAGTGTATTTTATGTATCTCTTTGTAGTTCTTCACCATCTATAAAGACCGTCAATAAAGTATTGAGGTTTAAACTGACTGTGTTGTGTACAGTACAGTGATCATAGAAAGCATATTAATTGATATACGAGTTCCTTCAGCACGAATTTGTATACGTGTATTTATAGATAATTTCAAAACATAAGTATTCAGTTACATTACCAACCACTCCTGGAACTACCCTTATATGCTGAGCTCAAAGAAAGGGAGCAATACCAATACATTTTTACGACTTTGGTATATGACGGTCGAGGATCGAACCAACGACCCAACCCAACCCGATTTTGGGGCGGATGCTCCAATCACACTCCCACGGGGACCGGTAAATATCAAATTACATGTAAATAGTATCAACTACAGGGGGATTTTTCATCATTCAACATGTATAACAGAAGCGCAAAAAGTGAGCCTCCATCGGTATTCGAATCACATACCATTTCAATATTAACGGGTTACTCTACAAACTCAGCTATCAAACTTGTCAGTGAATCTGCTTGCCATAAGACTGCTTGAAACAAAGCGAAATGACATTATCACCAAGCACGATGCAATTGTCAAGAAGCAAGTTAGCGACATCAGCACGAATGGTGTTGCTTGAATTTCATAAAGCATGATTTCCTTGTAACCAAGGACAATGGAAGGCAACGAATCACTTTGCAATCAAGCAGAATGCGATTGCAACTACACATAATGCACTTGTCAAAACGCATTCATTGATATCAACAAGCACACAAGGATAACACCAAGCAAAATGACATTGTCATCAAACATAATGACATACTCACCAATCATGTTGTAATTTTTGCTTAAATATCATTCCATACATGAAACCATGCTCTTCGAAAAACCTTAGATATTTCCAATGTTGTACTTGCCTGATATCTTGAACACAATAATGAAGTTCTTATTATCTTCAAAGCTAGAGCTTGATATTTGACTAAGTGGGTGGATTTGAGGGGGTCGCATGTAAGACTGTCAAATCGTGTAAATTTTAGTACTTCATACACCACAATATACTGTCAAAGTAGCCGAGATGAAATTAGGATCTACTTGTAATTAACAGGTACAATGGAGAGGTCTTCTTTATTTGTGAAAAGTTTTAAATAAGTTTCGAAATAAATGGGGGAATCCCCAGTTTTACCCCATAAAACAAATACTTAACCGTACGGAGCTTGATCATCAAAAACATCATGAAAGGCAAAATGATTATGTAGATGATATACGAGGTCTTCGTAGTTATAATAAAACAAAGATGTATTTGCAATAATGAATTAATAAACATTACCCCTGCCTTTTAAATGGGCGTGTGACAAATGGTTTCGTTTTGACAAAGTGAGCGAAATTTCGATTTTCTTTCATACCTTGAACTTTAACTCGCTTTTAAATTCCCACAATGATTGATGTATCCAAGTAGCTCCTTATCAAACATAGCTACAATTTGAATATATAATGTATAAAACCAACAAAAATAGGATGTATACGGTCCATTTAGTGCCCTCTATGAATTGAGATAGGTATACCTTAGATGTCCCCCCCCCCCCACACACACACACACACTCGCAAGTCACTTGATATGCACATTATGTCAAAGAGCCGATTGCAAAGATCGACTGCGGAAAACAACTTCTGTTTGGTGTTTTTGTTTGTTTATATGGCATTTAGTGTTCACTCTGCTCATTTTTACTGCAATTCTGCCTATATAAGGTACCATTTCTTGCTCACTGATTAGCAACCTACCTTAGGGTGAAATGTCCCTCCCTATGTATGCATTCGGCTGTATCATATATGATTGGTAAATACTATAATACTAAGAGATTGGAGAAAATCATAATGCAAAATGAAGATCTGATTCTACAAAACACACATATAGCGCTAGTAATGCTGAACCACATTGGAGGGAATTTCTCCTATAGACTGAGTACCCAAAATATTTCATTTCTTAATAAATATTATTTGTCATTTAGTTAATGATTTATGTCATTTGATGTTTCGTTAAACAGGAATGGCGGAATGCGTATTTGAATTAAAGTGTTATTTAGCAAGAAGATCGACCCAGGTTGGGAGAATTATAAATGGGGATTTATATTACTCTCATTGGAGTTTGATTAAGTTAATATCATCGTACAGAAGCGAATTAATCTAATCTTTCTGACATCAACGATATTATTTCGAATAAACAATATTAAAACCGTTGTTCAATTCCTTTGAAATACCGTAGAACATACTTGTCTGTGTCTTTAACGGTAGATGTCGGATCGGCGTAAACAACTGTTATGTTACACGTCATTATATTATGGTGTGACGTCGGTATTTTGATTGTCATCATTATATTATGATGTGACGACGGTACTTTGATTGTCATCATTATATTATGGTGTGACGTTGGTACTTTGCTTGTCATCATTACATAATGGTGTGACGTCGGTACTTTGATTGTCATCATTATATTATGGTGTGACGTTGGTACTTTGATTTTCATCATTACATAATGGTGTGACGTCGGTACTTTGATTGTCATCATTATATTATGAAGTGACGTCGGTACTTTGATTGTCATCATTACATAATGGTGTGATGTCGGTAATTTGATTGTCATCATTATATTATGAAGTGACGTCGGTACTTTGATTGTTTAATTATATGTGGACGTCGGTACTTTTTTATCATTATATTATGGTGAGTCGGTATTTGATTGATCATTAATTATGGTGTCGGTTTGTTGCGATCTTACTTATGGGATTCCGGTCATAACATTATGGTATGGCGTCGGTAATTACAATATGGTAGTTGCTTGGTGTCAAAATAAATTTACCCACCAGATGGTCAAATGAGAGATATCTGTCTCTGTGAAGCTCCCCTGCAGTGCAGAGTACAGATCACGTGAACTAATTGATAGTGCTTATACAAAGGACTTGATGCAGTCAACTGATGTGCGAACTATAGATCCCTCGTCCCACAAAATTGGATCATTGGAGGATCCCCTGTTTCATTTAACTTCGTATACGTTAACATGTATTCACAAATACAAAATAGGCTTTTTACTAAACATAAGTATACAATTGACTAGTGAGTGACATTGTTTATGTTTTGTTTTATTGTACAGAAAAGTAATTAATGGACATAATGTAGGACAGCGAAACCAAAGATCAAATTGATTCGTAGGAAGATTATTGAAGCGGCATCCGGTCTTCTCCCTTTTTTATAATTTGGCCAAGGTTAGGCTGATATTATACACGCAAGTATAAGTAAAGAAACTGACACTCAAAACATATTTTCCTGATATTAAAATTATTAAGATTGTTAAAAATATAATCCAATTCATCCATCTGAAGTTGTGTTTTTATGTACAAGATCCATATTTTGGATAGGCAAACAAGGAACGATATTAAGGTTCAATCATGTATGTGTTGCGACATATATATAATCTATCATTCCGTTCTTTTCCCTATCTCTTTGATGAGACAGTTGGGTAAAAGATGAGACAGTTGGGTAAAACACAAGAAAGAAGGACAGATGGGAATGAACCGTGGAGACTTCATCAAGGCTGGTGGGTATGAGGTAAAATAACACCTGGTATGTATAAAGGGCACGGCGGAGGATCCTCAACGTTACAATCGAGGTTATTTGCCATCCAGTTTGTCTTCTGATTGCAGTTCGGGTGAAGATGTGAAGTAAGTCTCATCACTCCCATGACCCGACAATAGAAAATGAGCTCAGGATTACGCTGTAATAAAATATATTTGGGAGGTATTATATTTCAGTCCGAGACGCTTAGAAAACATATTGAGAGTTTCCATATTTTTGGTTCGATGTACGTATATTATGGAGCCAGTTAACATTCTAGAAGTAAGGAAAATATATGGCCGTATCTCACCAAATTCTATTCAGTAATCAATTGCGTAATAAAGATGTTTATGCTTAATAAAACATTTATAGATTATCTCTATGTTAATTATCATGGCAAATATGACAGTTTTACACCAGGTACGGCAAATAATCATAATACCCAGTACTGCACATTCCATATCAAGAGTTTAATTCTCTGTCATGGATAGGTACACTATACATACAAGTTCAAGGCATGGATAGAAAAAATATGTTTTTGAGAAATGTATTAGATCGTTTCACAAGAAGATCGGCAATGCCAGTTATAATTTTCAGTTTTAAATTGAACAATCAGTGTCTGGGGAAATCTCAAGTATATGTTTATTTCCCAATGAACAATGTTTGAAATTTTATACCAGAAATTTTATATTAAGTGTTTCGGGAAGTGCTCGTTTATTTACGAAGGTTTACCATTTGCCAGTTTCTTCGAACACCTCGCCCTAGGAAAAGGGCGAGGTGTTCCGAATGGTAGGTTTACGTCATAACAGGATAGTTTTGCTATATTCCACATGCACTGAACTGTTAGTCAGTATTATACTTTATTTAACAGCCGGAATAACCTCCCAAGATTTTCAAAATGAAAATTTATTTCATTTTTCATAAAGAAGTGAATATTAATGTTTTGCTTAAACAATCTTGATATCTAACCCCAGAGTTATTTGTCTACTGAATTTCTAACAATGAGAATATGGCCTCTCTTTTTCTCCGTATTTCTCTTGCCGACACTTGATATTAATCATATCAGTATGTGGAAGAAAATCTGAAAAAACAACTTTCATCATTTGATTAATGTAAGTTTTCTTTTTCATTTATGTACACATGTGATTTATATAGGCAAATTGATGATATTCAATAAATATGTTTTGCAAAAATAAAAAAAAATCACTGGGCATGAATCGAAGACATAATCCAACGCATCCTGACTTATTCCACTGAACCAATTGAGCTTACAGACTCGAACGTACACATTTTTATCTGCATTGAAAATTCCAGCCTGTGGTGGTTCAAATTATATTCGTTCGCTTGGACATTTTCTTTTTTCATCACGTTATCTCAAGCAGCGATGATCAACATTTTCATTCAGTTTCGACTTCCATAACGCAATCTTATTGAAATAACATATAAATTATCACCACTTCAAAATAATTTGGAACTCTGTCTCAGAGGGAAATCTAAGTACATGTATAGATGTTTAAATATAGCCCTGAACGTTTTCCGATGCAGAAATGTGTGCTACAATATAGTACAGCGTCGCAACCAACCCTATTAAAAAGTGTGTGTGTATGTGTGTGTGTGTGTGTGTGTGTTAACGATTATATTGTATATTAGACATTTGTTGAACTGATTTAATCGACACTTTGTTATTCAGTCATTCAGTCCAGATAATCCCTGGTGGGAGTAAACACCGACAGGTTATGATCCACCGAGAGCAGTCTTGAAGGCTTCCAAGCATGTAAAACCGAGAGACCAGCGGTGAGGTGATAGCAAATCAGCACCTACAACCACTCTGCCACGGAGGCACCAGTATGTCTATTATCATCACTAAGTGTAACAAGAAAAATCTTTCGGCGTAGCTAAAAATTTGGCAATTGTAACATGCAAAACAGATAAAAACTATTACAAAGTTGGAAACGTTAGCAAAAATGTTTATAAATACCACGATTATGAGAGGTATTGTGAAGGCTATATTACAAAACGGATTTAATTTACAAACTTAAAAAAGAGCTAATCTACCAACTTCCTTTAAATATTATGCACTTGCTGATTATTTTAAAAGACAATTCGTATGTAACCAAGCGAAACCGAAAGATCATAAAGTCGCGTATATCCGTATTGTAATCAGATCCGCATAATGAACTACACAACTCCTTTACAGTAGTTAACTCCGAGTCCACTTTTACAAGGGAAATTGTTGTCTAAAAACAGACATACGGACTAAGACCACAATTAATTTTACTTTATGTTCTATATAAGCATATATACAAATGACAAGTTCTGTAAGGAATAATGACATCCAAAATTACCCTCATTAGATAGATTTATTTAAGAGAAATATTTCTGTACATTTTAAACACCCGACTACTTTTTGACCTATTTAAGGCCAAATAACATACGCATGAATTTAGTGCACCGGTCGGCCATTTCACACCAATTTTCTCAAAAATTCCCCTCTCAGCAATGCTCAACTTTTAAGGTTGTTGTGCCTCCAAATTGGGCGTTTTATTACTATTTTAACTGTGTTCTATAGGATTTCATCCTTTCACCACTGTTATATCAGGTCGAAAGATATATACAATCTGAAACTCCAATTTTAAGTTGGAGTATCCTAAATACCCTAAAATTAAATTACATAAGCCAATAATAGCATTGCATTTACTCTGGCTTCATTTGCATACCAACATTTGATTGGTTCAAGAAGTAGATCAAAATCACTTTTATATAGCTACGCCGAAATAATCATATAGGATGCATGATACTAGAAAATTTATTTTTAGTCGGTTTTGTACAAAGCAAATATTGCAATGCAGTTTAAATTTATTTTCCGAGACAAACCAGGCAATAAATTAAACAAGAAATTAATCAAACAGCTTGTAAAAAGGAAATGTAAGTAAATCATACAAACATGCAGGCATATAAGAATGCCTAAAACATTAACATAAGATTGCATTAAAACAAAGGTACATAGAACGCAAAATGAAATAGACATGAAAAAGCAAATTTAAGCTATAATAGCACACATTACAAAACAAAAAAGAAATTTGGGTTCATTTAATTCTTAATTTATTAAATTTTATATAAAAAAAAAAGTATTATTGAAGCATAAAATACCATATATAGTTTATGAGTACATTGAACATTTGCAGGATTTGTCTGTCGAGGTGCAAATCAGTCTGCGAAATTTCAACTTGTCTTGACTGTTCCACACCCTGGGGGCAATTTCTTACTATAGCTGGTGATCTTGACGGTTGGTTTCACATCAATATTTACATACCTAAAAAGAGCAATTATTATATTAAAAATTCACATGGTGATGTAAATGTTGATGTGAGTCATTATATAGACCTTTGACAGTTTCTATATCAATGTCAAATGTTCTACTAAAATATAAAGCAGTCAAATTAGTCTTCTTTAAAAGGTCTCTATACAATCTAAAAATCATTAGAGGTAATTATCAGAGCTCTATGATGTTACTTCTTGGCGCCCTTAATGTGGGAGTGGGAACAGAAATGCCACACTAAATGGCAGAGGTTAAAATTTTATGCAGTAATGGATTTGTAAGTTTTCTTGATATACATCTAGAATCAAGAAATCTTGTACAGTCCTCCGGACTGAAACAATTGGGCATTACTGGTATCAAAACGGGGTATTTTACAGATGTAGACAATGCTGGTACCACAACAAATGGGCTGAAACAAGTGGACATTGCTGGCACCAAAATACCAGAATGAAACAATTTGACATTTCTATTACCACGACGGGGTGTTCAAAACACGTGGACATCACTGGCACCACAATATGGGACTTTGCTGGTACCACAACTGGGAGTTCAAAACATGTTGACATTGCGTACCACAATATCGGATTGAAACATGTGGACTTTGCTGGTACCACAACAGGGTGTTCAAAGCACTTAGATATTGCTGGTACCAAGCAATATCCAAGTGTTTTGAACACCCTGTTGTTCTTTCTTTTCTGTCAATTCAAAGGACAGATAACAAAATCAAGCCTATTGTTACTTTATTTTATTTAACATTATTGTTTGTTGTTTCAGTCTTAGTCATTTTGCAAATTTTAAAACAATTCTATTCAATTGATTTCTCACAATGTTTCAGTAAATAGACATGATGCCTTTTTTGAAGAAAAAAAATCTATATATTCGCGTTTGCGACCAAAATATAAAATCTGTTGAATAGAATTTCTACATTTTTTACACAGTGATAGGGGATATAGTACCAAACGTCGTGTTGAAATGAAATGAGGTGTTGTTAGCCGATGTTATTGAGTTATCTGCCCTTGAAAAATGACAGAAAAGGCTAAAAACTTACTTTCAGTGGCAGATAACTCAAAAAATATCACGGAGACCCCCATTTTCTATCCCATACATTTGTTTCTACTGTGATTCTCTATAATCATGCCAAGTTTAAAAAATTATGTTCGTTAGTTTTGATTTTCCTTCTTTGTCTATATAGTAAAATGGCGCTATTGTGAAATACACCCTTAAACAAACAAGTGGATATTGCTGGTACAACAAAACAAACAATTGGATATAGCTGGTACAACAAAATAACCAAGTGGATATTGCTGGTACAACAAAACAAACAAGTGAATATTGCTGGTAAAACAAAACCAGTGGATATTGCTGGTACAACATCGGGCAGTTCAAAACACGTGGACATTGCGTATCACATTATCGAACTGAAACTAGTGAGCATTGCTGGTGCTAAACAATGACTCGAAACGCTTGGACATTGGTGACAACATAACATTTTCGCGGGAAATTAACCGGTGTATCCAATATCATTTATTTCTAAAGTTTAGACTGTGTTCCCAAAAACGAATAAGTGTCGGATATTTTTGTGCGAAAGTGCCTGCATAATGGAAATAAATTTGTTGATTACTTATCCAGTTCATTGATTAAACTTTTATTTGCATTCTTTAAAATGTAAGAAAAAGATACCTGGGCGTAATACATATGTACTAGTCTTCGTCATTACTGTGGCGGCCTCGGTCAGAAAAAAGAATTGACGGGTTGATTGATGTTTCTTTTGTTTATTCCCTTTACAACCGTAAAACTGAAAATACAGAGATACAAATAATAAGAAATTGTAACAATAGTACATCAAGAACATAATGAATTCATTGCAAACAATCGTTAAATATACATGCATTTATATAGCCTACGTTACATTAATATAACGTTAATAACACGTTATAGTACTTGCATATACATATATTCTTACTAGCTTACTTGTTAAGTTGCAATTAATAAATAAAACAAAAAAAAAAAAAAATATAACCTCATAAATTTTAATTACACCAAAATCTATAAAGAATCCTGTGAAAACACTTGCAATGATCAGTATATCAAATAAACATATCAGCTATATCCTACTTTAAATGGAAAACATTCATGTATAAACTTTGACGATTCCCATTCACAGCAATTGGCGGCGAATTTACATTCAACAACTTTCACAAAATAAGGCTAGAAACTGCACTGTCATACAAAGTCACTATTATTTTCCAGTTATATATACAGTATGCTAATGTAACACAATCATTAATTACCTTATTACCCATGACCAAAGGGCCAATTTACGTTTTTCATATTCGTTGCGTTTACCCAGCCGTTTACCGTCTTAACTTTCAAAGTATAAATTTAAAAAATAACCTAAATGAAGTAATTACTTAAAAATTAAACAAACAAACAAAAATAACTTTTTTTTTAAGGGAAGCAACTCTTTCATGAGTTATACAAATTTTCAATGAATTGTCTCCCTTTGACCATAAAAAATGAGCACTGACATTTACACTCCCACCAAATTAAGTCACTTAATTTACACCAAAGATTCAGTGCACAATCTCAATAAACTCTTTAGAATAATTGTTCAACAGCCATCAAATATTTACATATGTATACATTTATCAGTTAAGACTGCTCTACAAGCAAACCAACTTATGAACACTGCGTTCTAATACTGAAGTTGCTGAAATGTCTGTCTTGGCCAGCATCATCTTTATCTTCCTTACTAGTCCATCATCGTCTGTCACAACACTTACAACTCTAGCTAATGGCCATTGATTGCGCGGCAAGTTAATGTCTTTCACAAGAACTATATCTCCAACACGCATGTTTCGTCTGGGTTCATGCCATTTTTGCCTTAGCGATACTTGATTTAAGTACTCAGTTTTCCACCTCGCCCAGAATTGTTCTAACAAGTATTGTACTCGTCTCCACCGCTTACGTAGATACATGTCTTCTTTCACAAATTGACCTGGTGGTGGAAGAGGGACTTGATTTTGATGTCAAAATGTGATTTGGTGTCAGTACGGCAGATGTTTTAGAAGAAGAAGTATGTTACAGAGAACGAATTGCTAGTATGGGATGGTCTCGTTCTTGTTCAATACAAAACTGGAGGATAGTTAAAACGTGGAAACACCATGTATAAAATGTATAACTTCACGAGACTTCACTTCAGAATGTTGGAAAAAATACATCTGCAGCTGTCCTGCGTTCAGTTACCGTGAACAGTCGCTAACGTGAGCGATTGCATTCCCTGTTACCATAGCATATATATTGAAAACAAGGAACAAACTTGCAACCGTTTGATTATCGGTTGCGCATCGCTACATGACTTTAATTGTACATATCATGGGGATTGACTGCTGCGGAGAGTTTGCTATTTGCTGACGTGAGCTACTGTAATTTAAGCGATTACTGATTGTAACTCTGACTCTCATTTCAAGCGGGACATTCATTAATGCGAAACACGCTCATGGCTTACTAACAGATTCTGTCCATTATTAGTCTCTTCTTATTTTGAGTCCTGAAGACTACACTTGGGCTAATCATGCCAAGAAAAAAAACATTATCTCGTTGTTACAACATATTATCTTGAAATAATGAGATACATATCTCTTAATAACGAGATATTGACACATAAAAACGAGTCAAATATCTTGAATGAAAATTTACGAGATACTTATATTATAATTACAAAATAATATGACCATATTTCTATTGCTATATACATAAAAAATAGCAATTATTTCAATCATGTATTTAAGCTCGATTTCGAAACATATTTTTATAGCTGATAGTATCCTTCTCGGTGGTTTCTGGGTTGGATCAGTACTTTGCGCCTGGGATAATCATGAAAACATCCACAGTCAGGTACGTTATCAACGGACCACATGACCTCTTTATTAGCACAATAAATGTTTAATTCTTGAAGTTATCTGATACAATACATGCATAACACCGTAAACAGGCCCCTTTGGTTAACAACAAAATAAAAGTTTTGTGGTTCAGTATTGGGACCTTTGTACTTGTATTCACGTTAAAATGAAGCGCCCGTTGTAATGGTCCTTCACTATATTGGACTATGGTTACATTGGTGTCACATTAAGATGGAGGGCATTATATTGGAATGGATCTGTCAGCATTGTACATGTATACCATTCTGTTGCAACAGTTGTTTTTTTTTAATGTTTATTGGCTTATTAAGCCAACATTTGAATATTTAAGTCTATCAAATTACTCAGATATGAATAAATATATTCTATCAATATGAACAATTCAAAGATTTGAATTATTTTTCTCATCCTGTTGTTCTTGAAGCACTGATTTCTCCATTATTGTGTTAATTTGATAACTATTAATAAGTATGTATAAAATGTTTATTAATACTTGTATTATTGTCAAGATAAGTGTGTGACTATTTTGAATATTTTCTCTTTGTAATCAGATACTATCTCGAATTTTTTCTTTAATCAGATACTAGCTCGTAATAATGACACATGATCTGGTTATTAGGAGATAAATCGTTATGATTATCATTTAACTTACTCCTGATTGACACTGGGCGGCTTTCATATGAATCTGAATTCTCAATTATGTAAAATGTCCATTCATTATTTCGCAGATGAAGATGGTACTTAATTACGATTTTCATACTTTTATTCAAACTATGCCTATTTGTTTCCACGGGGATTTGAATATAATACTCAAATATTACCTGAGACATACTTAAGTAAATTCAGAACACAGGGTCCACATTTTGTGAAAAGTTGTAAATATCAGTTTTCAATGTAACTATTAATGACGACTTTATCGTTATAGGTGAAAAACTATTCAATAACTGTGTGTGTTTGTTTGATGGGTTTAACGTCCCAACAACAATAATTCAGTCATTTTGAAAATATGTCTACTTGATACAAATATATCTCTACCACACTGCAGTATCACACCTTAGACATGTGGCATGATACCATACCCAGTCACATTAGCCTGACACCGGACCAACCAGTCATGCAATTACCCTTATATAGCGTCAAGCAAGGGACATATACCAATACCATTCTTTGCGATTTGGTATGACGCGAACGGTGACCGAACACACGACCGCCCGCTCCAGAGGCGGACGCTCTAACCACTCGAACGCGGGTACGGCGTTCCTTATTATTGAACGTTTGTTGCTTGATCTGCTGTAAGCAGAGGTGAAACATAAGTATTACTTTTCCGTTATCGGTCTGTCCGTCCGTTCGTCTGTCTGGCCGTCACACTTTTCCCGCTAAAGAAAACTCTTGTTTTGAAATGAAATTGCGAAAGACTGAATATTTGTGCTGTGTAAGATCTAACCACAGTTGCTTTCAAGCGACAAGAGATAAAACGTCTGCGCGGCATATTTAAATGTACCCTAAAGGTTGTAATGGTGTTAATACCGGTATTTTATATACATTGTATTTGGTAATAATATGAATAAAGTGTAAACACATATATAATTGGCGATTTTATCTGTTTGTCAAGGTTGTAGTTTACATCCAGAGATTAACATTTTACCAAAACCTCTATTCATATTTGATAAAGTATGATATATTGTTGTCTTGACATTTGACCTGGTGCACCTAAATAAATAAATCCGGAATATAAACTATGTACACATTCACATGCATGTACATTATGATAAAAATGATTGTACATAGCAATTCTAATCAAAACTACAGTGGACTTTAATAATTCTGTCACAACTGAATAATATCCACATGCATAAAGTTATATAAATAAATGAAAAAAAATCTGTCATGCTAAGATTGAAAATAGGACATTTATTAAATACTCGAAATTTCAGAAACTATTTTATGAATTACTACTAAATGCAGTTTTGTATCATAGGAAATTTATATTATTTGCTTCTTTATTTTCGGAAGGGGGGGGGGGGGGGGGTAAACTTAAAACCGGTTTCTCATTCATAAAATAACATACAATCCAGGGGTTGTGAAAAAATGTTATCACACTAACAAGAGAGAGAGAGAGAGAGAGAGAGAGAGAGACACAGATGAGAAAAATCAGAACACTAGTAAAGGAGACAATTTGTTTGCACACAATGGTTAATTTTGCCGAAATAGCGCTGGACTGTATATTTAAGTTCGATCCTGAGAAGGAGCGTGAGCACTGGCTCAGCTCAGGCAAATTCAGTCGTATAACCGGACATCTGTCGATAATTATCTCTTATTGTTTACTTTTCATGTCCCTTTTGAGAAACTGATCCAATGAGTATACATCGATGGAATATATTACTAAATTTATCGCTTATTGACGTCACTCTTATTTCTCCTTACTTAATTCTACAGAGTTCAAGTTTAAATAACTGGATAAAAACTATTTAAGACAGATTTTATCGGGAACAGTATTGTTTTTCTTATCATCAATATCACGTTTGCTCCATTGATAATTAAGTGGCACGTGGGTCTAAGATTACTGATAATGGTTGTAAAATAAATAAATGAATGAATATGTTTACATTCTCCTACACATGTCCAGTACAATGTAACCAGATATCCATGATACCGTACTGGGAACAGCAGGTAGAAAATTTCTCATTTATCTAGCAAATCAGAAACTCTGAAGGATTAACCAGCTTGTCTCGTCTTAGAGTGTACGTCTGTTAAAACACGATTAGCCTGATAAGCGACACTATATTCATGTGTCGGTTTTAGTTTAGGTTTTCAAAATTGAATACATATATCTTGTCTACATATCATATATATATATATATATATATATATATATATATATATGTTGGAGCATCTAACAGATGCAAAGGATGGGCGATTCCTGTTCTTAATCTTTAAAATATTGACTTTTTGTAAATAATCAATTAACCTGTCAATGTTCACTACCAACTGATATACATCACAGCCCTTCTCAAAAATTTATTTGCTTTCCATATTTTTTTTTCTTTGCTCTCCATATTTTCTTTCACTTCTGTTACATATTACACCTAACCTAGTTCTGTGTACACAATACTGTAGAGGGAACTCCCTATTCTAAGAATAACTTGTTTACTAGTTTTGTTCTGGAGTGATCTATTCTAAAAATAACTTGTTTACTGGTATACAGTGGAACCTCCGAAAACCGAACCTCTGAAAATCGGTATCCTCCCGAAACCGAACGAAATTGGCCCAAAAAACTACCTCTGGAAATCGGAACCTCCGAATTCCGGAAACCGGACACATTTTTGGGGACGATTCAATACAATTCAATTCAATTCGCTTTCGATTCTAGTTAAGGAATATAAGAGTATTGGTATTTCATATATTGCATGATCCTCATAAATAATATGAAACCTCTCTCTCTCTCTCTCCCTCTCTCTCTCTCTCTCTTTACTTAAAGAAAAAAAGAACCGCGGAACCTTCATGTTAATTCATTGTCGTTTATTTGCATGTCTCTCCATGTTGTATACTTTGTACCTGGATGAAAATAAAGTTCTGTTCTGTTCAATTAAAATCTACCTCCAAAAATCGGACAAGCCTCAGGCTATCGATTGTAAACCGAAAGGTTGCGGTGCGTGAGATTCGCTAAGTTGTGAAAATGTAATTAGCGGAAGATAACTCTAACTGACAGGTGCGCGTGTCAGCAATTACACAGGTGTATTAATTCGAGAGGTTTGACGCGAGTGACAGTATTTCACACCTTTTCAGGGGTGTTTAGGGAAAGAGTTGGGTCCGGAAGAGGGGTAAGAGTGTTGTTTTACATTCTATTGTATATTCAGTCAAACTGCAATAACTTGCATGGATGAATTTCCCTGACACTTCCCTGTGCGGTTTCGGAGATGCCAATTAGAAAAGTGATAAAACTCAATTGGAGTAATAGTTTCGCTTGGTTGTTATAATAATGAAAAAATAACGATTTTAAATCAGTATGATCAAGTGTTCAAAGCAAGCAATCATGTCTACTCCACCTAGTAAGCGTCGAAGAGTTGAGTTAACCCTTGAGGACAGGATTAATCTGATTAAGGAATCAGAGTCTGTTCCCAAACCAACTCTCGTGGTAGGTGTTTCGAAAAAAAATGGACTTTTAAAAAAATACACTGTAGATTATTAGCATGACATAAAAATACATAAACATACACCTTCCCCGTAATATGAATTATAGTTTAATTTGAACAGAGCTAAACTTTATTGAGAGAGAGAGAAAGAAAGAGAGAGAGAAAAAGAAAGAAGAAACAGAAGAGAGAAAACAGATAGAAGAGAGAAAAAATATATACAGAAGAGAGAGAGAGAGAGAGAGAGGGAGAGAAAGAGAGATAATAGAATAATCATACATGCACATGCATCTCTGCCTGGTTTTGACAAAAACCTCCCTAATCTGGAAACCTCTCTAAACCGAACTTTTGGCTCGGTCCGGAAGCGTTCGGTTTTCAGAGGTTCCACTGTATTTGTTTACTGGATCTTTCTATCTTTCTACAGAAAATTCTAGAAGTCTTATGTAACTTGTTTACACTTTAGAACATTCTTTTTTGAAGAATAGTATGGTTGTTTCTAGAATATTTTGCTCAAGTATATATAAGGAAGGGGTTTTTAGGGAGAGTAGACTTTTAGACTTGTTGAGGAGACTTGTTTTAGCAGACTTGTTTTTGGAGATTTATCAAGTGTGGGTCATTCAACAGAGTGGAATTAATTTCGGACTTACATTTGGATAAAGGACATATCTATTGGATTACTCAGGTTATATTTAAATTTTATCAATCAGACAAGGATTAAATTATTTTGTTATAATAATTTTAAGACACTCTATGTTGTGATATTCATATTGATATTTGTCACTTGTTAATAATTAAAATATATTTAGTTAACTAGTTTGTTGCTGGCTTTTCTTTGTTGCGCCATTTCATCAAATTGGTCGTAACACTACAAAAACATTCATTAATGAAATTCTATTTATTTTTTCTACAAAAGTAACTTCTGTTATCTAGTTGTCATTTAAACGGGGCGACATAATTGAAATAAAAATAGCTTAAGGCACAAAATGCTCTAAAATAAAGTTGAAAGTAATAGAAAAAGACGTTTGGTATCATACCAAAATGCAAATAAAGTATATAAGTAAATAAAGGGCAGCAAATATACATTGTTCTCTTAGACTTTTGGAGAAAACATGAGGTACATGCCTTATTAATGTTTTATAAATGTAAATTCATATTTTGAAGAATAGATACTGTCCAGACTGTAACAGACACCTTGAAAAATATTTTTGCAAGTGAATACGTAGAGAACAAGTACGACAGTATTTTTTTCACTTAATGACATCGTTGAGATTGTTCAGAGTCGTAGTTTTCAATGTTACGACTAACCGCAATGCACGACTTAATTATTCAATGCCCATGTTGTTCCCATGACAGTTGCAAAACTCGCAAACTCTGTACTGTCGGAAATATTATGTGTCATGTCGATAATTTTACAAAAAGCTTGTGAACAGTATACCCTAGTCATGTGATGGAAGTAAAGTCTATAGCTGCGACATTTGTTTGCAGCTGTAAGTTATGCAAATTGATATAAACGTGTTTTTTTGCGTGTGGCACCAATGTTTTCATGGCATAGTCAAGAATTGAAAAAAAGAGGTCTTTCTGTGAAGTATACTTTCAAAATTAGTCTTAATCTTGGCAGTTAATGTCTGACAAATAAATGGCCAAATTTAAGGTCTTCCAACCATAATACCATCAAAGTAATGTACATGTATATAACATATTGATTAGCTTTAAAATGTCATATAATGGTAATCTTATGGGCAAATTGACATGTTATGACAAGTGTCAGATGTTTATGAATACCTTCCCTTGATATTTTGTTGCCATGAGTCATCTCCCCTGAAAACTAAAACACTCATTTTAACTTCACCATTTTCCTATGCATCTGAATGAATCTGACTGTTACTGAAGGTAACAAGGTTGAATAAAGTGACCCGAATTGTTTTTATTGTTTTTATTAGGTTGATGGTACCATGGTGAGCGTTCTGGGGCCACCATGGCCCTCTTGTTTCATTGTCAAATATATTAAAGGCAAGGTGAGAAGCAGGAGTATAAGTTATCTTAAGTGATAGTTCTAGTTATCGCCAGTCCTTGACCAAGCGTTTGGCACACGTTTGCAAAACAAAAATCTCACATTACCGGAATGATTAATACTTGTCAATGTGTTTCACTGCTTCAATACCTGCCAATAAGACGTTGAAATATTTAGGAATTGTAAGGTTAATATAACCCACACAATTTGATTTCATGCTCATGTACATTTCCAGTGCAGTTCAAATTATATATCTTAGGATAACGTCTTAATGAATTATGGATTAATGAATATTACACTCATAATAGTAAATACCCAATCTTACAATAAAACAAGTCTTTGGTAAAAGTTCATCTGTGAAAATTTCTCTGTGGTCGTTATTGGTTATAGTGACATTAAGCAACCAAACTCACCCAATTATTTAAAAATTCTGGTAAAAATAAATCTTAGTTGCACCATCAGTTCACTTTAGAATACATGACACTTCCAATTTTACTTTTTAGTCATTTAATTTAACAATGGTTATATATCAGTGCATGTCATACTAACATTCGTTGGTATGTATGTGTGACGGGGTATATTTATACCGGTGTGAGTCCATTTGTTTATACTGGTGTGAGACCACTTGATTTCCTATCAACCCTATTTTGGCCCCTTGTGTTTTGCATATCATATCATTTTACTTACTTTTGATTGGCTTGGAGATAAGCGGTTTGTCAGGTGGTCAGTTTGACCGCGAATTGCAAGCATTCTCGCTTCACGTCTTGAGCAGACAGGTCAGAGTATTTGGTGATGGACAGATGTCAGATGCGTTGTATTTTATCGTTTGAATAATTAGTTGGTATGTATGTCTCACAGTTTTTCAATATTGTTCTGATTTGTCATGATTGAAGTTGGAAACGTGCTGTATTTCCGTCTTGTGTTTTTACATTTATTTTCGGTTCAATTCGCTTTACGCGCGGTTTGTACTTCATTGTCTTCAGAATGGCGGTTTAATAATGAAATGGTAATGGTCCTGCATAACCAATATCACTAGTCTTCTTTTCTCTATTGCACATGTTTAACATTGCAGATTATAACCAGCACGGATAGAGAGAACGAGGGAGAGACGAGTATTGTGAGCAATACCATATATTGGTAGGTTACCTGTGGAAAACTGTTTGTCATTATTCTGTTTGTACATGTATGTTCTGTATGTTTTATTATGTGTTTGTAACTTTATTTATTAAACGACGGCCTCTAGTCACATAATAACTATATCATTTAAATGTATAAATACGTACTACGTCATTTACAGGAATTATTGTTAAAGCCACTATACGTTTATGAGTTGTATTTTGTGATTTCAGGTCACAACTCGGTTACACCCGTAAACTCCTGTAACCACAAATAAACACCTTCGGGACGTATACAGAACGCACGACTCCTTGATTTGTTATTCCCATATTGCGTGTTACTCGGACAAAGGCACAAGAGTGAGGAAAGACCCTAAATTAGTAGGTGACACAAATGAGGTAGTGGTCACTATATGTGGAAAGAATACCACAGCATTACTTGACAGTGGCAGCTGTGTGAGTGCCTTGAGTAGGTCATTCTACCAGGAAAACTTGTCAGATATGAAAATACATCCTCTCACAGATCTGGTCAAAGTTGAGTGTGCAGATGGCAAACCACTTCCTTATGATGGATATATAGAAGCTGACTTAGAGATCACCAAAGGACTTCCTAAATCAACACCACATAGATGTTTATTTTTAATAACTCCGGATACCAACTATTCACAGAAAACTCCAGTGATAATAGGAACAAACATCCTCAATGAATTACTTATGGAATGCAAAGAAAATTTTGGACCCCAATGGCTTCAGAAATCTGGACTACATATGCCTTGGTACCTCTCTTTTAGATGTATACACCTGCGTGAAAAAGAACTTAAGAAGAACAATGATAGGATAGCCTTGATAAGAAGTGCTGGGGATCAGAGGATAATTTTAGGCCCAAATGAAACCAGGAACATCATAGGACACACACAGAGACAAATGGAATATGGACAGACTTATGCCATCATTCATGAAACAGAAAAATCAGCCCTTCCAACATATGTGGATATAACTCCTGCAGTTCTGTACTATAAGCCTGGTCAAACAACAGAGGTAATAGTGAATGTATCCAACCTGACGACCAACTCTATAGTCATTTCGCCCTAGAGCTGTTCTAAACCCCAATGAACAGCATTCACATTGATACTGATGGAACACTTAACACAGAAGAGACAAAAGAAATTAGGAATCTTCTTCAAAGGCATATTGATATCTTCTCCAAAAGCGATACAGACATAGGGAAATGTGACAAAATAAAACATAGGATTGATCTATTACCAGGACAAGATACGCCATTTAAACAACCACATAGAAGAATCCCACCAAACATGATTGAGGAAGTGAGGAAACATTTGGAACAACTTTTAGAAGCCGGAATTATAAGGAAATCTTGTTCTCCATGGGCATCTAACGTCGTCCTTTGCAGGAAGAAAAATGGAAAGTTACGCATGTGCGTTGATTACAGAATGCTCAACAATCGTAGTGTCAAGGATGCCTACGCATTACCCAGAATAGAGGAGGTGTTCGACATAATGTATGGTGCAAAATATTTCACTACTATAGACATGAAAGCTGGATACCATCAGGTAGAAAAAGAGGATAACCATAAGGAAAGAACAGCATTTACAGTAGGCCCACTAGGATTTTTTGAATATTTAAAAATGCCTTTCGGTTTATGTAACTCACCTGCAACATACCAGAGATTGATGGAAGAATGCTTAGGGGAATACAACATGACAATTTGTATCATCTACCTTGATGACTTGATAATATTTTCCGGATAATTTTGAAGAACACATCAAACGGATAGACATGATTCTGACTAGACTAGAGGAATGCAACTTAAAACTTTCCCCAGAAAAATGCTACTTCATTCAGAAACGTGTTAACTTCTTAGGCCATGTTGTCAGTGAAGATGGAATTGAGACCGACCCAGCAAAGGTAGAGAAAATTAAGAATTGGCCAACCCCACAAAACCACGATGAACTGCGATCATTCCTAGCTTTCGCCGGATACTATAGAAGATTCATAAAAGACTTTAGTAAGATCACAAGACCTTTAGCTGACCTATTACCATCAACTTCATCAAAGAAAGGACCAAGAAAACCAAAGAAAGAATGGATATGGAACGAGGAACAACTACAGACATTTGAGCAACTGAAACACATATTGACAAATCCACCAATTTTGGCTTATCCAAATTTCGATATAGAATTTGAGCTACATACAGATGCTTCTAGTAAAGGCCTTGGAGCAGTATTGTATCAGACACAAGATGGTCAGAAAAAAGTAATTGCATATGCTTCGAGATCCCTCAGTAGATCTGAGAAAAACTACCCTGCATTCAAACTGGAATACTTAGCTTTAAAGTGGGCTGTCACAGAGAAATTTTCTGATTACCTTGCCATCAAACATTTCACTGTATTGACCGACAACAACCCACTGACCTACATCTTAACCACTGCCAGACTAGATACCACCGGACAAAGATGGGCCGCTGCGCTCAGCCAATACAACTTTGACATCTACTATCGTCAAGGATTGAAGAATGCTGATGCAGATAGTCTAAGCAGATATCCAGTTGTAGAGACAAACAAAGAAGGTGAAGAACTGAAGCTGATGGAACATGAGACCATCAAAGCCATATGCAACTGTAACACACATATACCTTTCATTGAAGTTCTACCGGCAGGAAAGATTGACATTGTAGAAGCTACCAGCTTACCTGGAACTCCTCTAGCAAGAGTGGAATTGACAGAGATGAGAAAGGCACAGAGACAAGACCCGTTGATTTGGAGGTGGAAAAGATCAGTATGGATAAATCTTACCTGACAAGAATCTGTGTACAACAAAACAAGACCTATTCATGAGGAGGAACTTTGAAAATTTTAAGATCATAAGAGGTGTTCTATACAGAGAATGGAAGAATGGTGAAGACAGAACATATCAGCTAGTTTTACCGGAATGCTTTAGAATTGATGTACTAAAAGGCTTACATGATGATCTTGGCCACCCAGGAAGAGAACGGACACTCTCATTACTTAGAGAAAGGTTCTTTTGGCCTGGCATGTCCAGTGACGTAGAGAAATGGGTTACCACATGCAAGAGATGTCAGTGTCGGAAAGCATCGACAAACATCAGATCAGAATTGGTAAGTATTGTAACAACATACCCTTAGAATTAGTATCCATGGATTTTCTAAAATTTTAAAGTATGCATTAGCAGTACCAACTAGAAACCAGACAGCCAAGACAACAGCCGAAGCATTTTACAACAACTTCATAGTACATTATGGAATTCCAACAAAACTCCTCACAGATCAAGGTGCTAACTTTGAATCAAATCTCATAAAAGAACTCTGCGCATTAATGGGAATAAAGAAAACAAGGACAACAATTTATCACGCGATGTGTAATGGAGGCACGGAGCGCTGGAATCGCACGTTACTTAATATGTTGGGAACTCTGGAACCAGATAAGAAACCAGATTGGAAAAGCTATATTCCATCAATGACTTATGCGTACAATTGTATCCGCCATGAAAGCACTGATATATCCCCTTTTGAATTAATGTTCGGCAGGTCACCCAAACTTCCCATAGATACAATGTTTGAGTCCGTGAGTGATGGTGTGAATGAGAAGGAGACGGTGGGTGAGTATGTTGAACATCTGAGAGAGAGAATGAAAGCGGTGCACGAGATTGCCAGGAAACATGCGGAGAAAGCGAGAGAGAAACAGAAGAAAGAGTATGATAAACGTGCGAGAGCTTCCAAAATAACAGTTGGGGACATAGTATTAGTAAACATCCTATCACATGGTGAGGGTAAACACAAGTTAGCTGACAAGTTTGAAGAAGATCCGTATGAATTTATTGCTCAACCCAGAGAGGACATACCAGTATACAAGGTAAGATCAAGCGAGGGAATCGAGAGAGTGCTGCATAGGAACCATCTGCTGCCATTTCGTGTGAGACCAGAGGATGCTGACTATACTAGGCCAGTACCGAAACCAAGAATGAAGAAAGGAGAAGAGACAGGAAATGGTGATACATCCGTAACGCCTGAAGACAAAGACGAAAGGGAACTGTGACGTCACAAACGAGGTTGATAGTGAGGAAGACTCAGGAGACGAATGTGTAAGACTTACACGTTACTATGGGGACGCCCACATACCTGAGAGAAGACTCGCTGTAAGAAGAGAAGAGATGCATATGGGAGAAAAGGTAAGTAGAGAAGATGAGCAGAGAGAAGTAGCTACTGAGGACACAGGGATAGAGGATGGTCGTATAGAGCGTCCAACTGAACCAGTAGTAGTGGAACAAACACAAGATAGCGAAGATAAAAGAGTGACAGTAGATACGTCAGCAGAGGAAGCAGAAACAGAGAGAGAAG
The DNA here is from genome assembly GCA_021229015.1 of Solen grandis. Taxonomy (NCBI): domain Eukaryota; kingdom Metazoa; phylum Mollusca; class Bivalvia; order Adapedonta; family Solenidae; genus Solen; species Solen grandis. The sequence goes on along the minus strand of CM037787.1, from coordinate 59,578,817 downwards.
ATACCACAAATGTAGATGTAGATGGAAGAGCACAGGAGGATCGAGAGCATCAACCCAGACAGCCAGATAGTGTCTCAAGAGATACTGTTCCACCAGATAGACCAGTTGTAGTACCAAGAAGGTCAGTTAGAGTTCGAAACCCACCAGCTAGATACGGAGACTACATCATGCATCAGATTGTTGACAGACCACGAGATGCTAGAGTACAAGCTTTAGATGCACTTGTAAGTTCTGGTGCACTTGAGAATCTGGACACTGACCTGGTGCGGAGGATAGTCAACAATATTATGATGTAAAACTTTGCATTATACAGGTTTTATTTGTACTTGTATTTTATATGAAACTTTTATATTGAGCCATTCTGTATTACTTAATGTTTTATTTAAAGCCAAAGTATATTTACAGAAAGTTCATTTCAGAAACATAATCAATTAAAGGGTATAATCTAATTGATTGTTTTACTTTTTTTCTTTTTTGTGAATATACAATTGTGCGGTCACAATTTCACAATAGAGGGGGCAAGCAAGAAAGTTTATATTTTCATTCAATATTTTCAGCAGGGAATAAGGTAAGTTGTTAACTCTCGAAAGTATGCCTGTTGTTGTAGAATATACAGCTCTAGAGTACAGTTGTATTTAGAGGACTTTACTTGTAGAAGTAGTTAAGCTTGTAGTTTGACTTTGACCTTTTGTAGACGAACGACGAGACGTCATTTCTCGGACAGGGGGAGTGTGTGACGGGGTATATTTATACCGGTGTGAGTCCATTTGTTTATACTGGTGTGAGACCACTTGATTTCCTATCAACCCTATTTTGGCCCCTTGTGTTTTGCATATCATATCATTTTACTTACTTTTGATTGGCTTGGAGATAAGCGGTTTGTCAGGTGGTCAGTTTGACCGCGAATTGCAAGCATTCTCGCTTCACGTCTTGAGCAGACAGGTCAGAGTATTTGGTGATGGACAGATGTCAGATGCGTTGTATTTTATCGTTTGAATAATTAGTTGGTATGTATGTCTCACAGTTTTTCAATATTGTTCTGATTTGTCATGATTGAAGTTGGAAACGTGCTGTATTTCCGTCTTGTGTTTTTACATTTATTTTCGGTTCAATTCGCTTTACGCGCGGTTTGTACTTCATTGTCTTCAGAATGGCGGTTTAATAATGAAATGGTAATGGTCCTGCATAACCAATATCACTAGTCTTCTTTTCTCTATTGCACATGTTTAACATTGCAGATTATAACCAGCACGGATAGAGAGAACGAGGGAGAGACGAGTATTGTGAGCAATACCATATATTGGTAGGTTACCTGTGGAAAACTGTTTGTCATTATTCTGTTTGTACATGTATGTTCTGTATGTTTTATTATGTGTTTGTAACTTTATTTATTAAACGACGGCCTCTAGTCACATAATAACTATATCATTTAAATGTATAAATACGTACTACGTCATTTACAGGAATTATTGTTAAAGCCACTATACGTTTATGAGTTGTATTTTGTGATTTCAGGTCACAACTCGGTTACACCCGTAAACTCCTGTAACCACAAATAAACACCTTCGGGACGTATACAGAACGCACGACTCCTTGATTTGTTATTCCCATATTGCGTGTTACTCGTGTGGAAATTAGCAAAGTTACATATACTTGCTTGCCACAATTCATTCAAATAATGAGTACATATCAGTGCATGTCTTACAATGACATTCGTTGGTACAAACACATTCTTGTCGCAATTCACTGGAGCAATGATTATATATCAGTGGATATTCTTGGGTACTAACCCGTTCTGTCTTTTTGATTGTTGGTCCTTGTTTGCCGCAATTAAGTTCATTTTAATCTTTTAATCGGAACATATTTGTTCCCACCCCGGAGATTTCAACCCTGCTTACATTGTAATACATTGACAAATTGACAATGCACTGTACCCTCGCTGTGTATCAATTACGCGTAATCGTGGTTGTTTGCAGGTTTCATAGAAAAATGCACGTATATCTTGATCCTATGGGCCATGAATGATTTCATTTGTGAAGTAATACAAGAAAAGTGTCATAATATCAAGGATAAATATGCTGTTAAGTGGAAATGTACACCACAATCATTATTATGTTATAACAGTTTCGAATCCTTACACAACGTCGATACGGAACGATTGAGTTATATAGCTATCAATTGATAGATCGGTAATATGTGTATAATGACAAACATTTCACGCGCTTTACGGTCAGCCAATCCTCGATAAAAACGGCAAAAATAAGTTCATGTCGTTTCGTCTTCTCCCTATAACCTACGTCAATCTTTAAAATCTCAATAGAATAGAATAGAATGGCCAGGGATAGATCAACAAATTATGTCATATTCTAATTTACAAAAAAATAATAATTTTCGAGATATAAGAGGTTAAATGCACTTGGAGTAACACAATTTTCGTTTTTCTGCCATAATCAAATGATTCAACCCCGATCTTCAAAAACTAAATATCATTTGAAAAGTCATTCAAAGCGCTACAAATTATAACATAGTGTCTCGATAGAATATTTATAGTTTTTGAGATATTTAAGGCCGAATATTCTTTTGGGACACTAATCCCTACTTGACCTGTTGGTAGGCTTCGTCCTATAAACTGGTATGATCCGTCTTGGTACGCATTTGCAAGCGTATGCTTCGTCTTACATTCTGCACTGAGAATGTTAGAGACATTTAGAGTTGATTTTTTTTGACAAGTGTTACCATATTTGCAAATAAATTATGTTTATATATCTTTGCATTTCGTAGGAGTCATTTTAAGAACTGCAGTCAGTTGTCATTTATTAATAAATATGTAGATTTTCTAAAGGGAAATAATACAATAAACAATTAAATTCACTCTTATTCAATACTTCGGTGCCATACGTCAGTTATGTAGAACTTGCTAACAATTTGAAATATTGAACAAGAGAGAATCAAACTGATATTTGCCATTTATATACAATTGTCTTGCACTTCTTATATTCTAGAAAGCAGAAAGCATTTAGCACTATACACTTATTTAAGAAAATGTGACAATATCATCTGCATGCAAACCCTATTGGGTTTGTACTGTTTTTTATTAGGCCTTACCATTTCTTGATTTTTTTTTTGTGGGGGGGGGGGGATTAGCACAGCGATATACATTAAAACTTGATAAAACTTGATAATAAAGTTTCATGATACGTAGTGTAAGATCTTTTTTTCCCCAGATCATGGAATAATAAGATAATATCCTTCACATTTTCGAATGTGACACATGGGATTGACCGAGAATGGGGAACACATATTTTTTACAGATTATGTCGAAACTGAGAGATACAACATCTATAATAATGTTGTTGTCCTTGTCGTTGTATGCAATGGCGAATCAAGATATTGTAGTAAACTGTAGTTTAATGGGCACGTTAATATGTTAGTGAATTGGAACAGCAACGACAATAACCCTAACTAAACATTCAGCAACTATCTATAAAGCAACCAACTGAAAAGAAAAAACAAAGACGATTATCACAACTTCGCTAACAACATCCATTCTTACAACGTCAAGGAATATAACGAGCATTTAAAAGGCTTTCATATTTATTTTCATTTTTTTTTGTAATTAGGACTTTCTGCCCTTTCGGCAGAAAGTCCTATTGGGTTTGTATGTTTTTTTATTAGGACTTTCTGCCCTTTCGGCAGAAAGTCCTATTGGGTTTGTTATGTTTTTTATTAGGACTTTCTGCCCTTTCGGCAGAAAGTCCTATTGGGTTTGTTATGTTTTTTATTATTAGGACTTTCTGCCTACAGGCAGAAAGTCATATTGGGTTTGTACTGTTTTTTTATTAGGACTTTCTGCCCTTTCGGCAGAAAGTCCTATTGGGTTTGTTATGTTTTTTATTAGGGCTTTCTGCCTCAAGCAGAAAGTCCTATTGGGTTTGTTCTGTTTTTTTATTATTAGGACTTTCTGCCTACTGGCAGAAAGTCCTATTGGGTTTGTACTGTTTTTTTATTATTAGGACTTTCTGCCCTTTCGGCAGAAAGTCATATTGGGTTTGTACTGTTTTTTTATTATTCTTATTATTCTTTTTTTCTTCCTCTTATATTTGTGTTAATTTTGAGGTGTTGCCATTGACTCAGAACAATGAAAATTTTATGGCGTATATTTCAAACCATGAGCTTTCGGATGCAATGAATTTCATATTCATATGACGTCATATAACGTCAGATTCGACGTCAGGTGAAAAAGTTTGTACGCAGTCTACAGGCATTATTTCTGGACCGATTTTCATCAAAATTTCACAGAATGTGTATGTTAGGCTCTAGTTGTGCCTTTCAGTGTCCGTGTTTCCAAATTCGAAAAGGCAAATGTTTTATGGCGAATCCAAGATTCGAACTAATGACGTCAAATTTCAAATGCGAATAAAATCGCTTCCAGAAGAGCTAGAAAGCTGATATTTGGACTGAATATTAGTCTCTAGGTCTTCTTTACATTCTAAAAGATGAACGCCTATGCGTCACATGACGTCATAATGCTATTAAAACTTTCGTATTAAAACTTAACGGTTTTTAAGCCCTGTAGGCTTTATTTTTTGTATGATCTGCTTGAAATTTTGTCTGAAGATGCAGTATTAGATTCTATGGAGCCATGTCACTTTCGTTTCCGGAAAATCCCAAAGGTCAAGGTCATATACCAATTATCGGCTTTTTCTTCGGCCTTAAATATCTCAAAAACGGTAAATATTGTATCGAGACACTATGCGTAAAATTTGTAGTGTTTAGAAAGACCTTTCAGATGATATTTAGTTTTTAATGATCGGGGTTAAATCGGCTGAGTTATGGCGGAAAAACGAAAATTTGGTAACCCTCAGTGTGTTTAACAGTTTATATCTCGAAAGCCTTTGATTTTTGAAAACATGATGATGAATATTATTTGTAGAGCAATGTTTGGCCGTTATTTTGATGCTTAAAGTTTAATGATTGACCTTATATTTATGGAGTAATGGGGAAAAAATTCGTGCATATAGCTTTGGTGATTTTTTTAATTTTTCAGGAGGTTAAAGAGCTTGTATCTCAAAAAATATTAAAAATATTCTATAGATAAAGCGTGTGAAATGTAGATAATTTTAAGACGATTATTTTGGTACCTTAAGTTTTGAAATTGAACAAAGTATAAGGAAGTTACATCAAAAATAAGAATTTAAACATGTAGAATTTCAGCGATTCTGCCGTGTTATCAATCTTTTACGGCTAATATCTCAAAGCCCATTAGAAAAAGTCCACACCTTAAATGAGTGAGATGTAGAGAATTTTGCTTTTTTTAACTTTTCGGAAAATAGGTAAGTTTACAGCTATGTATTAGTCATATAAATTGCAAACAACTTTTTACTTATATCATATTGATATTACTAGCTAAACAAGCGTACCTTTTCCGGTGGCCGAGTGGTTAGAGCGTCCGCCTCGGGAGCGGAAGGTCGTGGGTTCGATCCCCGACCGGACATACCAAAGTTGTAAAAAAATGGAACTGTTATAGCTCCCTTGCTTGGCGCTCAGCATATAAGGGTATTTGCAGGACTGGTTAGCTCGGTATCAGGATGATGTGACTGGGTGTGGTATCATGCCACATGTCTACGGCGTGATACTGCAGTTTGGTAGTCCTATACCCGCATGAGGTAGACATCGTGACTGGCTGAATTACTGTCGGTGGGACGTTAAACCCAACAAACAAACTGATATCATATATGGCAGTGTTTACTACACCGATCCCTACACACGAGGTGTGCACACTGGCGCATGTTGACGTCTTTTGTAAACGTTTATTAAAGTTGCTTAAATAATCATGTTTATAGATAAACATTTACATAAGAATGAGGAGTTTCGGAAATATTTTTTGCAAAGGGACTCCTAAGGAAAGAAAAAGATGCTAAATTAAATACTAAAATACAAGTTTAGTTTATTAGGTTTAACGTCCCACCGACAGTATTTAAGTCTTTTGGAGACAATGTCTACTTGAGACAAATGTAGTGTTGTCACACTGCACAGTATCACGTCGTAGACAGTTGGCATGATACCACACCCGGTCACATTATCCGGACACCGGGCCATCAGTCCTGGAACAACCCTTATTAAGCTGAGCGCTAACCAAGGGAGCTATACCAGTATTATGTTTACGAATTTGGTAAATACAAGAATTGAAATAATTGATATAACGTTTTTAAACAACTTACAGATCATGTGTTATCTCGTTTGATTTGGTATTTCCGGGGTATTCCTAGCCTTGGTATCTTCCGCTGACACCGACTTTTTTAAACGAATCTTTTTTACATATTTTATTCTTTCCTTAATGTCAATCAGTTGGTATTTTCTGATTTCTCAACTAATTAAAACAAGATAAATAAATTTAAAAAAAACAGCCATCACATAAATTGATTGAAATCTGAAAAAGAAATGAGCCGACGGTCAAAAAATGCGCGAAATTTATGTGTTACATCCATATTTGGAAAGCACGTGCACGTGTGTGAATACTTTAACAACACGCTGACGTAACAATTATATGGCGCAATCTTCTAATATAGCAGCATAACGTAGTAATAGGGCGGGGCAAACTCTAAGTTAGTCAGTGTTAATTAAGTATAGGTTAGTGTTTTTTTAGTAAGCATTAATGAAATTAAATCGGTGTGCCGCAGCAAAGCCGCGCGACCGATTTAATGGACTTAATGCTTACTAAATAACACTAACCTACTTAGTGTTTATATTTTGAAATTTAACGCTGTCGCACATTCCAAATATAGTATTGATTTTTTAGACTCCGCCCTATCAACCTGTTCCCGGCGTGAATTACATCACGTGACATGTAACATGTTATGTCAAAGGTCAATGCGTCGCTCTAGCTGTGTATATCTATGTAGATCTACGCTCCAAATGAGCATTAAACCGGAAGCCGACTTTGATCTCTTCGGCAAAAAAGTGGTGATTGAAATTTGAATAAAAGATACTGTTTAGAAAGGTTCATATATCTGCAGTTCTATATATTGTGTTTTGGACATTATTTTATTTATTTATATTTTTTATTTTTTATTTAAGTAACACTTGTTTGTTAGTGTGTTTTTTTTTTCTTCTCTTCTCATTATTTAAATACATTTTTCAATTTGAATTTATTTACTAATCGCTTTGTTTAGTAATTAGTTATATATTGCCCATTCTGTGTTAACATGTGTAGACATTGAAATTACACAAGTGTCTTTAAAGCGATGGCCGATACTTATGTTGTTAGAACTTGTGGTCAAACCCTCTTACTTATTTTTTAAAATCTTCAATGTTGTATCACCATTACTTAGGCAATAATACATGTTTAAACTAAACTAAGCAGAAGGACAGAGTTATTTTGTTATTTTGGATTAATCAGAATGCTGGTGAGTAAATGTTTGTTCTCTATGGTTGCTGTGTATTATTTTTTGTCGATGTTCATGCGTTCACATCAAAAATCCCTGTAACACGTTACACATGCGTGCTGTAAGGGACATTGGCATCCAAACGTACCCTCATTAGATAGATCTATTCAAGAGAAATAATTCTGTACATTTTAAACATGGAGTACCCGACTACTTTTTGACCTATTTAAGGCCAAATAACATGCGTATTGAATTTAGTGCACCGGTCGGCTTGAAGCTGGTTTTAAATTTATCAGTTGATTTAGCGGAATAGTGTTTAGTGACAAGTTGATGCCGATTAAATGAATTAAATGGAGACAAAATTTTGAAAAAATGGAATGATTTCATTGGACAAAATATAATTTCAAACACTAAGAGAGAATTAAGCAGTTAAGAAGCCGTCACTCGCTACGCTCATTCTGCCTTATTAACTGTTAAATTCTCTCTTAATAAACACTAACTATAACGTAATACAGTCGTCTCCATCGTATGTACAAGCATTATTGAAATTTAACTCACGAGGCTACACGCGTCGACGAATCTATTGCATGGTAGCATTTACGGTTTTATTCCCGCGATATACACGAAATTTAAAAAAAAAGAATTTTGATATGCAGAATTAATAGGTTTAAGTTTAATTGCTTATATTTTGAAACCTATAAATGCTACAATTGAATTGTAGAGATTTTCAGGACATTTTATTTTGGTACCTAGAATACTAAACTTGGAATCTCTCAGCCCTCACCGCTGTGGGTTCGAATTCCGGTAGGGACTTCGGATTTTTCATGTGAGGAAGCCTTCCAGCTGGCTTTCGGTAGGTCGGTGGTTATATCCGCGTATCTTTGTGTACTCGGGGTCTTCTCCACTGTAATTGCTGGACGTCTCTATATGATTGAAATACTATCACAGCGACGGTAAACCCCAATACAACAACAAAACAAATAACAACTAAAATTGGTCAAGTTATAAGAAAGCGATATCAAAATAAAGATTTATTTATTTTCGACATATGGCTTACTTCACAAAGTTCATGCATGAAAAGTCCATACGAAAAAAAAAAAGTTAAAGGTAGGAAATATAATATATATTCTTTTTAACGGTATTAATCTTTACATTTCAAAATGTTGCAGAAAGTCCTATCATTCGTATCAACGAATGAAATCTAGTTCTTATTATTCTTTTTTTCTTCCTCTTGTATTTGTGTTAATTTCGAGGTGTTGCCATTGACTCAGAACAATGAAAATTTTAATGGCATATATTTCAAACCATGAGCTTTTGGATGCAATGAATTTCATATTCACCTGACGTCATATAACGTCAGATTCGACGTCAGGTGAAACAGTTTGTACGCGGTTACAGCCATTATTTCTGGACGATTTTCATCAAAATTTCACAGGTGTGTATGTTAGGCTCTAGTTGTGCCTTTCGGTATCCGTGTTTCCAAATTCGAAAAGGCAAAGGTTTTATGGCGAATCCAAGATTCGAACTAATGACGTCAAATTTCAAATGCGTATAAAATCGCTTTCAGAAGAGCTAAAAGCTGATGTTTGGGACTGAATATTAGTCTTTAGGTTTTCTTGACATTCTGAAAAGATGAATGCCATATGACGTCACATGACGTCATAATGCTAATAAAATTTTCGTATTAAAACTTAACAGTTTTTAAGCCCTGTTGGCTTTATTTTTTGTATGATTTGCTTGAAATTTTGTCTGAAGATGCAATATTAGATTCTATGGAGCCATGCACTTCCGTTTCCGGAAAATCCCAAAGGTCAACGTCATATATCAATTATCGGGTTTTTCTTCGGCCTTAAATATCTCAAAAACGGTAAATATTCTATCGAGGACACTATGCGTATAATTTGTAGTGCTTAGAAAGACCTTTCAGATGATATTTAGTTTTTGAAGATCGGGGTTGAATCGGTTGAGTTATTGCGGAAAAAACGAAAATTTGGTAACCTCAGTGTGTTTAACAGTTTATATCTCGAAAACCTTTGATTTTTGAAAATATGATGATGAATATTATTTGTAAAGCAATGTTTGTCTGTTCTTTTGATGCTTAAAGTTTAATGATTGACTAAGATTCGTGGAAAAATGGGGAAAAAAAAAACGAAATTCGTGGATATAGCTTTGGTGATTTTTTCATTTCTCAGGTGGTTTAAGAGCTTGTATCTCAAAAAGTATTATACATTTTCCTGTACATAAAGCGTGTGAAATGTAGACAATTTTCAGACGATTATTTTGGTACCTAAAGTTTGAAATAGATCAAAGTATAAGGAAGTTACATCAAAAATACGAATTTAAACAAGTAGAATTTCAGCGATTTTGCAGTCATGTCAGAGTTTTACTGCTGATTATCTTAAGAATCATTAGAAAAAAGTTCTTACATTAAGCAAGTGAGATGTAGAGAATTATAAGACGATTATTTTGGCACCTAGAGTTTTGAAATTGATCAAAAAATAAGGAAGTTACATAAAAAATACGAATTCATAGCCAATTGTAAGAATTTTCATAAAATATCCTACTTTCGCTTTCACGTTAATTGAAGCATTTTCGGAAAATGTAAGTTTACAGATATGTATTAGTCATATAAATTGAAAGAAAAAACTGTTTACTTATTCATATTGATATTTCTAGCTAAAACAAGTGTACCGTTCCTGGTGGCCCAGTGGTTAGAGCGTCCGCCTCGGGAGCGGGAGGTCGTGGGTTCGAAATACAGAAATACAATATTTCCAACAAATGCCCATATTAAACAATAAATTATGTGACGGCTACCATAATGGCTGGTTCCCCAATGTCATATTGTAATCATCACAAAAGCCGATAACCAATTCAATATGGTAGCAGCTAGTCATAACAAAATGCAACAGTGGAAAAGAGGGCGGAATGCATCGATACTAGTGACTTCTAGAAAAAGCATTACTTGTGAGAATTAAATAAATACATAATTTATTGTTTAATATGGGTATTTGTTGGAAATATTGTATTTCTGTGAAGTTGACTTGAAAAAAAGCATTGACTGTGATATGCATTGCTTCGGTCACATCGTGTCCGAAGTCCCGTTTCCATTGGTTTCGTGACTTGTATTTTTTTGTAGTTTATTTTTGATAAAAAAAACGTCGGCAAAAAAAAAAAAAAAAAAAAAAAACGGGAAACCCCAAAAAAAAAAAAAAAAAAATTTTAAAAAAGAACCCCAAAAAAAAACCCCCCCTTTTCCCCCTTTAAAAATTTTAAAAAATTTACAACCCTTTCTTAAATTTTATTTATAAAAAAATTTTCCTTAAAAAAAAATTAAAAAAAAAAATTTTTTAAAAATTTTTTTAATTTTTACTTTAAATTTCCCCACCTTTCCTTACTTTACTCACCCCCCCCAAAACCCCTTAATAAACATTTCCCCAAAACAAAATTTGCTTTTTTTTTTTTTCCCTAAAAAACCCAAAAAAACCCCCCCAATTTAAAAAGTGGAAATGTTTTAAAAAGGGTTTTTTCAAAATTTTTTTAGACTTTTACATATATTGCCTTCCTTTTTTTGCTTTTATTTTTAATATTTCTTTAACCTTTTTAAAACTTTGAAAAAAAACCCCCTTTTTTGTTATAATGATAAATTTTCAACATTTTCCAAAAAAAGGGTAAAAAACCTAAAAAATTATTTATTTAAAAGGGAATTTTAAAAAAAACCAAAATTTTTAAAAACCCCTAATTAAAAAAATTAAAACTTTAAAAAAAATACCCCACATTCACCCACCCAAAAAAAAAACTATTTTTCCTTAAAAACCAAAAAAATTTACTTTTTTTCCCTTTTTCATTTTTTAAAAACCCTTTTTTTTAAATTTTTTTAATTTTCCCGGGGTACACGCTCATTCTACGCTTGGGCCCTTTTTTTTTTTTTTCCCCGGTGTAAAAAAAAATAAAAAAAAATTTTAAAATCAAATTAAAATTAAATTTATTTAAAAATTTAAAAAAATTTTGGTTACCTTTTTTAAAAATAAACCCAATTTTTTACAATCCCCCCTTGTCATTTTCCCCCATTTTAATTTTGGTAAAAATCTAAAATTAAAATTATTAAGGGGAAAAAAATCTTTTATCTTAAATCCTAAAAAAAAAAAAAAAAAGGAGGAATTTAAAATTATTTTGTTTTAAAATTTTTCTTTTTTTTTTCAAGTTTAGCAAAATTACCCTCCTATAAAGTTTGAAATTTTGTTTTTAACCCCCTTTTTAAAAAACTTTAAAATTTGTTTTAAAATTTATGTGTTTTCCAACCCAAAACAATAAAATTTTTTCCTTTTATTTTCAAAAACCCAAAAGGATTTTAAAAACCCCCAAAAAAATTTTTTTTAAAAATTCTTAGGGGCCCTATTTTAACCCCCAATTTGGTGGTGGTGTTTTTTTGGGGATATAGGGATTTTTGGAGTTTTTAAAAATTTAAAAATATGTAGTTTTGTTTGTTGTGCATCCAGTATTTTTTAAATTTGGGGGAAAGGTTTTTTTTTTTTGGAAATTTTGATTGGGAAAAAATTACTCAAAATTTTTAAAATTAAAATTTTTTCTTTTTTTGGGGGTGGAAATTAAAATTTTTAAACTCTAATCTTCTTCCTTTTGAAAAAAAAAATTTTTAGGAGTTTAAAATTACGTTTATGGGTTTAAATGAATTTTTAATTTTTCGGGGTTTAAATTTTTTTCAGGGTTAAAACACGGGGAAAAATTTAAATTTAAAAGTTTTTTTCAATTTAAAAATTTTTTCCCCCTTTTTATTGATTTCTTTTTTTTGAGGGGGGTTTGGGGGGAAAATTAAAAAAGGAAAATTTTGGTAGGGGTTAAGAAAATTAATTTCTTTGGGACCTTTTATAAAATTTTTTGGGAAGGGTTTTGATACGCTCTAGTGTTTTCCCCGTGCCCCTTTTTTTCCAAATTTGAAGGGGAAAGATTTTTGGGGGGGGGAAAAAAGGGGGGGTTTTTTGACCCCTTTGAGGGGCCAAAAAATTTCAATGTTTTTAAAAAATTTGTTCCTGGTGATTTTTAAAAACTGAATTTTTGGGGAAAATTTATTAAATTAAGGTTGTTTTCCTTTGGCCTTTTTGGGAAGATGAAAGGAAATTTCTAAGGGCGCAAAAGGGTTTAAAAAAAAATTTTTAAAACTATTCCAAATTTAAAATTTGTTGGGGGGGGAAAGGGGGGGGGTTTCAGGGGCCGGGGGAAAAGAAAATTCATATGGGGTAAATCTTTTTCTTTGGTTTTCATTGAATTCCAAAAATTATGTGACGTTATTTACGTCAGTGTGACGTCAGGACGAAAGATTTTACGCGGTCTACGCCATTGTTGGGTTTTAAAACCATTTTCATCAAAATTTTTTAAAAAATTTTTAAAAGTTACGCTTGTAGTTGTTTTATCCCGGTTTTTTTTTTCCCCCAATTTTAAAAACAAAAAAAGGTTAAAGGCAAAACCCAAAAATTTTAAAAACCTTGGGGGTCAAATTTTAAATACGATAACTCGCTTCCAGGGGGGATTATAAAACTGATATTTGAATCAAAATTAATTTTTTGACTTCTTTTTATTCTGAAAGGCCGAAGTCATTTGACGTCATATGACGTAAAAAGGGAATAAAGAAAATTTTTAATATTACGCGTTTTTTCTATATGTTGCAAAAAGTCCCCGGGGGATGAAAAATTTAAAGGGTATTTTATATATGAATTTTTTCTTTCATTTATTGTCTTATGCCATAAGTGCTGGTGACCTCCGTTTCCCGGAAAATCGCAAAGGCATATGTCGTTTTTTGGGGTTTTTATTCGGCCATCGTATCTCAAAACGAAATATATTCTACCTAGACCTATGTGCTTTAACGTCCTTTTAAAGGGGAAATTTTGTTTTTGAAAATCGGGTTCAAACGGGTTTAGTTATGGCAGAAAAACGAAAGTGTACTTTTAACGAAATTGAAACGCTGTAGCTTCATGAACTTTGAGTCAATTATTATGATTTTTTCAGGATAAACAAACTTAAAAGTGAAGTGATGTATACTGCAAGGAATATTTGCTTAGTCACGTGATTATGACGATATGCATATTTTAGCAAGAATTATTAAAAAAATCGCATAAAATCGGTACAAATTTGTACAAATGCCGACGCTTACAAGGTGCAAAAAGTCCTGAAAATTTCAAGTGATTCCGTCAACAAACATGGAAGATGTTCATGTTTTTCGGATAAGGGCTTGTATACGAAAATCTAGCCATTTGAAGTAAGAGAAGAAGGCGGTTATTGGGTTGGTTACCCTCTATCCGGACGTTCCTACGCAGGAAAGAGTGCCCGTGTTGAAAGGTGAATTGCGATGCGTATTTGAGAGAATGGGGTGCATTTTAGGATGCAATGGTGTACACCAGGACCGATAAGCATATTGCCTTTGTCATAACGGCTTATTTCAAACTTTTATTAGGGCTTTCTGCCTCAAGCAGAAAGTCCTATTGGGTTTGTTCTGTTTTTTTATTATTAGGGCTTTCTGCCCTTTCGGCAGAAAGTCCTATTGGGTTTGTACTGTTTTTTTATTATTCTTATTATCTTTTTTTCTTCCTCTTATATTTGTGTTAATTTCGATGTGTTGCCATTGACTCAGAACAATGAAAATTTTATGGCATATATTTCAAACCATGTGCTTTAGGGTGCAATGAATTTCATATATTTCATAGAGATTATAAAATCGGTCCTATTTGAGATAGAAAAGTTGATATTTGGTCAGTATATAGGTCTCTGGGAGTTTTAAACATTTTGTGAAAATAAACGTCACATGACGTCACTTGACGTCATTATATGATAATGTATTTCTAATATTAATAAGAGTATTTCTATATGTTGAAATTGTCGAAGGGCAATGAAAATTTAATGACAAATGATTCAGAGGCTGAAATTTCGATTTCAATGATTTTCAGAAGCCTATGACGTCATATGACGTCACATTTGAAATTGACTACGAAAGTTTGTACACGGTCCAGAGCCATTATTAATGGGCCGATTTTTATCAAATTTTCACAGAATGTGTATATTACGTTCTTATTGTGTATACCGGTGTCCGTTTTTCAAAATTCTAAAAGTCCAAGCATCTATGGCGGATCCGATATTCGAACCAAGGACGTCAATTTTTAAATGCTTATAAAAACTGTCCTATTTGAGATAGAAAGTTGAAATTTTGTCAGTTAGTAGGTCTCTGGGTGTCTAACAATTATGTGAAAATAAACGTCATATGACTTCACGTGACGTCATTTTTTTATTATTATTATTCTTTTCTTCTTCCTAACTAAACGCTTATTTTAATATGTTGCAATAGTCCTAAGACCATGAAATTTTTATGGGTTATTAGTCACGTGAGGAAATTTTGTTTTCAATGATTGTCAGCAGCCTATGACGTCACATGACGTCACAGCTAAAAATAGTGAAAAATGGTGTTCGCGCTCTACAGCGGCCATTTATGGTCGGATTTTCTTCTAATTTTCACAGATGGTACACCTTGAAACTAAGGTGTACACATCCTGCCAGCTTACCGAAATTCCGAAAAACCGAAGTTCTGTGGCTGAAGTAATATTCGAACATAGGACCAAAAATTTCATTTTAGGATTGAAGAGCTTCAGGATGAGATAGAAAGTTGAAACTTACACAGTTTGCAGTTCTGCAGCATTTCTACAAATATTTTGAATCGTGATTTTGATTTCACCCCTACTGCATATATGTAGCCATATCTCAATAAATATCGATTTTTGTAAATATATGTATGAATAAGAATTATAGCTGAATAATTGACGTTTCCAAAGATATTTAGTTTATTAAAATTGGTTTACGCAATACAAAGTTATAAGCAAAAAAACTAAATGAAATGAAGCTAATTTTGCTGATAATATGCTGTTTTCTTGACGTTTAACAGTCAATATCTCAGAAACGACTGAAGATAAGTTTATATATTATGCGTATAAAATGTAGCATGTTTTAAGAGCTTTCTAACGGTACCAAGTTTATTGAATTTGGACAGATTATCTATTATGTCATCTTCTATATATACTATATAAAGCAGATGTTGCAGAAAGTCCTATCATTCGTTTAAACGAATGACATCTAGTTATTATTCTTTTTTTCCAACCTTTTCATGTTGTTATTTCATTAAGTTGCTGAAGGTCTAGGACAAAGAAATTCTATCAACAGACACCTGAAGTAATGGCATTTTGGAATATATTATTTTTATCTTACATGACGTCACATGACGTCAGAACTAAAAATAGCTACCAAAGTTTGTACGCGCTGTACAGCCGTCATTTATGGACGGATTGTCATGGTATTTTCACAGAAGTTATATATTAAGACCTCATTGTGCAGGATTATATAGGTTTGCCAAGACTCGAAGGAACTAAGGTTCTATGGCGAATCCAAGATTCGAACCAAGGACGTCAAATTTCAAATCCATATAAAATCGATTCTAGATGAGATAGAAAGTTGATATTTGGCGAGATTATATGTCTCTGTGTTTCCTTTGCATTTTGTAAAGATGAACGTCATATGACGTCATATGACGTCATCAAGTTGTATAGAATTTCCGATTTCTTGATGTCGATTTACTCATGTTGCAAAGGCTCAGAGACAATGAAAATTTAATGTCCTATGTAGGTAATCATGATCATTTAGATTCAATGTTTAAAATTTTCATATGACGTCACATGACGTCAGAACTAAAAATAGCTACCAAAGTTTGTACGCGCTGTACAGCCGTCATTTATGAACGGATTGGCATGGAATTTTCACAGAAGTTATATATTACGATCTCATTGTGCAGGATTATATAGGTTTGCCAAGATTCGAAAAAGCAAAGGTTCTATGGCGAATCCAAGATTCGAACCAAGGACGTCAAATTTCAAATACGTATAAAATCGTTTCTAGATGAGATAGAAAGTTGATATTTGGCGAGATTATATATCTCTGTGTTTCCTTTGCATTTTGTAAAGATGAACGTCATATGACGTCATCAAGTTGTATAGAATTTCCGATTTCTTGATGTCAATTTTCCTCATGTTGCAAAGCTTCATAGACAATGCAAATTAAATGTCCTTTGTACATAATCAGGACCATTCAGATTCAATGTTTAAAATTTTCATATGACGTCACATGACGTCAGAACTATAAATAACTACCAAAGTTTGTCCGCTCTGTACAGCCGTCATTTATTGATAGATTGGCATGGAATCTTCACAGAAGTTATATATTACGACCTCATTGTGCAGGATTCTATAGGTTTGCCAAGATTCGAAAGAACTAAGGTTCTTTGACGAATCCAAGATTCGAACCCAGGACGTCAAATTTTAAATACGTATAAAATCGTTTCTATATGAGATAGAAATTTGATATTTAGCAAGCTTATACGTCTCTGTGTTTCCTTTGCATTTTGTAAAGATGAACGTCATATGACGTCATCAAATTGTAGAGAATTTCCGATTCCTGAATGTCAATTTACTCATGTTGCAAAGGTTCATAGACAATGAAAATTTAATGTCCTATGTAGGTAATCATGAACATTAAGATTTAATGAGTAAAATTTTCATATGACGTCACATGACATCAAAACTTAAAAAAGCTACCAAAGTTCATCCGCGCTTCACAGCCGTCATTTAAGGACGGATTGGCATGGAATTTTCACAGAAGTTATATATTACGACTTCATTGTGCAGGATTATATAGGTTTGCCAAAATTCGAAAAACACCAAGTTTGTCATGGTTTGCAGTGCAGAAAGCCCTATCTTTTGTTCAAAACAAAAGAAGTCTAGTTATTATTATTATTATTATTCTACTGTTTTCTTCCTTTTGAGGTTCAAATTAAAACAGGTTGCCGATGAGCTAGCAGCATGACATTTTAACAGTAGTCACAGAGACTTTGGCGCTTTTGATCGCCATATTGTTTTTCTTC
>CM037787.1:59511368-59561368 GCA_021229015.1 Solen grandis | reverse complement strand
TGCAGTCATTTTGTCCATAGGTTATCTTGCATGAGACAAACAAACAACAAATTTTCCCCTTCATTTTAAATCATTTCTTTTCGGGGGGGGTTAGTGGGTTTTTTTTTCTGACCATGGGTAAAAAAAATATATGTCCTTTACTTTAAATTTTTTTCTATGTAGGGGGAAAAATTAAAAAAACCTTAAAAAACAAACGGATTGATATTCATATAAACTGGCACCCAAAATACGTAAAATTTTTTTTTGACTTGAAAGATCCTTTTTTTTAAATTTTCATTTTTAAATTTAAGGGAGTGAGATCATTTAAAGCTTATAGTTACACAGTAAAGAAATTTTTCTTAAATTTTTTTCAAAATTGTAAGACACCAATGAAAGCCCGTATATACATTAGTAAAAAATTTAAAAAAAAATCGTTTTTTTTTTTAAAATTAAAACCCCCAAATTTTTCCCAAAAAGAGTGGAATTTTTTTTAAAAGACATTAGGGGGCAAAACTAAGTCTATTACGTTGCCTAGGGCCAAAATTGCAATAGAACCTAAAAGATATTTAAAGAATTACGATAAAAAATCACAAAATATTTCCTTTAAATGATTTTGACATGAATTATCACGTAAATTAAATTTACAAAATTTTAAAACAGCCTCATTTTAAAAGACTATTTTTTTTTCAAAACCCATGTATTATGTTTTTTTCCCCTGTTTTTTTCCTTGGGGGCCTAAACAAATTGAAAAACTAGAAGGTTTCCCGGGGGAGTTAACAAACAAAGTCATTAAATTATTTTTTTCTGGGGTACAAACTAAAAAGGGAATAATTTATTTTTTAAATTGTATTTCCTTTTATGATTCTAATAAATTTTAACATCCAGCGCAGTCCCTTTTTAAAAAAATGAATGATAAAAAACTAAATGTAAGTGCACAACTTTTAACCTTTTAACATGAAGCTAAAACTATTTTCCCAAATGGGGCTTTCCCCAAAATGATGTCATCCCCCCTAAATAATTTTCAGTCCCGTAAAGAGTTCATGCCCGTAAATGAGCGCAGCCCTAAATGAGCGTCACCCCTAAATGCCCCACTTTAAAAAAAAAAACCGAAGGGGTTCCTTTTAAAAGTTGTTACATAAAAAAGCAAAAGGGGTTTACACATTAGATATGTTTAAAACTTTAAAAAAATTTTGGTGCTTGAAAAAGCTATCACTTTGAAAACTAAATTTTTTTTGAATTTTTAATTTCCCCCCTTTACAAGAAAAATGTTTTATTTAAATATCATAAAGATCCCATCAGCAAATAAATACAGTTTTTTTTTTTTCCTTTTTATTGCAATAAAATGCATAAATTGAAAAAATTTACATTCTAAGAATTCAATCAAAAAGTTGTCCCAAAAATGAAACATGTGCCCGTAAATTACTTACACCAATCAAATTTTTTTATATGGGGGATTTTGTTTTTAATGGAAAAAAAAGCTGACCGAAAAAGGAATTAAAAATAAAAATTAACCTCCACAATTACATAAACCTAATGTAAATTTTTGAAAAATGCTTAATTTTTTTTTGGGAAAAAAAAACGCGGGGTTTTAAATTTTTACTTAAATTTAAATTATCTTTAAATTTAACTTAGACGAAAAAAATCAGTGAATAAACAAAAAAAAAATTCCCATCGAAAAAAAGCTAGGCAGCCATGAAGGGCTGTGCAAAATTTTTTTCATCTGTCTCTTACATCTTCCCGTAACGTTTCCAGATCAGGGGGTTTTAAACATCTGGGAATACGTTGAGGGGGGCATTATTTACAAAACCATTTTTAAAAAAAAACAATAAAATATCAGATATTCATGTATAAAAATTTGCAAGACAAGCACAAGTCATTGTAGAGGACAAATCTGAATAATAAACAATAGTATTTTCATAACCAACAACATCGGTGCTATAGATGTATTTTTTTCTCGTGCAAAAACGGTAACATAGCGTGCGAACACGATAACTACTGTGTGCGAAAGTAATAACCACGGCGTGCGAGCGCTAACCACTGCATAACCACCGCGTTCGCCTTTAGTAGCATCGCATGCGAACGCAAAAATTTAAGCTTTCGCGTGCGAACGCGATAACTACAGTACTGCATTCGAAATGCGGTACGATCACATCGAACGCGCTATTTAATTGCATGGACACGTGATAACACTGCTTGCAACGCGGGAAATACGCGTGCGCTCGGATATAAAAATACAATCAATATCCTCTTTGAGTTACTGTAAACACAAGTTAATCAATAAACATAGAAAAAGAGTGTGTATTATTTAAATACAAAGTAAGAATAGTGAGTTTTGATGCAGATGAAGTTGAGTAGTACTTAAAGAGCTGTGTAAGGCAGACAATCTTTACAGGTTGCTTTGAAAGGGTTAAGAAAGCGAAGTATGGGTGAAATAGGCAAAATAAATACAGAAAATGTTCACATTGTACCAGACCTAATTGCCTTTTTGAAAGCATATTGCCTCAACTTTACGGGGCACTTTTTTTGCAGGGTCCACACACTTGTAACAATTATCGTATGTTATCGACAGAGATGGTTAAATCCCACAGATTGGTTGACCTGATCATGAAAATACCATGTATACTTACATTCAAGTATTTGATCTTAATCAATGCTAATTGAAAGGTTGTATTGTAAATAGTCCATTTTTTAAAAAAAAAATATGCAATTATCGCAATTGCTGATATACCATTATTTCTGTCATACTTTTTACTTTTTATAAACTCCCCCATTAAGTCACATTATTTAAAAAATAATTATTCGTTGTAATGGTTTGATAAATACTAGTTACAACCTTTTTCATTATCATTTACAGGACAGCCCAGTAATTTACGAAAACAAATAATTTAAAATTGAGTACCAAAAATTAAAAAAAATTACACTGGATTACAAATTTACAATATGATTTATAAATGTTCGAAGTGTCAGAATAGAATATATTTTTTTGCTGTCTTTTTTCTTTGAAATTGCTCATGTTGGAAAAAAAGTAATAAATAAAAATGGAAATTTTTAAACTTTTCTCTTTTGTTTTGCTTCAAAATTTTAAAATATTGTGAGACCAATCCATTAAAAAAATAACTGATCCTGCTCTGCATACATTGTATTTTGAAAAAATAATTAAAAAGGTTTAAAAAACCTTATATTTTACATACATCTTAAAAAAAGTAAGGATTAACATCAAATGGAGTAAGCCTCAAAAATAACCTAAAATATGAACAGTTACTTTATTAACAATTCAGTATTTCAAAAAGCAAACAGTTGTACTAGTTTAAATTTGGCCACAAAGTCAGTTCAAACATTGGATATTTCAAAAATGTTCACTTGATCTCTAACAAAAAAGGTGAAAATCAATTTTTTTTATCCCTCAGTTTTCAGCCTTAAGCAGGTGCTCGAATATTTCGAATAAGGACACGTAAACATTTTGAGAAGTATTTACCTGGGTGGTTGTACATATTTTTCTAATGTGAACATGCGGAAGAAAGCAAGTTATTTTATTTTTGTAAACAATTGAATACTTCAGTAAAAGATTTATCTTATTTATATTTTGTAAACGTTGTCTTAACGAATATTACAATTGCATCGCGTTATAAATCTGTAGTAACACTTCTTTTTTCTGTCCGAAGTATATACACTGCTTTTGAATGATAAGGGGCCCTTTTTAAGTATAATCTACACCATCACTGTAGGGTCATCATGTAACAGGTGGCATGTACTCCCCAAGTCGTATTGTCCTGATACCAGGCTAATCCATTGGGGAACTTCCGTTTATGCTTCCTGTAGATGAGGGTGCTTCTAGTGGCGTAATCAAGGGCTATTCTAAAGGAATTTTATAAAAATGGAGAATAACGAGAATTTATTTTAAGTTATTGTGGTTTGTATCACTGAAATAAATCAGTAAATCAGTGATATATGTTATCATTGGAACGAAAAAACTTACGGACTTACAATATCGATATATTTCCTCGATGTAATCCTTGGGGGGGGGGGGGGGAATGGGGGGGGGGGGGGAGAAGTAGAAAATGCTTTTTCCTTTATGTCGCCCTACGACCTGATAAATCACATAATGCACCAACATAACAAAAGCAGTGCATAAGGAACGTTTTCGTCATGAATATGAAAAATATGATTATTTTATCTTTTATGGGAGGTCATTTTTTATTTTTCCCTAAAAAAATTCTCAGTCAAAGGTTGATAAAAACATAACATCACGTAACCCCTACGTCGGCATATTCATAATAACAGTTAATTCCGGCTGAAAAACCCCACAGGACGCTCCTTCATTGTGTCCACCAGATGTGCCCCCCCATCTGAGGTTAGACAAGCAGCGTGACAGAACTTTTATATGTTGCTCTTTAGCCAGTAAATTGAACTACAGTTGGAGACGAAAAAAACAACACAATTGCTTCCCACTTTTACCAGTACCCTAGCTTCATTTCAGCCTTGTTTAAGTGTAAGTGTATTTGACTTCTCTTTTATTAATGCATTTGTTTAAACCCGACCAAACATTTGGGAATATTGACCTTTCTGAGCAACACCGGACCACAAATGGATAATACCGATAAGGTAAACAGTTCATCTGAATACCACAAGACAACAAACGTAAACTAAACTAGGGGGGAATAAAACATTACCTAAAAATCTTTGTTTTGTTTCAAATCTGCTTTCTATTATTCTGTATTGATGTATTTTTTCTCTACACCGTAATCTAGTTGTTATATTTAATCAATTCCATAGAAATATCAGTGGTATAAAACGCAAATGGAAAAAGCAAATACATTTCGAAAAGAATGCCGTATTCTTAAGCTCGTAAATATTTAACAAACACAAAACCCATTCTTGAAACAATTATTCAAACAAGTACCTTTCATTAAGTCACGATCGATATCGACCAGCTTGAAAAGAACATGCTTACAGCTACTTCATTTTTAAATCATTTCATTGACAAAGATGCAGTTTATAATTAAGATATCAAGAAAAAAACAAATGCAACCACGACACACATTCTAAATCATTCAACCGAAACGGCACTAGCACAATCAAACGAAAAAAATTACAAGATTTTAAATTCCAAAACAACAGACGTTCAGACTGTATTATCAATATTATTGTGATATAATGTATGAGAAAAAACAACATTTTGAGAACATTTATAAATAAACTGCTGACCATAATCTGGAATATAATTATTTAGAACATATATTTGTTATATTTTGGAACATGCAGTGTAAGATTATGTTGTTTCAGACACAGCAATTTTTAAAATTTAGAAAACCCTTTTTATATTACACTTTACCACTTAAATATTTTTATCGCATAGATTACATTTATTTAGCTTCATAAAATCGTACATCAATTTCAAGTGCATAAGCGCGCAAGGGATTCAAACGTATAAAAATCTAAGTACACAAACCACTGTCTTAAACTTTAAATTCACACATAACGAAAGGTGTCGGACTTTGGGTTTGCTTACTTTCTCCTTTGCAAATCAAAAGGGTACACATTGGTATCCACATAGAAATTAAGTTGCCCGGGCTTTTTTCCGGTGTAAACAATTTTACAATGACTTTGGTGATATTGCAAGTGTTATTTCCAGAATATCTGTAGTGTAAAAAGCTTTTATTATAAAAAGGTAACAGGCTTAAACCTGACACATCTAACCTACTTTGTTAATGGAAAGGGGCATTTTAGTCGACAATGTACATGTTTTCCAATTACTTCTGTTTTGATCTATATACTTTGTGTAAATATTAGATTTTTTCAATATCAAAAAACTGAATTTATCCCAAATCGGAATGAAATGAAAATAGAAAAATCAGTTTTGGGACTACATTAAATTTACAACTTCATGGTAGTGTAATAAATATTTACTCAAATTGCACTTACCCACGAAGTGAACAGTTGCAAGTAATAATAAATGAAATTATTTTAAAACAACTACAAACATACACACGCCCACGAGCGCAGATGAGCCCATTTCATATGTGATTTTAAAAAAGAAAATAATCTCTCTGGTCTTTGCCTTTAAGACAGATTAAGTAAATCATATTCTTGATACTGTATGTAATTTAAAAATCTCATTTAACGTAATTAATGAAACAATAACGTGGTGAATTAAGTCTTGTTCGTCAAGTATTGTATTTTCACGAGTCTTATCCACAAAAATCTTGATATTATTTATATTTTTGAATCTCATATTCTCAAACCAAATTCATAATTTTCGAAACTAAGCGATCAAATATATATTAATCTTTCATTATATACTTTTTTTGCAAATTTAGTAATTGTAAGTAGAACTCTATAAGTTAAAGATGACCGATTTTTCACCTATTTAATCGAATCATAAAAAACAACTATGGGATGTTTGATAAATTTTTACATAAAAGGGCATTCAAATAGCACGTATTGATCAAGCCCGACAATATATCGATAATGCACAACAAGTCCTGCACAGTCCCAGAAATCTCCAGAACGAGAATCGATCTTTTTGTCAAAGCGAAGGTAATTTCTACAAAGTTGCACAGCCAAACAGTGAATCGAATTTCAGTAATGAAAGATTTTGTTAAAGCGAAGGTTTAGAAAATTTAGACGTTGAAGTGTGATATCAATGTGCTGGACACAATATAGACATTGGATATAGTAAAAAAATAATTTCGAGGAAATAAAGAACGACTCTTACATTTAATGTTTATATAACTAATCAAACGACTATGTCTGAACAGGCAGACTTGGAAAAAACGTTCGAGCATTTGAATAATTTTCTGGAGAAATTCAAGGATTCAGAAGATTATATTCAAAGTATACCAATCAACTACGATAAAGTTCAGAACGAGTTTATGAACGAGTTTGATGATTTGATTAGAAAACCATGTCATCACAAATGTTCAACAGAAGCGGAGAAATTATATATTATTTTGAAATATGATAAAACTGATGAAAAGTCTCTTCTGATTAGAGCAATGTCTCTTCCGTTGAGGGAAAACTCAAAGGCAGATAAAGCCAGGGATGCCATAGTTGTGCACATGATTCAAAGATGTCCCTATCTTATACTTCAAAACCGTCGTCATGATGGATATGAGGGACTGACTGCCCTTCACTTGGCCATTCTTCAGGATAAAAGGGTAAACACCTTTCATGAAAGTATCACCATGAAAATGCTGAAGGCAATTAAAACGGAAATAAGCCGTGTCGGTAACGGTAATGCCGAACTTTCATTTCAGGGAAAGATTGTCACGGGGAAAAGTTAATGGGCACCAAATGAGTGCCGGACTTTATTGGGTGTGGCAGCTTTATCTGGCAACAAAGCAGTTTTTAATGAACTGATCACTATTACCGAACATTACCGAAACTAATAGTACCTACCGCGATAATGTGTTGCATCCCTCATAAAGCATTCTCGCACGAACGACGACAAGAAGCTAAGATGAAACAACTGAACATGATCCGACATGTCCTTAGGAAGGCAAAAAGAAAAAGCTGAAACGCTTTTGCGGAAAAAAATCTGGATTCCCTGACACCTTTGCAGTTGGCGGCAAAAGTAGAGGAATTTGAAATATTTGACTTTTTAATGAACCACAGGGTATGATTTTGTAATTTATACATAATATATATATATATATATATATATATATATATATATATATATAAATATATATATAGAGAGAGAGAGAGAGAGAGAGAGAGAGAGATAGAGAGAGAGTGAGAGAGACAAATGCATCGACCAATGGCAAATAAGATCATAGAAAAAATCACAGGCGCTTGTGGTGAGGAAAACATTTTCAACAATTATATCTGTTATAAAAATATTTACTGGATAAAAATGCAAATTTTATAAAAAAAAAACACACACACAGGATCATAAAGAAAAATCAACAATAGAATGATATTCTCTAAACAAACATATGCTATAGTGGAACCAGTTACACAATTTGTTTTAGCTGAGCTTTCCCTCACTGCATTGAAAAGTGTGTGTTTTTTTTTTTTCTAAAGGCTGTTCTTGCGTTTTTGATATATAATGTCCTCTTTAGGGTAAACAAATTTAAAACATTTATAATAATTAGTGAAAATACACCTATCAGGTGAATCTGTGTAGGGTCTAACCCTAACATAAGTATCTATCCATTAATTATTACACCTTTTCCAAGATTATAATGATTATAATGATTTCACTTTCATTAATTATCCAATGATCTCTTCGACAGATGTACCGTCACGTGAATTCAACGACGGGCTAATCGATTTGAGCGAATACGACATCACAGACATAGTAGCAGATCCGATACGAAAGATTTATAAAGAAAAATCTCCCTTAAAAAGCAAATTATCGGCAAAAAGTGATAAAATCGGAGACAGGGATTTTCGTAGGTCGGTCTTGTCATTCATTGGAAACTCGCATTCTCCGAACACTGCATGCAAATTCGTCAGCCTAACACCAGTGAGAATGGTCATCTATCTGAAATGGAGAAATACCATGTTCTTTTTTATGTATGGGCAGTTATTCATGTGATTTCAATGATTTCTGTAATGGTCGGTGGAAATTTCCGGCAAGTATCGGATAAAAACCAAACAGAATTTCACCCAAAACCTCTGTTTTCAAGTTGGTGGATTGGCTTTTGTGCAGTAGTAACAGCTGATGAATGGTCTAGTATACGTCTTTTTTTCTCTACATACTTGGCCTGTTGTTAAAAGATTGCTGGGAAAAAAGATATTGTCTGAATCCAGATTGTAACATTGTGAGTCATCCATACTCAAACGCACAATTTACATTTCTATTTCTATTATTTGGGGTCTTTCTTTTATTTGATTTCATTCTTGCATTGATAAATGAAAAGGACTATGACAACGTCTTACTCCCATTTGCTATAATGATCGGATGTTATCTCTGTCTTTATTTTTTGCAAGTTATTAAAATATTCAGCGTTTTTACCGTTCTTATACGAAAAAGGGTGCCAGATCTGCTCCGCTTTCTTTTTGTCATGTCTATTCTTCTGGTGGGCTTCTCAATGGCGATGTTCATGGTCATGCAAGGTGCCGACACAGACGACGATTCCTTCGACAATTATGGAACAACCTTAATGACCATGCTACAGGTTATGCTGGGTATCGGCGAAATCAGTTCCATATTTTCGGCGCGAAAACCTATTGCAGCCATTTTTGTTTTCGTCATCTTTGTAATTTTCACAACAATATTGCTCCTGAACGCACTGATCGCCATAATGTCCAACAATTGCGGCACTATCACTTCTCCAAGTGTCGAGTTCAACAACAATGACCACTATTTACTTCAGAGGTTGTCCGTTATTCTGCAAATAGAAGAATACATTCCCAGGAGGTTTATTCGTTCAGTCGGAGAATGGTCAAAAAAATAATAAACGACTTTTGCTGAAATATGAAACTGACGAGTCGAACACCAATGATCACAAGTATTCACCGACTCGACCATCAAAGAAGAAAACACCCAAAACAGCCGTCGAACCATGTAATGAACCAACAAATGGAACAGTAGACTTCAGTCGAGAGTGTCTAAAACAGAAGACGCAATGATGGATGATTACAATTTAGAAAAAATGGAAACAATAACATTTGAACGCACATAATAACACGTCATTTTAAAGAAATATCAAAGTCACATATAATTCATATACAGGACCGCAAACATTATTTTACAATGAACCTTTTTAAGCTCGCTTTCCACGAGAATACTGCCGTCGCAGATATCACATAATGGTAAAAGCTATAACTTTAAGCTATATTACACAGATTTTGTGAAATGCAACTGGAAGTTTGAATGAATCAATGGCAGTGATTACTGAAGGGAGGTAACCACTGTGTAGGATTCAGAAGGCATCTAGTGGACTTTTTAATTTTTTCTCTTGAAAAATACGACATTCAACGTAAATGTGATATGGCAATAAATCCTTAAAATGGTATACATACACAGGAAGTTCCATGACTTTTTGGCCCGGTGTCTGGAAAATGTGACAAGGTGTTGCAACATAGCGCTTTTCTGCAGTGTGGCTGTCGGTGTGTGTGGCGGTGGGCTACTATGATGCTTTTTTATTTTCCTTTTATTCTTTTCTTAAGATGTAGTTCATATAATTGTGCCTCGGTGTATAAAGAATTTTAGAGAGTGAACTGAGATAAAATGGTGTGTGGATTGTCTCTACCAATAAACATTGCTACATAAATACAATCATTGACAAGATATGGACCCAATTGTATTAAAACATTATATGTAACCAGAGTAGTAATTTAATGGGTATTAAACACTTGACGTATTTGTACAATAACTTAAATACAGTACAATATAAAAAAAATTAATTCAGTCTTATGATAATTTATTTTCCTCGATGTTTATGAAAGACATTTTCATTTTTTTTCTTAGGTGATATTTTATATTTCTTCAAAAATGGAAATCATACATGATTTCAAAGTTTTCATGTGTCAAACATCTTAATGAATGTAAAATGTTTTACGTGTAAATATATGAAGATGGTATCTAGGATAAGTGCATAATTCCATAAGGACCCATTTTCGAAATATCTTCCTTTTATTAGCTCACCTGAGCACAAGGTGCTCAAGGTGAGTTTTTGTGATCGCCCTTTGTCCGGCGTCCGTCATGCGTCGTGGCTTGTTAATGTTTATCTCCATAAAATCTTGGACAAGTTCGAAATTGGGTTTTGTGGGGTCAAAAAGTAGATCACGAGGTCAAATCTCATAAAAACCTTGTTAACACTCTAAAGGACACTTTTGGCCCAATCTTCATGAAATGTTTGTTTCTATAAAATCTTAGACAAGTTCGAATTTAGGTCATGTGGGGTTAAAAATTAGGTCATGAGGTCAAATCTTAGTTAAACCTTGTTAACAATCTACAGGCCATAATTTTGGTCATATCTTCATGAAACTTTTTCAGAATGTTTTTTTTTCATAAAATCTTGGACAAGTTTGAAGTTGGGTCAGGTTTTGTCAAACAGTAGGTCATGAGGTCAAATCTTAGAAAAACCTTGTTAACACTCTAGAGGCCACATTTTGTGGCAACTCTTCATGAAACTTGGTCGGAATTACTGTTTCAATAAAATCTTGGACAAGATAGAAGTTGGGTCATGTGGGGTCATTATGGCCCTCTTCATTAATAAGGAAGTTTGTCCGGAGCATTAATAAAAAAAACCTGAAACTTTAAGTATACGTAGCTGATGACTATGAGAAGTGCAGTGAACTCTTCTTTGTCCCATTTCTTTTTATTTACATGACTATATGGGGAAAGAATCGCAGGGTGAACTTCATGATTACTTGAGGATAGAATGATTTTTAAGATGAATCAATTTTCCATTGAACATGCAGATTATAATGTAGCAGAGTTACCATTCTTATTCATTTGTCAGTCGCTCACTCAATCTATTTTTACCGTTGTTATTAAGAAAGTCGAACTTTGTGTCAGTGATGGTCAATATATATATAAACAACTTACATTTCACGTGTTTATTGGTTTGCAGAACCAGTTTTTTTTTCTGTAAATGTCGTGGTCGAAGAATATTTGTATTCACGGAAGTTGAATTTGGTACCTTTTTGTCAGCCATATTGTTATTGACGTTTCAGCCTATCAGACTGTAGAATTTATTGTACCCTGAAGCTGGTTCCTGCATTATAACAACCGGGTATGCTAGAATGCGGGATTCAGTCGCTAAACCGCTAGGTATAAAAGCTGGGAAACACGTGAATTTGCTCACTCCAGCTTTGGATCAGTTCCAATAGAGTATTTGCTCAGCGAGCTGACCCATGAATCATATGCGAGTGCTTCCCACGCTCTTGGTGAAAATAGATAAATATTAAATTAACATAGCTGCCTTTGTATTGAATTTGACAACATTAATGATTATTATATCTTTGTAATTAATTTGGTTTGTAAAGCATCCATTTAGCATCATACGGTTGACGTTGTCAGCTGATGCACTGGCTACCGATGAAACCACTCCAAGTTTTGATGCTTAGATGTACCTGTGTTTTGCTTTACTATTTTTTTTTTATATAATAAATGTATTAATTGAAACGAGAATTTGTGTTGTGCCATACGCACCTCACTCTGGGTGAACGGTGTCGCCTGTTCCTGTTACAATAATAAGGATTCAATAATGCTGTTAAGGCACCGGAATAGTCGAGCGTGGTGTCCTCTGACAGCTTATTGTTTGTTATGGAGTTAGCCTGACAAATAACTTATCTTCATTTCTGGTGATTAGTTTTATACTTTTATAGCAATATTTACCCGAGGCATCAAAATATTCAGTGGCCTTCTTTGGTAATTGTCGCTTTCTGAAATAATGCATATGGACTTTAAAGTATTGAACAACGCACAGCACGTATATGTTTTACTTGGAAGCATTTACTTATCATACGCCCTGCTAGCCTCAAAAATAGTGTGCTGGATTTCGAAGCTAAAGGTTAGTTGTGGGTTCGGATCCAGCTCATTCCATTTTTTACATATTGTAATGAGTTGTACCTACTATATGCAATTCATACATATATATCACACTTTTATCGAAATTTTTGCTGAATACTTTAGATGGCCTGCACAAACCTCAACTGCATATAGGATTAAAAGAAAATAATAATAATAAACACCAGCAATTCATCAACTTATTCATCAATCCCCTCACATTCCATATAATTACAAGAAAAAAATAACTGCAAATGATTTTGAATTAAAAAACTATCGTTAAAACAAATGTCTCGATCGTAATAATTCAGGGAAATAAACGGGGAACATCCCAGAGATTAATCAGTCTCAGGTCAATATTGCCAGAAAAAAAATATATAGTATAGTATAAAATGTAGATCATACTATCAGAGTGAATTTTTTATATTTTTTTATTCACTCCTTTCTCGCCCATTATTATTTTCAGAACATGAGAATGAAGTAACTTTATTTGTTTATATGATATGATGCCGTACAGTTTAGATATAATTCTTATTTCTTTTCTTTCTTTTGTTGATCATTACCAATATTGCCCACGTTTATGCTGCGTACGCTTGTAGAATTAATGTTATTCGTCGATGAAAAATCACAAAGGAGCGTTTCACTATTTTGTTAGTTTAAAAACATTTACAGTGTGGCGATACTTCGTGGTATGTGACGTATTTATATACTGACGGGAAAAGTTAATGATGTGCTTTTTGTGAAAATAACCACAATATTACGAACTCTGGAGGTTTTCCAGAATGTAAGGAAATATTATTCATCTTATAACAGAGGCCAGAGGATAAAGTCGCTGACTTTAACACTCACTCAGTCCCTATCCGCGTGGGTTCAAATCCCGGCAGGGTTATTCGGATTTATATGTCAGGAAGCCTTCCAGCTGGCTTTCGGTAGGTTGGTGGTTCTACCCGGATGCCTCCGTGCATTCGGGGTCTTCCTCCACCTGTAATTAGCTGGACGTCGCTATATGACTGAAATACTGTCGAAGCGACGGTAAACCCAAATAGTCAAGTCATGTCAAGTCTTATAACATAGTCACCACGGCCTATTTCAAGGACACAATTTTTCGCTTTATATGGGCTTCATCCCATTAAAATCGATGGTAATATAATAAAATACAGCAGTTTTCTCCTTCTGATAGAGGGAAATGATGCTGATTGCTACAGCTTAAAGCCCCAGTGCGCTTTAGCTCAGAATTTGCAACGGAAAATATATTTTTCAAAATTTCTAATAAGCAAAGTCTCAAATGATGTTTGATTTACCTCTTAATTTTTAATTAAGCCCACATAATGAAATATTCACCCAGAAGCCTTATTTATTC
Organism: Solen grandis; assembly: GCA_021229015.1. Lineage (NCBI taxonomy): Eukaryota > Metazoa > Mollusca > Bivalvia > Adapedonta > Solenidae > Solen > Solen grandis. Next base: position 59,547,563 of record CM037787.1, on the reverse strand, counting down.
AGACAGGGCAAAATAGTGATAAAAATGGGCGGAGCTTATTCTGAAACACACTGTATAGTACAACCACGGATGTCTCGGTGTACATGGAGTGTTTCAGTAGTTTATGGACTTTTTCTATAGACTGAATAAATATTGATACACGGTAGTAGGGGAGATAAGAATAAAATCTACGAAATTCTGAAAAAAAAAACAACATTGTATGTTATTTTTATGCTGTCATTGTTTTGAGCTAAATATAGAACGAGACAGCCGCAATTTGTATTTTTAATAGAATCTTTCCTGTAAATTAGGCATATCTCGAGGTCTTTCAGTGATGAAATTGAAACTGAATTACATATGCTGTAAGTGGATTCGGATTTAGGTCTAACATCTATAAGATACTGGGACTTTAAAATGACTGACACATATCACGAGCTATGGCCACATTGTATACATGTAGAAAATGATTATTATTTATATATTTGATATGCATGTTGTGTTATCTTAACAAACAAGTGAATTTGAAACATTGTATATTATTCAGAGTCTTTAGAGTAGCTATCAGTCTTGCGTACTGAGCAAAACGTTTTATGTGAAAGGATATTTTGTCTTCCATTCGAACGCCTAGATGTTCTCCATTTTGCTTTAAAAGTCAGGAATATGCAAACGACCCAATTAGAATGTTGATGTCGCCTGTATGGAGGACAGGACAATAATTGTCACATAAAGGAGTTGATAAGACATATTGTGTGAGTTAGCATGGCAATATGTATCTACCAAATTCCCTTTGATACAGGCTCATACGGAATTGTATGTCTACGATTATACAACACGTGCTATATGCGAGTTTTTGTATAAAACATTTTCCGGGGATTTAAACGTTATACAAGTGTCCGAATACAAAACAAATGTGAAAAATGTACCTGGTGTCAACTCTACTATCTTCAGAATCTATTTTGAGACTCATATAATATCTTATTAACTTTCTTCTTTTTCAAAACGACGGTTTAAATGCTTAGCTCCCTTTATGCTTTTGGACGTGTTAGAATGCACCTTTCAGTTGAATGGACGGGTAGGGTCTTTCATTAGAGAGTGCCTGGATAGCACTGTGGTTCTCATTAACGGGTTCCGATCCGATTTAAAGTTACGTACGCTTGGGGTGTCACCCGTCCAGACCCGCGAGTTTTCATTAGTTACTCCCTAAAAAATTAAACCCGAGGCATCGAGATGGAGATTTTTGAGAACTTGCTTCGGAATCGATGTAAAATAAATTTAAAATTTATGTAACAAGATATCCAGGAAGCAACCAATTTAATTGTCAGGATTCCAGATTACATTTGTGTATTTGTTTTTAAAATAAAACAATAACTAAGAACAAAAGAAATTTTATCCATGTACCTTGTACATGTGCTTGAATTTTCTAAGGTTCACTAAAAATCTTTGTTTTTGACCATATTGAATATATTTCAGCTTTGTTTTTGGGCAATGAATTTCAAAAGTGCTTTTTCAATCATTGTATTAAATCATTTGAGTGTTCTGATATAAAACGTGGTAAATTTTTGAGTGGTATATTTCACCGGCGGTTGGACAAGGTTTTCTAATGCAGATGCATGTCATAAAATTCTAGCTACTCTTCAGCTTTTTTAAACTGTTTCACTAATTGTTTAACTTTCTACTGGCTCCAATTCCACCAACAATACTTACCTTTGAGTGATTTATATTAAATTCTTAAATTGGGTAGTAACGCAATCCACCATTCCTGTTCTTCAAAATATCCAAGTACGTGACGTTTAAGATGACATTATTTATTATCATTAAACCGACATTATATACACATGAGATAAACTGACAAATTATTGCTCATGCCATTTTTTAAAAATAAATACATGAATTTTAATCATTTAGGAATTATCGCACGCATATAATTTAGTGATAATGATACTATTTATTATTCCCGAAACGTTTAATGTAAATGAATAAATCTTATTCTAAATAACATCGTCTATATTTTCCCTTTTCGTTCACTACATGGAATTTTTATGATTTGAGAAGCATGTATAATTTTGTCACAGTCACTTGACAACGTTGATTCATTAATAATCATAAAACAAGAAATAGATAAAGCAAGCTACAGTGATAAACAAGTTCAGGTTTTTAAAACAAAATCCAAAAACATTGTGTCATTTGGAGACTTTGTCAATACAAGACTTACACAATCTACAGCATCACTGAATGCTCGTCTTGTAGACAGGTGGTTCATCTAGTCGCATTGTCTTGATACCAGGCCACCTAGCATTGGATCGTCCATTATATGCTTACCTGCAGATGAGGGTGCCGTGATAGTGGGGTATTCAAAGAGACATTCTCAGGGAAGTCCTTTACTCGTAAATGTGAAGAATAACGAGTTATTTATTTTAAGCTATTATGGTTCTGTATCATTGAAATAAATCAGTTACATATTGTGATTTTCATGTAAAATTGAAATAGAATAGATCTAACAAACTAAAGCATAAACAGCTTATGGTCATAAACACAAATACTTAATTTATATATGTATATAAAGCATGAGCATATACAACAAAACAATAAACGATAAATAACAATATCGATAGCTATCTGTAGATATCATGACATTGGAGAACAAAAGGGAAAATGAACTAGAAGATGTAGTTTCCTCTGTGTCCCCACGTGACTTGATTTACCACATAATGCATACAATAACGTAGTAATACATAAGGAAACATTTTGATAAATATGATCATCTCATCTTATTCGGATGTTTAATAATGTTTTCATCTTTCATGAAAAATCCTCAGTTAAAGGATTACTGTTCTTCTACATCAGACATATCTATAATTAATTTCATGCCGAAATTTCTATGATCGTTATATTCGTTTATTCACACAAATATATTAATGGAAAATACCTAAAATATTTTCTCAATCAAGCCCGTTCTCTTTTGCTCTTAAATCAAACACATAGTGAAAGAGAGAGAGGGAGAAATAGAGAGAGAGAGAGAGAGAAAGAGAGAGTGAGAGAGTATTTGCAACAGAAAACTTCCTCTAAACTCTTTATTCCACCTATGATGATGATGTAAAGAAGGAAAAAATGAAAGAAAAACTAAAGCAATTCTTCCAACCGACAAAGCGCCTTGTAAACCATCCCTTAAATAAAACAAGTCAGTCGTTGAAATGTCACATATAACTGTAACTAAAACGCAACATGCTAAAAACAAATAAAATTAAAAGTTGTTTTTTTTTACTAGATATATATGCATTGTATTTCTTCATATACGTAAGTGATTGTTTTGATTTAATCATATTTATTAAAATATAAGTTGCACAAAGTTAACAAAAAAAAAAAAAAAAAAAAGATATTGGCTTAAAACAAGAATGCAATGGGTCTGTCGGACCTTTTATATTGATCCTTCGTAATATTTCATTGTCCATAATTTCCTTAATCATTTGATCATATATTATCTCTCCAATGTTTTTGAATCATATCAGATCATTCTGGCTAACATTAGCCGCCAGGATTGCACCTGTCATTTTGTCCGCCAGATGTCGCTAAGCAACCCCGTCCAAGGTTAGGCAAGCAGCGTGACATAACTTCTTTATGTTGTTCCTGTAGCTATTAAATTATTCACACTTGAGGACATTTATTTTTATCGCATAGATTGCGTTTATTGAACTGTCAAACAGATCGTCCGCTCAATAGTACGTGCATAAGTGCAGATAGGTCTAGGTCAAACGTATAAAAATCTAAAAACATAACCTGCTGCCTTAAATGTTTACTTCACATAGAAACGAAGGATCTAAAGGCTTTTGGTTTGCTTACTGTTTGCTTTGTAAATCAAACCGGTACAAAATTGATGTCTAAACAGTAAATAAGTTTCCCAGGATTTAACCGGGATATGAATGCTTGAGTAAACAGGCAATGCAATGACCTTGGTGATATTGCAAATATTGATTCAAAAATATCTGCAGTGTATAGCATATAGAATGATCCAGCCCACCAATATATCGATGATGGAAATCAATTTCTGCACAGTCCCGGGAAATCTATAGAATGAGCACATTCAGATAATATGCTTTTCCGCTTTAACAGTCAACGTCATTATTTTTTCATTAAATAATTTGTCAAATCGACAAGCTATATTGGACAAGGTTGCACAGTCAACAAGTGAATCATATTTTAGTAATTAATCAGTTGATCTTACTAAACTAATAGTTTTTAAGATTGTCTGGAAATCAGAAGCTTCGAATCTTTCGACGATGAAGTGTGATATATAAGTGCTAGATCATACAGACAAAGACATACAGACAAAGTGGATGAATATAATTTGATAAAACTAATTTAATTGGAACCAAAAACATCAATGGAAATGCAACTAAGAACAAGTATATTATTCAGTTTGATAAATTGATTAAAAGATTAAAATGCCATGTTATCCCAAATCTAGCAGAAGCGGAGAAACTATACAATATTTTGAAATATGATAAAACTGATGAAAAATCTCTTCTAATTAGCTCAATATCTCTTCCGTTGAGGTAAAACTCAAAGGCAGATAAAGCCAGGGATGCCATAGTTGTGCACATGATTCCAAGATGTCCTTATCTTATACTTCAAGACCGTCGTCATGATGGATATGAGGGACTGACTGCCCTTGCACAAAATAGAGTTATTAGATTCATTTTGGGGTATCCATGTAGAACTTCATTAAATGTGTCAGTTTTTGAATCTTTTGGTTGAATGTAGAGAACAGAGTGAACTAAAATTATATTATGTTTTTAATATTTTCAATAATAAATGCCCCGACTTATTTGCATGACAATTTTATTTTGGTTGATAAGACACATTCATATAATAATAGAAATAGTGTTAACAGTTTTCATGTACCACAAGTGAATGGTTTTTACATTAAACACCTTTTTCTATCAATCGATCCGGGACTGGAATAGGCTGCCACAAGAGTTTTAAAAAAGGTGTGAATATACATCTTATGGAAAACATGAAATGTGCTGAACAGTCAGATTTTATCTTTTATTAGTACCAACTTTTAATGTCTGTGTATAGTATTAAGGATTTATTCTGTGATATTGTGTCATTAACAAAGCATTTCTGTGATTACAATGTGTTAGAGAGTTGTCATGATTGTGTATACAAGTTAACAAGAAAAGTAATTCTTTCATGCTCTTAATTACTTAGCTATACAGAGTTGTCCATCTTTGTAAAATTTAAGTTATATCCAGTTCAGCCAATATTGAGACCTCGATGCCTCTTGAGTTAGAAGGACACCATTAAAAATAAGTTGAAAAACTTAATGGGTTATCCTGTATAGTATATATTTCTCAAATTTCACTGGCTCAAATGTTCAAACCAAACTTGTATTATGGTGATATTTGATATTTGTTATTAGTATCATATGTGCTATATAATTCTGTGATTTTGATGTACAATATATGATACTTTTAATAATGACACACACACACAAATATATCTATCTAAATCTATCTTCACTTGGCCATTTTTCAAGATGAAATGGGTTTCGTTTCATGAAAGTATCACCTATAAAATGTTGAAGGCAATTGAAACGGAAATAAGCCATGTCGGTAAAGGTAATGCCGAACTTTCATTCCATGGTAAGATTGTCACGGGAGAAAAGTTAATGAGCACCAGAATGAGTGTCGGTAATTTATTGGGTGTGGCAGTTCTATCTGGAAACAAAGCGGTATTTAATGAGCTGACCTCCTATGTACCGAACATTACCGAAACTACCCAGTAAACACACCATGTGGGGCCCACATGGGCTATATCTGGGCAAGCTCATATGGGTTTGTCCATGTGGGACCCATATGGGACCTTTGTGGGCAAGTCCATATAATTTTTCCCATATGGGCCCTATATTACAGCACCTTTACGAAAAAAAGGATTATTTTTCATTTATTTACTTAAAAAATATTTACTATTAGCTAGTTTGTGACTACCTTGTCATACACTGCGATTATTTTATCTAAAAATGTAATTCAACACATATCGAATATTTTACAACCCATATCGGCCCCATTTGGGCCTACAGATAAACGACAGCTACTAAGTGCGCGGAATTGATTTATTTTATTTTTAATATAGATTTATTTTTTATAAATGAGATATATAATGTATCATTTAGACATAGATATTACCCGTAAAATGTTTAATCATCGCTATGATTTAAAATAAAACAAATCTCGAGCATGCTCAATCATGATTTCCGCTGCCGCCAAAGCATTTGAAAATCAAACGATGACAAGCATCTTTTGAAACGGTAAGTTGTTATATTGTACACGTAGAATATTCTTTTGAATTCAGTAGGCCTACCACGATCTCATTTTAGCGACTTTTCTCTTAAAATTCACGCACAAATTGTATGCATATCATTTAAATTCAATGTTCTCCTTTCATTGCTTTGTAAATGTCATTTGCTTTCGGGAATTTCTGTTTACAGTTTTCACGTTTGTGGCCATATTTCGCGTGCATGCAGGGGTATATTTGCTTACAATAGATTGGTTGAGAATGGTGAAAGTTATAAAATGTCTATTCATCTAATTGTAAGGCCAGCATAAATCTATGAGGATGATTGAACAGACAGTAATGTGGGTCACTGGATGTTAAGAATCCGGGGGACATTGAGAGTAGGCCACCAGTGTTTGACCTAGACACAACACCGAAACGGACTCCTGCTGCAGATGTATTTTAACCCCACCCCCACCCCACCCCTCGTTTGACGATAGACACTGCGACAGTATAGCAATGCAGTACATTTGCAACGTCATCCCGTGGGCAGACTATAGGGCATTTACGTAAGCTTAGTACTGTAAACTATATTCCTTTAAATGTTGTTTACAATACAAACCAACAAACACAACAAGCTTGATTGAAAATCCCATAAACATCTTCTGTGTTTAACAGCTAAATCAAAATTAGTAATTACATATCACACTTATTCATAGTTCCCGGAATCAGAAATGTGATTACCTAATGTAGCTTTGTGACTGGGTGTATACATATGTCATCAGTTAAACATAATATTGAATATACATTAGAGTTGTGCGGTTTTACCGATATATGGTAAATTATGAAAGGTATATAATAAAAAGCATAACATATTGAGACATGGGTCTGTATCACTTCTCTTATCCTGTTTGTTCAGGCCTATAACAACATTTAACAATGCATAGTAAGTTAAAGGGTTCAGAAATGTGACAAGAATTTATCATTATCACAGTAATAGTTTTATTAATCACACTGAGAAAAAACAACAGCATTATTTTTCATTCATTATATTATCAATTCAAGAACTTAATTGGGGATAAAAGCAAAATAAATATCAACACAAAAGCAAATAGGATCATTAAGGAAAATCACCAACAGAATAATATGCTATACACAAACGTATGCAATGGTGAAGACTATTTACATAATTTGCTTTAGCCAAGACTTCTAACAACATTTATAATCATTAGTGAAAATACGCCTTTCTTGAAAATATTGGTAGAGTCTGCCTCTATCATAAGTATCTATCTCCATTTATCGTTACATTCTTTTTTCCAAGACGTTAATTCAAATTCAATTTTCTAATGATCTCTTTACCGCCAAGTGAATTCAAACGACGGGCTCATGGATTTGGGCGAATACGACATCACAGACATAGTGGCAGATCCGATACCGGGAGATGATAATAAGGATGAATCTGTGAAAAGGAAATCACCGGCAAGAAGTGACAAAACCGATAAAAAGTATTGTCGTAGGTCGGTCTTGTCAATCATTGGCAACTCGCATTCTCCGAACTCTACATGTTAATTCGTCGGCCTAACACAAGTGAGAATGGTCATCTATCTGAAGAAATACCATGTTGCTTTTTTATGTTTGGGTAGTTTTGCATATTTCAATGGTCTCTGCAATGGTCGATGGTAATTTCCGGCAAGTATCGGATAAAAACCAAACAGAATTTCACCCAAAACTTCTGTTTTCCAGTTGGTGGATTTGCTTTGGTGCAGTGGTACAGTTGATAAATGGTTTGGTATTCGTTTTGTCTCTACATGTTGCTTCTGTTGAAAAGGGATGGTGGGATAAAAAAATATGGTCGGAATCCAGTGTCCAACAAGCTGAGTCATCCATACTCAAACGCATAGTTTGCATTTCTATTTCCCATATTTGTGGTCTGTCTTTAACTTGTTTTGCTCTTGCATTGATAAGTGTAACGGACAATGACAACGTCTTACCCCCATTTGCTATAATTATCGGATGTTATATCTGTCTTTATTTTTTGCAAATAATAAAAATATTCAGCGTTTTCACCGTTCTCATACAAAGAGTTGTGCCAGATCTGCTCCGCTTTCTCTTTGTCATGTCCATTCTTCTGGTGGGCTTCTCAATGGCGATATTTATGGTCATGCAAGGTGTCAACACAGTCGATGATTCCTTCGACAATTATGGAACAACCTTAATGACAATGCTACAGGTAATGCTTGTTATCGGCTAAATCAGTTCCATATTTGCGGCGCAAAAACCTAATTCAGCCATTTTGTTTTCGTCATCTTCGTAGTTTTCTCAACAGTACTGCTCCTGAACGAACTGATCGCCATAATGTCCATCAATTAAGGCACGATCACTTCTCCAAGTTCAACAACAATGACCACTATTTACTTCAGAGGTTTATTCGTTCAGTCGGAGAATTGTCAAAATATAGAAAACGATTTTTACTGAAATATGAAATTGACGAGTCGGACGCCGTTGATCACAAATATCCACCGACTCGGTAATCAAGGAAGAAAACACCAAAAAAAAAAAAAAAAAAAAAAAAAATCGCACCACGTAATGAACCAAAAAATGAAACAGTCGACTTCAATCTGAGTGTGTCTAAATCAAAAATACCATGGAAGAACACCGCAATTTAGAAAAATGGAGACAATAACATTTGAACGCACATAAAAGCAATATAAGCACATTATTAAGAAACATTGGGCACATAGAGTTTTGAAAGTTATATACAGCATCACAAACATGATTAAGGTCAAATTTCTGATTCTCTTGCATGCATTGAAAAGGATAGTGCCGTCACAGATATTACGGAATGGAAGATAATTTATAAATAAAAACCGTAACCTGGTGTTGGATTACATGATCATATTGTGAAATGCAATGGGAAGTTTGAATAATTACTGGGGAAAGATCACTATGTATGATTCGGACACGTAGCTAGTGGATTTTTGAAATAATGCAGAGGTATTCTTCTGAAATGAATATTTAAATACGGTGCAAAAAGAAGTTTTAGAGATTATATATCACACGCGGGCGTAACCACCCACAAACTCTCTTTCTCTCTCTCTCTCTCTCTCTCTCTCTCTCCCCCCCCTTCTCTCTCTCTCTCTCTCACACGTGTTTCTGTTGATAATGACTCTTTATTGATAAGACAAATTCTACGTTCAACATAAAAGCCAAATATATAATTTTTGTTTCTTTAATTGTTTTGCACAGTATGTTTTTGTTTAATGAGTTGATAATATGAGGTGTAATTTAAACGGTATACAAAACAATTTTTATGACGAAATCGTAGGTACATTAAATATCGCACAGTATTAACCTAATATGTTTATTGAAGTCAAATAATATTATTTGGCCCGAAACTTCAACCGTGAAGATTTCCAAACCGTCTCGGGTGTTGTCTATAATTTCACCAAGGGAAATCATAAATGCTTCCAGGTTTCCGTATGTGTGTGTGTTTGTGTGTGTGTGTGTGTGTGTGTGGTGTCAAGCATCGTAATGAATGGAAAATGTGTTACATGTGAGAAATGCCTCAGGTTTCTATAAGACACTGGAAAAGTTCCGGCCAACTCCCTTAATAGAGTATCGACACCATTGAATTATTCGCTTGTTTTCATATCTGGTAATTACGTTGCATATACATGTAATACTGATAAAGATATAGATTGCTTTTAGTAGGAAATATGTAGATTATACTTATTTTATTTAGCATATTTATTCACTTCATAATCGGATGTTTTTAGTATATTGGAATGAGTTGACCTTATTTGTTACAGGGAGTTGTAGTTTTGATATCTACATTTTTTATATTTTAATTATTTTAGCTTAAACATTATAATTGTCCACCTTCATAATGCATATACAGTGTGCTTGTAGAATCATATTTATACCGTTTCTGAAAAGGCACAAAGGAACATTTCCCTATTGTTTGCTCATATACGTATAGAAAAATGGTTATTCTACACATTTATCTTACGTTTTGATTTTGTCATCAAATAAGGCATATTTAATTCTCTTGTTGTGTTGGTGTACTTATCTGTAACAGCAAGTGAATTTGAAACTTTATATATTCATAGAGTAGTCTATATAGTGTTCTGAGCACCACAAAAGGATTGGCACGCCGTTTTATGTGAATGAATATTTTGTTTTCCAATCAAACACACTTATGGTTTCAGTTTGTTTACAAATTAAAGAACATGCAAACGACACCATTAGAGTCAACGAGAGGTTGGTGTTAATGTTGCTATATTTGAGATAATAGCGTCACAAGACGGGTATTAAAACCCACAGAAGAACTTATTGATAACAAATTTATGGTTATATATCTCCACCACCATGGAGGCCTCGTTGCTACAAGCGATAACATATCTATTCCAGTCGGTAAACTGACTGACCTGACATTGTGAAACAAACATCATTGATCTGCTAAAAAATCCGCTGAAGTCAGTGTGAATATCTTTTACTTCATTGTCATCACAGTGATCTTTATGGATTTTTCTTTGAGGTTTGAAGAACATTTTTAGATAATTTGACTTTCCCTTGAAATGACTTCCATACATTAAGGTCAAAAGAAAAAGGTTTACGTTAAATTACGTTATCTTCCACGTGTATGTAAGATGTAAACCAATAGAAATTATTGAGACTGTATGACCTTTCTTTCTTACATTCACAGTATGCTATTAACAGATATATGGTATATTCTATGAATTCTTACACATTATTGCAATGGTCAATCATTCTAGTTTTGTTATATCCGAAACTTAGGTACACTTGAATTCTGACCGAACTAAGGTACCCTTATAATTTGACTTATCTTTCATTTTATTCCTATTTTTATTAATATAATGAAACCTTATTGGACTCTCTTTACTTGGCATTAATGATCTATGGTCATTTCTGGGGCCTCACCTAGTTGCCTTATATATACTACATAGAAAATAAAATAAAAACACTAAAAATCAATAATCATAATTTCATTTTAATTAACACAAGTGGTCACCTCATAATCTGCTACCATGATTGCTGAATGAAAGTTACCCTTGAAAAATGAGGCTCCCTGGGGAATCGTTCCAAAGTATTTATTTTGTAACCATAGCTAGATCATTATTGTTGTTTAAGGTGTGGATTTTTGTAATCTGGCGGAAAGATACGAATATTTCAGATTTAGACAAAAGAATTACACATAGCTTTGCTTAATTATATCTATGTCAGTGCATTGGTCATCTATAAGTAAACAATCTACAAAATGTCTTCTTCTATGAAACCAATGCACAGAATTAAATTCTGTTATTGGATAAGAGGTGTTCATCCCTTAAAAATCGGTCTACAGGTGGATGGTTGGGCTTATTTTGCTTATTTAGTCTGTAAAGAAAATAACATTTTTGTATCTGAAAAAGGAATCTGGATACTACTGACGGATGAGTTATCACAGAGTCCTGACTTCATCTCCAAAACTGGCTTGAATTTGATGAAACTTCAATGGATTGATCAAAATAAAATAAAGCCTAGTTCTGCATGGCATAGGTGTGTTTTGGTGGGTTGATTTATGTCCCTTTGTGCTATATATAGCTATATATTCACAATTTAACTAAGAAAAAATGACTTGAATTGGGATTTACCAGTAAAACGTCTAGACGTGGATTTTATCAGCAAGTCTTCTTAGAATTTTTTTTATCTGGAGCATAATTTGAAAAATAACAAAGGGTTTTACTTTAAACTTCAAATATTGATAGCGAGTAGTTGAAGTACTATGTCCAAGAGCCATAACTCCACATGATTTTTATTATATCCTTTTACTCATTATTTTCTTTTGATCGCATGCACGGAACTTTTTTGTGACAAAGCAAAAAGGGGGGGGGGATTCCATCACATTCAGTGATAGTTCTATTTGCTGCCAGCTTGCGTCTTTTTAAATAATGAAATAAATCAAACGTTGCATGAACAAGATGTTGGCCATATGGAGGGTGGGGCAGTAATTGTCACATGAAGGAGTTGATTAATCAGTATGAAAGGGGTCATTTTAATTCACAACAAGGACATTTTATGGCTTGCCTAGGTCAGTGTCTGCTATATTTGTCAAAATTTCAATATAAGTCTTGGGTTTACAACTTACCGATAAAATTGCAAATGGCTTTTTATACGATTAAAGTACTTGACATTAGGAAACAGACAAAAGATGTGGATAATGGGTTATATATTTCAAACATTTTGTTCTTACTTTGACCACCATGCATGTGATATGTTCAACTATATTATATTCTTACTCCACTTGCAACATATTTTTGATATTTTATTAAAGTAATTAGATTCCTATCTTTCCATTTTTAATGCTTTGAATTTTTTTAACAAATTTTAGCAAAATTAAAGTGATGTTTAACCATAACAAGCATGATGTCATTTTTTAAAATTTCATATTTCTTTAAGTTATATATCCGTTAGAAAAAAAAGCGCCTACGAAGGACATGAGAGTTTATCACGTGATGAAATTTGTAAATAAAACGTGATGACATGGGTGTATATAAGGTTATAATTTTTTGTATTTTCGTGTTGACTTGCGTTTTTTTTTATCTCACCGGATAATTAATTAAACTTCTGCTATATTTTAAGTTTCAAATCAATACCTCGCATAGTTCAGGAGTTATGTTCTTGACACTAATTGATATAAAATAAAGAGAGATAATAAGAAAATCAGACCTGGCAGAGTTATGGTTCTTGGTTAATGCACTGTTACTACTTGCTATCATATTATGTGTAAAGTTTCAAGCCCTTACGGTCTTATGTTTATGAGTTTTGTAAAAAACCAGAATTGGTAGCGTTATGGTTCATAGTCACTGCACTATTCTTAGTTGTCATCTACTTATATATGAAGTTTAGAATCCATTCTTGTATAGGTTTCAAGTATATTATAAATAAATTATTCTCTGGACAGAAATTCATTGTAAAATCAAATAAAGGGAAATAGTTTAATAACTGGCCATGTAGAGTTACGGTTCTTGGTTATTCCCATCTCACAATTTTAGTTCTGCTCCCACAAAAATTGAAAAAATAAAAAGGGGAAATAATTCCAAACCTGGGCCAGATAGAATTCTGGTTCTTAGCCGATGCACTTCTCCTAGTCATATTCTTTTCATATATGAAGTTTCAAGTCAATACCTTGCATAGTTTTCAAGTAATGGCCAGTGTTAAAGTTGCTGACAAACAAACCAACAGACAGAGCAATAACAATATGACCCTGGGCACAGATCTCGGGGGCATAAAAAGTGGTACTGCTATAGTTTATATATATTGACCTGGCACTCATATTCACATGTCAAAGGTAAACTCTCCGATTATCCTCGGCATTCGGCGGTACTATTTATAGCATGTCGGTTAACAGGCGTGCGTTCAGTATGACAAACCGTATGCAACCGTACCCTTACAGTCCGCTATGAAACTATCTCAGTGTCATAAACCACGATGTTCACGTATACTCATGTACAGCATAAGGAGCACGTGAACAGCATGGTATATGGTCCTAAGACAACTCCATAGCTGACTGTAAGCGACCGGTTGCATACGGCTTGGCATACTGAACGCATGCCTGGTATGGAAAACTTAAAGTAGAAACAGACACACCGTCTACCACAGTTGCTCAGTAGTCTAACCGGTAGAGCGCTGGTATTGAGTTTTGACTGTCTATCCGAGACCCTGGTTCAAATCCACTTATCCATTTTTCTTTTTCCTGTCTTTGAAACCAGGATACACGTGAAAATACATGCAGCTTTTAAGCTTCTTCGAAGAATAGTGGGAGTTATCCTAGTCACCCTGGCGTCAGCGTAATAATCTAGCTAAAGGTTTTGCATGCAAGCCTTTCTTTCTTCTTATATTTTCAAAACCACTTATGGTACTCACTTGAAACTTTACAAATGTATTTGGGGTCATAATTGTAGCTCATTGACCAAGACCCATAACTCGAGCATGGAATATTTACTGTATTATTCCCCTATAATTAGAAATTCCTGGTTAATATTTTAAAAAAATAGTATATGTGCAAATTCAATCTCCACAACCACGAAAGTAATCACTTGGAACTTCACACATGTCTTCAGGGTTAAATAGTACACCACTTACCAGGACCCATAACTCTAGCATTAATTTTAAGGGAATTATTCCCCTGTTTTCGTGCAAATTTAATCTCCATAACCACCAAAGTTATTCACTTGAGACTTCACTCATGTCTTAGGGGTCATTAATGTGTAACGGGGTGACTTTTATTAGTTGTCAGTACGTTACATAATAGCTGGCTTAATTTGAAGCTGTCACTTGTTATTAAAACATCTCATTCCCCCACAGTACTGAGTTATGTATTGTAGTGTGTAGCTTTATTTGTTCGGCAATAGCGGAAAGAAATGTGCGAATTTTGCGAAGTAGTGAAAAAAGATTATATCAAGAATGCTGATTACAAGTGAAAATGACACACACACACACACACACACACACACACACACACACACTTTAAGCAATTTATAAATATTTAACCAAATTAATTGAATTTATTGGTAAACGTTGATTATAACTTTGATAGAAAAAAGAAAATGGCAACGATGGGACTCGAACCAAAAGGACTTGGCTTTGCATAGCGTATGTTTACCATTAGACCATTAGCTCAGTTAATTTTTCTTTTAACTCGGGAAAACAAAGTCATTTTTGTTTTCCCGAGTTAATTTTTTTTTAACTCGGAAAAACAGTCATTTTTGTTTTCCCGTGTTATTTTTTTTTTAACTCAGGAAAACAAAAAATATTGTTTTCCCGTGTTATTTTCAGTCAGAGTTAATGGCCACAACATAATAAGCGGATTTGATTGGCTAATTAAGTCGTGGCCACGACTTAATTTTTTGTTTTCCCGAGTTAAAAAAAAAATAACAAGGGAAAAATATTTTTTGTTTTCCGAGTTAAAAAAAAATTTAACGGGAAAACAAATTGTTTTCCCGAGTTAAAAAAAAAAAACGGGAAAACAAAAATGACTGTTTTCCCGAGTTAAAAAAAAAAAAATCGGGAAAACAATATTTTTTTGTTTTCCCGAGTTAAAAAAAAATTTAACACGGGAAAACAAAAATGACTGTTTTCCCGAGTTAAAAAAAAAAATTAACTCGGGAAAACAATACCAAAAAAAACAAACTATTGCACATGTCACCTCAGTGCCACCGTACAAAACCGTACCATATAGGTCAAGCATTTTAACGACATCATACGATTTCTTCCGAGGACGCATACGGCCACACACGAAAGATAATGAGTGCCGGGTCAATATTTATAAACAATATAATCCCATGCTTGGCGTTCAGCATATAAGATTAGTTCAAGGACTAGTTGGCCCGATGTCAGGATAGTGTAAATGGGTGTGGTATCATGTTACATGTCTTCGGCGTGATACTGAAGCGTGGCAGCACTTTAGCTGTCTCAGATAGTCTCCAAATGACTGAAATGCGGTCAGTAAACAAACAAACCTTTGGCATTTCTCAAGGAATCTTCAAATGTTTTTCACTTATCATAAGCTAATACGACGACATTCTCGAAAGTCGCTGCTTTCTCTCCTGTGCAAGGATGATTTTGAGACAACAAAGTCCGATTTGTAACAGAAACGGCAATTTCAAAAATAGGGAGTATTTCTGATTTATCATTATAAAATTTAATTTCATGAATTTAATTTGATCTAAAAATATAAAGTTGGGGGTATTTTTCTTTTATCTGATAGATTAGCTGTTTGGTTTAAGAGGTACATATTTCAGACATTTTCGGAATTACACTTATATTTCCAAAGTGACGACATATCTTAAGATATTTCTTGAATACAGGCCCCAGAGATTTCATCCTGTCATAGACTGATATGAGTTTGTCGTAATTGTTTTATCTAGATGAAACACAATACTCATGTACTCTTAATATTGCCGTTGTTGTGTTGGAGTTCACCGTCACTACGACAGTATTTATGTAGTGACGTCCTGCTAATTGCAGATTTGGGAAGACACTTGGTGAAGAGAGGCGACCGGTACTCGAAAAGGGAAATAACTAATTATTAACGACAAATTATAATGCTTTAATTCTTATCTCCCTTTATTCTCAGTTGAATGGACGGGTAGGTTGTATCATCTGCGGGCACTACGCTTAGGGTGTCTAGAAAGCGTTGTGGTAACGTACTCTACCTCTCACTAACAGGTCCTGATTTGATTCACAGTCACGTACGTGATAGAGCATAGTTGTTGCCCGTCTAGCCACGTTACTTTTCATCAGTTTCTCCCCAAAAGATAATGTGCCTCCGCCACCCGAGGCATCAAGAGTGAGATTCGTGAGAACTTGCTTCGAAGTCGATGTAAAATAAATTAGAAATTTATGGACCGAGGTATCCCGAAGTCAACCAGTTTAAACGTCCGTATTTCAGATTACATTTGTGCATTTCCTTTCAAAATAAAAAAATAACTAATAGTAAACGAAAAATGACTTTCTATTTCTTTATCCTTGTGCCTTGTAAATGTGCTTGAGTCATAATCAGTAAAACGCAAAAGTTCACCAACTAAATCTTTATTTGCTTTTAGCCGTTTTGAATATATTACAGCTTTGTCTTTGGGGCAATGAATTTCAAAAGTGCTTTTTCAATTATTGTATTAAATCATTTGACACTTAAGGATGGCAAGGGCTGTCCTCAGCATTCAGCTCGTAAAACCGACCCAATTGCAGTACATTATGTGCCCATAGTGTTATCTTGCATGAGACAAACATATACACATATAATTTCCCTGTCTATTGTTGATATCTATTTCATTCGGATGGGGTAGTGGGTTATTTTCTGACACAATGGATACAAATATGATATGTCCTTTATTATTTTAATTTTCTTTCTATGTATGTGGCACAGTTAAAACCATTAAAATACACATATAGGATTAATATTCATATACACTTTGCGCCCAAGATTTACTGTATGAAGTTTTTTTGAATTGAAATGATGCACTTTTTTTAATTGTTCATTTGTATATGTCTCAAGGGAGTGAGATCATTTACAAGCCTTACGAGTTACAGAGTGAAACAAATTTATCTTCAATTATTTTCACAATTGTAGGACGCGCAATGAAAGGCCTGTATATACATGTAAAAAATATATAAAAAGTCCGGTATTTCTTATCGACCACCAAATCTTCCCAAAACAGAGCGTAATTTTTAAAGATCATTTAGGAGGCGTAACTTAAAGTCTATGAACTGAATTGCCTATCGGCCAAAATTGCAAGTAAGTCAACCTAGATGAGTAATTTAAGAGTAATGTACGATAATAAAATCCCAAAATAGTTCCGGTTAAATGACTTTGACATGAATTATGCGCGTCAAATTAAATTTTACAATAATTTACGAGCCATCAGTTCCAAGACTTTTTTCCAAAACTGTCATGCAGTATGTTGCATTTTCCGCCTGTTTTATTTCCTTGGGCCCTATACCGAAATTAAGCAACGTAGAACGTTTTACACGGGAGATTAACGAACAACAGTCATTATAATTATCGTCTTCTCGCGGTACTACAACTTTTAAAAGGGTTAGTATTTTATTTCTTAATTGTATTATTCCTTTTATGATTTTTAATGAAATTAACATCCATTGCACTGTAACATTATCAAATGTATTGATAAAAAACTATTGTTGTTGTTGTATTGGGGTTTACCGTCGCTGCGATAGTATTTCAATCATATAGCGACGTCCAGCTAATTGCAGGTGGAGGAAGACCCCGAGTACACAGAGGTACCCGGGTAGAACCACCGACCTACCGCAAGCCAGCTGGAAGGCTTCCTCACATGCAAAATCCGAAGTCCCTACCGGAATTCGAACCCACAGCGGTGAGGGGCTGAGAGATTTGTAGTCCACGACTGTAACTACTCGGCCACGGCGGCCCCAAACTAAATGTAAGTGCACAACATGTTCCGCCTTAACATGTACAGCTATATCTAGTTTGTCCCGTAAATGAGTGTCATGTCCCGTAAATGAGTGTCATGTCCCTTAAATAGTGTCATGTCCCTTAAATGAGTGTCATGTCCCGCAAATGAGTGTCATGTCCCGTAAATGACCAGCATATATCATCAAATGTGAAACCGTAAGGTTCCGTATTTTATAAGTTTGTTTGTTACATACAAAGCATAAATGGCTTATCACATCTAGATATGATATAAAACAGTTAAAATATTGATTGTGTGCTTGAAAAAGCTATCAGTCTATTGAAAACTATAACTTTTTTTAATTCAATTCACCTCTTACAAGAGAAAAAATGTATTATTAAATATCATAAAGCATAGCCAGTCAGCAAATCAAATACAGGCATGTCGTTTATTGCAATAAAATGCATATATTTGAAAAAAATGTTACAGTTCTCAGATATTCAGATCAGATAAGTGGTCCCGTAAATGAAGGCATTGTGTCCAGTAAATTACTTACTACTTATCACGATTTTTTTAGTATGTACTAGGCATTTTATTTTGTATGGTAAAAACAATCTGACCGATAAAAGGATATTATAAAATGACTAATTAATCTCCACATCTTGCATATAGACCTAAATGTAAATTGAAACAATACATTAAGTACATTTTAGAGAAAAGTGCGCGGGTGTGTTTAACTCATTACTTAAATATTAAATTACCTTTAGGATAACTTAAACGAAATAATACAGTAGAAGTAACACAGAAAAAGAAAGCTTGCAAGATAAGAATGAACCATCGAAGAGAAAGCTTAGCGCAGCCATGAAGAGGCTGAGCAAAACTCTTACATCTGTCCCTTCAATAGTAATCTGTTTCCAGATCAGTGGATTAAATCATACTAGTGAATACGCCTGTGAGGAGCATTACTTGACAAAACCATTTAAAGAAACAAGTAAGAATATCAGATATACATGTAGTAACAATTTGCAAGACGAAGGACAAATCATTGTAGAGGACAAATCTGAATAAAACAACAATAGTAGTTTTCATGAATCAACACATACGGTGCTATATGCGGAGCATGCAAATTAGTAATTTTTCAAAACAGTTGAATGATCTTAAGTAAAAGAGTTATCTTATTTATACTTTGTAGTAACGTTGTCTTATACATAATATATAGATTGCATCGCGTTATAAATCTGTAGTACACACTTCGTTTTTCTGTCCGAAGAATATAAACTGTTTTTGAATGTATAATGGGCCTTTAAGTACAGCTACACCATCACTGTATGGTCATCATGTAGACAGTTATAAAAAGTTATAAAAATGTGATGAATAACGAGTAATTTATTTTAAGCTATTGTGGTTCTGTATCACTGAAATAAATCAGTTATATCATGTGATATATGTGTATCATTGGAACAGAACAAAACTTACGGACTTACAATATCGATATATTTCCTTAGATGTAATGACTTGGAGGGGGGGGGGGGAGAAGTAGAAAATGCAGTTTCCTTTATGTCGCCCTACGACCTGATAAATCACATAATGCACACAACATAACATAAGCAGTGCATAAGGACACGTTTTCGTCATGAATATGAAAAATATGATTATCTTATCTTTCATGGGAGGTCATTTTTTATCTTTCCTGAAAAATGCTCAGTCAAAGGTTGATATAAACATAACATTACTTTTCTCCTACGTCAGGCATATTCATAATAACCGTTAATTCCGCCTGAAATAAGCCGACAGGACTGCTCCTGTCATTGTGTCCACCAGATGTCGCCACCCCATCTGAGGTTAGACAAGCAGCGTGACAGAACTTTTATATGTTGCTACTTTAGCCAGTAAATTGAACTACAGTTGGAGACGACAAAACAGACACAATTGCTTCCCACTTATTACCAGTACCCTAGCTTCATTTCAGCCTTCTTTAAGTGTTAGTGTATTTGACTTCTCTTTTATTAATGCACTGTTTACAACCCGACTCAACATTTGGGAATATTGACCATTTTCTGAGCAATCACCGGACCTACAAATGGAATAATACTCGTAGTAAGGTAAACAGTTCATCTGAATACCAGAAGAAAACAAACTTTATACTAAACTAGGTGGAAATAAAACATTACCTGCAAATCTTTGTTTTGTTTTCAAATCTGCTTTTCTATTATTCTGTATTGATGTATTTCTCTCTACACCGTATCTAATTGTTATATTTAAGTCAATTCCATAGAAATATCAGTGGTATAGAAACGCAAATGGAAAAAGCAAATACATTTCGAATGAATGCCGTATTTTTAAGCTCGTAAATATTTAACATCACAAAACCCATTCTTGAAACAATTATTCAAGCAAGTACGCTTTCAGTTAAGTCACGATCGATATCGACCAGCTTGAAAAGAACATGCTTACAGCTATCTTCATTTATAAATCATTTCATTGACAAAGATGCAGTTTATAATTAAGATATCAAGACAAAAGCAAATGCAACCACGACACACATTCTAAATCATTCAGACCGAAACGGCCACTAGCACAATCAAACGAATAAATTACAAGATAATTTAATTCCAGAAAACTAGACAGACGTTCAGACTGTATTATCAATATTATTGTGATATAATGTATGAGAAAAAACAACATTTTGAGATCACATTTATAATAAACTGCTGACCACAAGTCTGAATATAATTATGTACGAAACATATATTTTGTTATATTTTGGAACATGCAGTGTTAGATGTATGTTGTTTACAGGACACAGCAAATTTTAAAATTTGGAAACCTTGTCATATATCACTTTACCACTTAAATATTTTTATCGCATAGATTACATTTATTTAGCTGTCATATACATCGTATGTTCAAGCGCACGTGCATAAGCGCAGATAGGTGATTCAAACGTATAAAAATCTAGGTACACAAACCACCGTCTTAAACTTTAACTTCACACGTAAACGAAGAGGTGTCGGATTTGGGTTTGCTTACATTCGCCTTTGCAAATCAAATGGTACACACTGGTAGTCCACATAGCAATTAAGTTGCCCGGGACTTATCCGGGATATGAATGCATGTGTAAACATATATTACAATGACTTTGGTGATATTGCAAGTATTGATTTCCATGAATATCTGTAGTGTATAGCTTTTATTATAAAAAAGGTAACAGGCTTAAACCTGAAATATCTTAACCTACTTTGTTTCTGGAAAGGGGCATTTTAGTACGACAATGTACATGTTACCAATTACTTTCTGTTTTGATCTATATACTTTGTGTAATATATAAGATTTCTCAATATCATAAACTGAATATATCCCAAATCGGAATGAAATGAAAATAGAAAAATCAGTTGGCACTACCATTAAATTTACAACTTCATGGTAGTGTAATAAATATTCTACTCAAATTGCACTTACCCACGAAGTGAACAGTTGCAAATATATAACTAAGACCGCAAAGCGGCATCTCGGTTTTCGCTTTTAACTTGACTAGTAAGAGTACTGGTTTCAACTGCAGACATAATTGATTGATATTAACTTTATTCGAACATTAGTAACATATAAAAGTGAAATACTTTGTCAAAAAGTTTGGAAAAAGAAGATACCTAATACAAAACAATCGTATACTATATTACAAAGGGATATCTCCTGACCTTATTTGATGATAACAGCCTTAATCGAATTTGATCGAGAGAGTGTGTTGAAAAATGAAAATATAAAGTTTGAAGATAAGAAATGAAGTGCGATATTTTTTTCTTCTTTTTTTTTAATATTCATGGGGGAAAACTCAATATATAATAGGCTGATAACATTTGTTAACCTTCTTGCCCGAATTTAGGAAAGAACACTGTGGTTAAGTTTAAAAGTGATTGCTTAGAGAATGAACACGCAAGATATTGCGAGTTTGAACTAAAATTTATTTACGATTTTTCGATAAAGGACCAAACTTTGTACTGCTGCCAAATGAAGTCCGATCTTCAAAATCTAAACACAACTACAAAGATCTCTTCACGAACTAATATTTTGTTCATATACTCTCCACAAAATATTTTAGATTTGGATCTATTTTGAGCTGAAGAAAATTGCAATTATCGTTATATAAACTTGACCATTGAAAATACTGTTTAATTTTTGATTTATGAGAATCTGTGTATCATAAAACTACACAACCAGTGGAGAAAATGATGAAGCTTGATCAAAGACACACACACACACACACACTAAAAACTCATGTTTTTGAAATTGTAATTCATCCAATTAGTGAAGTTTGCTGCATGCTGTTGACAAACAATACATACCCTTAACTCGCTTACCCAAATATTCTCTGTATATATTTTTAGCAAATTAAATAATGAAAATATAATTCATCTATCTTATGTAAAATAATATTGAACAGGTTTCTCATAGACCTTATCCTATCTGCATTTTTTAAGAGGTTCTAACATTCAACCTCTTGTAGCGAAAATAGTTTCACTACCTGAAACTTTGAAAACAATCATATTCTATGGTGCTCTCAACAAGAAACAAAACGCTGAAAACCGCATTTGAATCAGTCTTCAACCTTTTTAGGTATCACCAAAAAAGTGATTTGAGTATAGAGCCCCCTAAAGGTAAAATGAGAATATTGATGAATATTTCTTCCACTGGGTACCTAGAAATGAACCAAATAGCTCAATTAAGTATGCAATATGCATTGGTTGAATTATCTTATCTGTTCTTAGATGTCCCAATTTTGATCTAACAAACTGATTTACGTTTTTTTCGATAAAGGATCAAACTTTGGAGTACCGTCAAAAGACCAAATGAAGTTGGATCTTCAAAAACTAAACACCACTGGAAAGATCTATTCACGAACTAAAACTTTTGTTCATATACTCTCTACAAATTATTTTTTGATTAGAGCTATTTTGTGCCGATAAAAATAACAATAATCGGTATTATGACCTTGATCTTTGCATATTTTCATCGTTATTTACTATGAGTTTATTTGTATTACTTAAATGCATAAACAGTGAAAAAATGATGAAGATTGAACAAAAAATAAAGTCAGGAGCTGCAAAAAAGAAGAAACATGGACTTTCAATTGTTTGATAAAACGATCAAACTTTGGACGGTGGTAATTTGTTCAAATGAAGTCCGATCTTCAAAAACTAAACACCAATAAAAAGATCTCTTCACAAACTAAAACTTTTGTTCATATACTTTCTATAAATTATTTTTAGATTTGAAGCTATTTCGTGCCGATAAAAATAACAATAATCGGTATAATGACCTTGACCTTTGCATATTTTCATCGTTATTTATTATGAGTTTATTTGTATTATTTAAATGCATGAACAGTGAAAAAAATGATGAAGATTGAACAAAAAATAAGGTCAGGAGCTGCAAAAAAGAGGAAACATACGGATCTTCAATTGTTTGATAAAACGATCAAACTTTGGACTGTGGTAATTTGATCAAATGAAGTCCGATCTTCAAAAACTAAAACACCAATGGAAAGATCTCTTCACAAACTAAAACATTTGTTCATATACTTTCTATAAAATATTTTTAGATTGAGAGCTATTTTATGCCGATAAAAATAACAATAACTGGTATATGACCTTAACCTTTGCATATCTTCGCTGTTTTTTCTTCATGATTTTATTTGTATTAGAAAATTGCATAAACAGAGAAATAATGATGAAGATTGAACAAAAAATAAAGTCAGGAGCTGCAAATAACCTTAAAAGTCATGCTTTTAAAATGTTGATTTTTCGAAAATATTGGTTAAGTTTGACCTCGTACTGTGAACAAACCATGCATTTCCCGAATTCGCCACCCCATATATTTTGTGCGTATATGTCTTGCAGACCATATGCAACAAACAAAATTCTCCTATCTCATCTCTGAATAAAATGGGTAGGTTTTTCGTAGACCTACCCTTATATCACAGTTTTTGCGAGATTCGAACATTCAACCTCCTGTGGCACGAAAGTTTTACATACGCCAATTTTTGGAACCTATCAAATTTTATTGGGCTATTTACAAGGAACATTATGCAAAAACCGCATTTGAATCGGACCTCAAATAATTGAGATATTGCTTATTAAACATATTCATATAAAACGCCCACTGGCGGGAAAATCAAAACAAAAATGAAAATTTTCTCGACGTTAGGATCATCTTCAAATAAGTGGTTATTACTGATAAAAGTTTCATAGATGTGGCTTTTCTCACCTCGGAGCTATGCCGTTCACAAAAAAGGGTTAGAAAAGAAAAAAACAGAACAAGAACAATAGGTTTTCGCACTGCGATGCGAAAACCTAATAAATGAAATTAGTTTAAAACAACTACAAACATACACACGCCCACGAGCGCAGATGCTCCCATTTCATATGTGATTTAAAAGAGTAAAATAATGCTCTCTGGTCTTTGCCTTTAAGACAGATTAAGTATAATCATATTCTTGATACTGTATGTAATTTAAAAATCTCATTTAACTTAGATTGATGAAACAATAACGGCGACAGTGAATTAAGTCTTGTTCGTGAGTGTTTATGTCATGAATATATCACGAGTCTTATCCACAAAAATCTTGATATTATTTTTATACATATTTTTGAATCTCATATTCTCAAACCAAACTCATAATTTTCGAAACTAAGCAATCAAATATATATTAATCTTTCATTATATACTTTTTTTTGTGCAAATTTAGTAATGGTAAGTAGAACGTAAGTTAAAGATGACTGATTTTTCACCTATTTAATCGAATCATAAAAAACAACTGTGGGATGTTTGATAATTCTTTACATAAAAAGTATTCAAATAGCACGTATTGATCAAGCCCGACAATATATCGATAATGCACAACAAGTCCTGCACAGTCCCAGGAAATCTCCAGAACGAGCACATGCTTAAACATGCTCTTCTGTTTAAACAGTCAACGTGAATCGATCTTTTTGACAAAGCGAAGGTAATTGACACTTGCACAGACAAACAGTGAATCAAATTTCAGTAATGAAGAGTTTGTTATAAGCAAAGGTTTAGAAAATTAGACGTTGAAGTGTGATATCAATGTGCTGGACACAATATAGACACATTGGATATAGTAAAAAAATAATTTCGAGGAAATAAAGAACGACTCTTACATTTAATGTTTATATAACTAATCAAACGACTATGTCCGAACAGGCAGACTTGGAAAAGTTGAATAATTTTCTGGAGAAATTCAAGGATTCAGATGATTATATTCAAAGTACTAGTATACCAATCGACTACGATAAAGTTCAGAACGAGTTTATGAACGAGTTTGATGATTTGATTAGAAAACCATGTCATCACAAATTTTCAACAGAAGCGGAGAAATTATATATTATTTTGAAAAATGATAAAACTGATGAAAAGTCTCTTCTGATTAGAGCAATGTCTCTTCCGTTGAGGGAAAACTCAAAGGCAGATAAAGCCAGGGATGCCATAGTTGTGCACATGATTCAAAGATGCCCTTATCTTATACTTCAAGACTGTCGTCATGCTGGATATGAGGGATTGACTGCCCTTCACTTGGCCATTCTTCAGGATAAAATGGTAAACACCTTTCATGGAAGTATCACCCATGAAATGCTGAAGGCAATTAAAACGGAAATAAGCCGTGTCGGTAAACGTAATGCCGAACTTTCATTTCACGGTAAGACTGTCACGGGGGAAGAGTTAATGGGCACCAGAATGAGTGCCGGAACTTTATTGGGTGTGGCAGCTGTATCTGGCAACAAAGCGGTTTTTAATGAACTGACCTCCTATGTACCAAACATTACCGAAACTAATACCGACCGCGATAATGTGTTGCATTCCCTCATAAAGCATTCTCGCACGAACGACGACAAGAAGCATAAGATGAAACAACTGAACATGATCCGACATGTCCTTAGGAAGGCTAAAGAAAAAGCTGAAACGCTATTGCTGGAAAAGAATCTGGACTCCCTGACACCATTGAAGTTGGCTGCAGAACAAGAGGAATTTGAGATATTTGAGTTTTTAATGAACCACAGGGTATGATTTTGTAATTTATACATAATTTCAGCCGTAGAATTTGTATATCTAGATAAATTATAATGAACACACACAGGTGGATCTTCAAAATTAAAGAAAAAAATATTCACAAATTACGAAAGTATTACTAACAATACTAATATAATTTAATGTATTCATCCGTTATCGTGAATGTTAATTAAAGAAGAAAGAAGTCGTCATAAGTCACTAAACCTTGTAGTGTAGACAAGCAGACTTCGTTTATATATATATATATATATATATATATATATATATATATATATAGAGAGAGAGAGAGAGAGAGAGAGAGAGAAAGAGAGAAAATGCCACAAAAGCATCATTCAAAAGCAAATAAGATCATAGAAAAAAAATTACAGGCGCTTGTCGTGAGAAAATATTTTCGCCAATTATATCTGTTATAAAAATATTTACTGGATATAATTGCAAATTTTATATCCAAACAAAAACACACAGGATCATAAAAGAAAAATCAACAATAGAATGATATACTCTAAACAAACATATGCTATAGCGGAAAACAGTTACACAATTTGTTTTAGCTCAACTTTCCCTCACTGCATTGATTTTTTTCTAATGGCTGTTCATAAGTTTTTGATATATAATGTCGTCTTTAGGGTAAACAAATTTAAAACCTTTATAATAATTAGTGAAAATACACCTATCAGGTGAATCTGTGCAGGGTCTGACCCTAACATAAGTATCTATCCATTAATCATTACACTTTTTCCAAGATTATAATTAATGATTTCACTTTCATTAATTATCCAATGATCTCTTCGACAGATGTACCGTCACGTGAATTCAAACGACGGGCTAATGGATTTGAGCGAATACGACATCACAGACATAGTGGCAGATCCGATACCGAAAGATGATAAAGAAGAATTTCCTTTAAAAAGCAAATTATCCGCAAAAAGTGATGGATTCGGAGAAAGGGATGTTTGTAGGTCGGTCTTGTCATTCATTGGAAACTTGCATTCTCCGAATACTGCATGCAAATTCGTAGGCCTAACACCAGTGAGAAAGGTCATCTTCATGAAATGGAAGAAATACAATTTTGCTTTTTATGTATGGGCAGTTATTCATGTGATTTCAATGATTTTTGTAATGGTCGGCGGACATTTCCGGCAAGTTTCGGATAAAAACCAAACAGAATTTCACCCACAACTTCTGTTTTCAAATTGTTTGGTTGGCATTTCTGCAGTAGTACAGCTGATGAATGGTCTAGTTTACGTCTTGCTTCTCATCTACATGCTGGTCCTGTTGTGCAAAGATGGCTGTGAGAAAAGATATGGTCGGAATACAGTTGTTAACATGTTGAGCCATCCATACTCAAACGCACAATTTACAATTCTATTTCCCTTATTTGGGGTCTGTCTTTTCCTTGATTTCATTCTTGCATTGATAGATGTAAAGGACTATGACAACGTCTTACTCCCATTTGCTATAATGATCGGATGTTATCTCTGTCTTTATTTTTTGCAAGTTATTAAAATATTCAGCGTTTTTACCGTTCTTATACAAAAAATTGTGCCAGATCTGCTCCGCTTTCTTTTCGTCATGTCTATTCTTCTGGTAGGCTTCTCAATGGCGATGTTCATGGTCATGCAAGGTGCCGACACAGACGACGATTCCTTCGACAATTATAGAACAACATTAATGACCATGCTACAGGTCATGCTTGGTATCGGCGAAATCAGTTCCTTATTTTCGGCGCGAAAACCTTTGGCAGCCATTTTGGTTTTCGTCATCTTCGTAATTTTCACAACAATATTGCTCCTGAACGCACTGATCGCCATAATGTCCAACAATTGCGGCACTATCACTTCTCCAAGTGTCGAGTTCAACAACAATGACCACTATTTACTTCAGAGGTTGTCCGTTATTCTGCAAATCGAAGATTACTTTCCCAATAGTTGTATTCGTTCAGTCGGAGAATGGTCAAAAAATAAGAAACGACTTTTGCTAAAATATGAAATTAAGGAGTCGAACGCCAATGATCACAAGTATTCACCGACTCGACCATCAAAGAAGAAAACACCCAAAACAGCCGTCGAACCACGTAATGAACCAACAAATGGAACAGTAGACTTCAGTCTGAGAGTGTCTAAAACAGAAGACGCAATGGTGGAAGATAACGATCTAGAAAAAATGGAAACAATAACATTTGAACGCGCATAATAATACACCATTTTTAAGAAATATCAAGGTCACATAAAATTATATACAGGACCGCAAACATTATTTTACAATGAATCTTTTTAAGCTCGCTTTTCAAGACAATACTGCCGTCGCAGATATCACATAATGGTAAAAGCTATAACCTTCAGCTATATTACACAGATTTTGTGAAATGCAACAGGAAGTTTGAATGAGTCGATGGCAGTGATTACTGAAGGTAGGTAACCACTGTGTAGGATTCGGAAGGCAGCTAGTGGACTTTTTAATTTTTCTTTTGAAAAAAAAGAAAAAAAAAAGACATTCAGCTTAAATTCGATATGGTAATAAATCCTTAAAATGGTACTGTTATACACATACAGGAAGTTCCAGGACTTTTTGGCCCGGTGTCTGGATAATGTGACAGGGTATTGCATCATGGCGTTATTCTGCAGTGTGGCTGATGGTGTGTGTGGCGGTTGGCTACTATGATGCTGTTTTTATTTTCCTTTTATTCTTTTCTTTAGATTTAGTTCATATTATTGTGCCTCGGTATATAAAGAATTCTAGAGGGTAAACTTAGATAAAATGGTGTGTGGATTGTCTTTACCAATACATATTGCTACATAAATACAATCATTGGCAAGATATGTACCCAATTGTATTAAAACATTATATGTAACCAGAGTAGTAATTTAATGGGTATTAAAACACTTTTTTGACGTATCTGTAAAATAACTTAAATACTGTACAATATAAAGTATTTTATTTCAATCTTATGATAATATATTTTCCTTGATGTTTATCAAAGACATTTAGATTTTCATTTTTTTCTTAGGTGATATTTTATATTTCTTCAAAAATGGAAATCTTACATGATTTCATGTTTTCGTGCCTGTTTGTTGTGTCAAACAACTTAATGAATGTAAAATGTTTTACGTGTAAAATATATATATAGATGGTATCTAGGATAAGTGCATAATTCCATATGGACCCATTTTCGAAATATCTACCTTTTATTAGCTCACCTGAGCACACGTGCTCAAGGTGAGTTTTTGTGATCGCCCCTCGTCCGGCGTCCCTCGTCCGGCGTCCCTCGTGCGCCATGCGACGTTCGTCGTCAACAATTTGGCTTGTAAATGTTTGTCTCCATAAAAGCTTGGACAAGTTCGAAATTGGGTTATGTGGGGTCAAAAAAAAGGTCACGAGGTCAAATCTTATAAAAAAAACAACAACATTGTTAACACACTAAAGGCCACATTTTTTGCCATCAGATCTTTTTCTCCATAAGATCTTGGAAAAGTTGGAATTTTGGTCATGTGGGGTCAAAAAGTTGAAGTTGGGTCATGTGTTGTCAAAAAGTAGGTCATGAGGTCAAATCTTAGAAAAACCTTATTAACACTCTAGAGGCCACATTTTGTGCCAAATCTTCATGAATCTTGGTCGGAATGTCTGATTCCATAAAATCTTGGACAAGGTAGAAGATGGGTCATGTGGGGTCAAAATGTAGGTCAATATGAAACATGCTACATATGTTTCTCATTTATAATCAGGTGAGCGATTCAGGGCCATCATTACTCAAAAACTGTACAAAGTATTAACCTGAAATTTTAAGTTTATGTAGCTAATGACTATGAGAAGTGCACTGAACTCTTCTTGGTCCCATTTCTTTTTAATTACATAACTATATGGGAAAAAATGCAGGGTATACTTCATGATTATTTGAGGATATTATGATTGGTAAGTTGAATCAATTTTCCATTTAAACATGCAGACCATAATAAGGATTCAATAATACTGTCAAGGCGCTGGAATAGTTGAGCGTGGTGTCCTCTGATAGCTTAATGTTTGTTATGAAGTTAGCCTGACAAATAACTGACTTTCATTTCTAGTAATTAGTTTATACTGTCTAGCAATATTAACCTGAGGCATAAAAATATTCAGTGACCTTCTTTGGTATTTGTCGCTTTCTGAAATAATGCATATGAACATTGAAGTATTGAACAACGTACAACACCTATATGTATTACTTAGAAGCATTTACTTATCATACGCCTATATATCATATGCTAGCCTCAAAGGTAGTGTGCTGGAGTTCGAAGCTAAAGGTTGTGGGTTCGGATCCAGATCATTCCATTTTTTACATATTTTAATGAATTGTGCCCACTATATGTAAAAAAAAAAAAAAAATAACTGCAAAAAAAAATTTGAATTAAAAAAAAACATTGCAAACCACACTATCGTTAAAACAAATGTCTCGATCGTAATAATTCATAGAAATGAACGGGGAACATCCCAGAGATTAATCAGTCTCAGGTCAATATTGCCAGAAAATTATAGTATGGTATAGTATAAAATGTAGATGATACTCTCAAATTGAAAGTTTATATTCTTTTGTTCACTCCTTATTCGCCCATTATTAATTTCAGTACATGAGAATGAAGTAACTTTATTTGTTTATATGATTTGAAGTCGTACAGTGTTGATATAATTCTTATTTCTTTTCTTTCTTTTTTAATCATTACCAATATTGCCTACGGTTATGATGCGAACGCTTGTAGAATAAATGTTATTCGTCGATGAAAAATCACAAAGGAGCCTTTCACTATTTTGTTAGTTTAAAAACATTTACAGTGTGGCGATACTTCGTGGTATGTGACGTATTTATATACTGACGGGGAAAATTAATGATGTGCTTTTCGTGAAAATAAACACAATATTACGAGGTTTTCCCGAATGTAAGGAAATATTATTCATCTTATAACAGAGGCTTTACTGACTTTACTGACTTTAACACTCACTCAGTCCCTCACCGCGTGGGTTCGAATCCCGGCAGGGTCATTTGGATTTTCATGTGAGGAAGCCTTCCAGCTGGCTTGCGGTAGGTCGTTGTTTCTACCCGGATGCCTTCCTCCACCTGTAATAAGCTGGACGTCGCTATATGACTGAAATACTGTCGAAGCGACGGTAAACCCAAAAAGTCAAGTAAAGTCAAGTCTTATAACAGAATCACCACGGCCTATTTCCAGGACACAATTTTTCGCTTTATATGTGCTACATCCCATTAATATCGATGAAAATATAATAAAATTCAGCAGTTTTCTCCTCCTGATAGAGGGAAATGATGCTAATTTTTACAGCTTAAAATGACTAGCACATATCACGAGCTATGGCCACATTGTATACATGTAGAAAATTATTATTATTTATATATATGATATGCATATTGTGTTATCTTAAAAAACAAGTGAATTTGAAACATTGTATATTATTTAGAGTCTTTAGAGTACTTATCAATCTTGCGTACTGAGTAAAACGTTTTATGTGAAAGGATATTTTGTCTTCCCTTTGAACGCACAGATGTTATCCAGTTTGCTTTAAAGGTCAGGAACATGCAAACCAAACGACCCAATCAGAATGTTGATGTCGCCTGTATTGAGCTCAGGACATCAATTGTCACATTAAAGAGTTGATAAGACATATTGTATGATTTAGCATGGCAAAATGTATCTACCAAATTCCCTTTGATAAAGGCCCATACGGAATTGTATGTCCACGATTATACATCACGTGCTGTATGTGAGTTTTTGTATAAAACATTTTCCGGGGATTTAAACGTTATACAAGTGTCCGAATACAAAAATATGTGAAAACATGTACCTGATGTCTACTCTACTATCTTCAGAATCTATTTAGAGACTCATATAATATCTCATAAACTTTCTTCTTTTTCGAAACGACAAATTATACGGTTAAAATGCTTAGCTCCCTTTATGATTTTGGACGTGTAAGAATGCACCTTTCAGTTAAATGGACGGGTAGGGTCTTTCACTAGAGAGTGCCTGGATAGCACTGTGGTTCTTATTAACGGGTTCCGATTCGATTTAAAGTTACGTACGCTTGGGTGTCACCCGTCCAGACCCGCGAGTTTTCATTAGTTACTCCCAAATAAAAAATATGTGCCTTCGCCACCCGAGGCATCGAGATTGAGATTTTTGAGAACTTGCTTGGAATCGATGTAAAATAAATTTAAAATTTATGTACTAAGTTAACCAGAAAGCAACCAATTTAATTGGCAGGCTTCCAGATTACATTTGTGTATTTGCTTTTAAAATAAAACAATAACTAATAACAAAAGAAATTTTATCCATGTACCTTGTACATGTGCTTGAATTTTCTAAGGTTCACAAAAAAAATCTTTGTTTTTGACCATTTTGAATATATTTCAGCTTTGTTTTTGGGCAATGAATTTCAAAAGTGATTTTCAATCATTGTATTAAATTATTTGAGTGTTCTGATATAAAACGTGGTAAATTTTGAGTGGTATATTTCACCGGCGGTTGGACAAGGTTTTCTAATGCAGGTGTATGTCATAAAATTCTCGCTACTCGTCAGCTTTTTTAAACTGTTTCACTAATTGTTTAACTCTCAACTGGCCCCAATTCCACCAAAAATCCACCATTCCTGTTCTTCAAAATATCCAAGTACGTGACGTTAAAGATGACATTATTTATTAGGGCTTTCTGCCTCAAGCAGAAAGACCTATTGGGTTTGTTATGTTTTTTCTTATTAGGACTTTCTGCTCTTTCGGCAGAAAGTCCTATTGGGTTTGTACTGTTTTTTTTATTATTCTTATTATTCTTTTTTTCTTCCTCTTATATTTGCGTTAATTTCGATGTGTTGCCATTGGCCCAGAACAATGAAAATTTTATGGCATATATTTCAAAGGATGAGCTTTTGGATGCAATGAATTTCATATTAATATGACGTCATATAACGGTCTACAGCCATTATTTCTGGACCGATTTTCATCAAAATTTCACAGAATGTGTATGTTAGGCTTTAGTTGTACATACCGTGTTCGTTTTTCAAAATTCGAAAAGGCAATGGTTCTATGGCGAATCCAAGATTCGGACCATTGACGTCAAATTTCAAATGCGTATAAAATCGCTTCCATATGAGCTAGAAAGATTTCTCTAGGATTTTTTACATTCTAAAGAAAACGTCAAATGATGTCATATGACGTCATGGGGTGAAAAGAATATTCTAATTTTTTCGTGTTAATTTTTATATGTTGAAAACATCCGAGCACCTTGAAAATTTAATACCATATGCTTCAGGTAGAACATTTTGCATTTCAATAATTTTTATTTGACTATGACGTGTTTTGACATCAAACTTGACGTCGTCTGAAAATATTTGTACGCGGTCTACAGCCATTATTTCTGGACCGATTTTAATCAAAATTTCACAGAATATGTATGTTAGGCTCTATTTGTGCATCCCGGTGTCCGTTTTTTCAAAATTCGTAAAGGCAATGATTTTATGGCGAATCCAAGATTCGAACCATTGACTTCAAATTTCATATATGTATAAAATCGCTCACAGATGAGTTAAAAAGATAATATTTAGATAGAATATAAGTCTCTAGGATTTATTTACATTCTCAAAAAATGAACGTCATATGACGTCATATGACGACATGATGTGAAAAGTAATTTCTAATTTTTACGTGTTAATTTTTATATGTTGAAAACGTCCGAGCACCTTAAAAATTAAATACCATATGCTTCAGATAAATCATTTTGCATATCAATCATTTTCTTTTGTCTATGACATGTTATGACGTCAGATTTAACGTCGTCTTAATATATTTGTACGCGGTCTACAGCCATTCTTTCTAGACCGATTATCATCAAAATATCACAGAATGTGTATGTTAGACTCTAGTTGTACATCCCGGTGTCCGTTTTTCAATATTCGAAAAGGCAATGGTTCTATGGCGAATCCAAGATTCGAACCATTGACGTCAAATTTTAAATGCGTATAAAATCGCTTACAGATGAGCTAGAAAGATGATATTTAAACAGAATATAAGTCTCTAGGATTAGTTGGTGTAACCGTTGTAAAATTTACACACATATAGAAGTGTATGATGATCAGTAAAAAAAAAATCATGTAGTGGTTGGTATATGTACAAGTATGTATACATAAATGTTGATAATGTACACAGTACACCGTATGTAGTAAAAAAATCATGTAGTGGTTGGTATATGTACAAGTATGATATAGAAAATGATATAAAAGTATATGGTGATGAGATGATGATGAAACAAACTATGAGGTTATGTATGATGATGAAAATGGTGTGATGATGATGATGATGATGATGAATATATACAATATAGATGTATGATGTGATGATGATATTATATTATTAAATACACCATGTGGTGGCTATGAAGAAGCTGATAATGATGATGATTATATATAGACATGATGATGATGATATTGATTAAATACACCATGTGGTGGCTATGAAAAACTGATAATGATGATGATTATATATAGACATATATACATGTGTAGATAGTGATGATGATGATGATGATGATGATGATATGATAATGATTAAATACACCATGTGGCTATGAACAAGCTGATGATGATGATGATTCTTATTATATATGTGCATATATACATGTGAAGATAGTGATGATGATAATGATATAAAATTATATAATCATAAAGGTTTATGTTTTATTGTAGTTACATACTTTTAAAGATCAAAGATCTATGTTTGTTCTAAATTGTGTTGTATCATTATATAGTTCATATTTATGAGTAAAGTCTTTTTTTTTACTCAACATCACCACATTATTTGTGTGTGACATGTATAAAACTATTCCATTTCGTCACCGGAAAGGTTTCCAGAGATAAGACTCAATAATCTTGTTTTTCACTACTTACCGATTTTGTCTTGTTGTTTGATAAATGTATGTTTGATATGTATATGTACGTAAATGTATGCCACTTTTTCTCTGTTATCTTAAAATACATTTCAGTTGTAATAATATCTGAAAATTTCTCTCCGGTATTGAGGGAATAAAAAATCTATGAATACTTAAATACATTTTTTTTTTTATTCATTAGTTTATATAAGAAAATCAAACTCTATGAAAACTACATAAATACACTGTTTTTTTGTTGTTGTTTTTTTATTCACTATTTAACACAAACACATTTTAAAAAAATATATATATATTAGCATGACAAATTTTATTTATAGAAATATTAAAGAAAGATTTCATCAATGATTTCTCCTGGTAACAGCATCAACCTTTTCAATTTTCTCTATTAAAAGAAAAGAAAGAACAAATTTGATTTTTGCGAATAACTGTTTAATCATTGAAACTTTGCACTGTTTTTGTTTTCTTTTTATCACTTTCTCAATGTTTTCACCAAATTTGTTGAAATGTCACAGATACCAAATCAAAAATGTCACTTCAATAAGTTTTTGGAAATGGATTAAAAAATGTAGGTGTTTTTTCAGTGAATTTCGTAAATAGATATGTAAATAATTTTTAATTTAAAATTTAAAATATATTCTATATGGAATGGAGAATGTTTTTTTAGTCACGGAAAATCAAACAGTAGAGGTGTATGTATTCTTTTAAGGAAAGATCTCGCTGTACATGTAAAAATGTGAAAAAGAAATGATGGAAATTAGATATGCAAAAAAAAATTTTTATACAAATATGTTTAAAACTATTGATAAAATAGGAAATGAATCTTATATTATTTGTGGGGATTTTAATTTAGTAATGGATTTTGATCTTGATTATTGTAATTATAAATCAACAAATAATAATTGTAAAGCAAGAAACAAAGTATTAGAATATATACAAAATCGTAATCTAGTAGATATATTTAGAATGCTAAATGGAGATAAGAAAAAATATACATGGCGACCCTATT
The DNA here is from genome assembly GCA_021229015.1 of Solen grandis. NCBI lineage: Eukaryota > Metazoa > Mollusca > Bivalvia > Adapedonta > Solenidae > Solen > Solen grandis. The sequence continues at coordinate 59,511,375 of CM037787.1, read as the reverse complement.
CAGCAAG
>CM037787.1:59461268-59511268 GCA_021229015.1 Solen grandis | reverse complement strand
AATTAACAGGACGTCACTAAAAAGAATTAAAGCATTGTAATTTGTCGCTAATAATTAGTTATTTCCCTTTTCGAGTACCGGTCGCCTCTCTTCACCAAGTGTCATCCCAAATCTGCAATTAGCAGGACGTCACTATATAAATACTGTCGTAGTGACGGTGAACTCCAACACAACAACGGCAATATTAAGAGTACATGAGTATTGTGTTTCATCTAGATAAAACAATTACGACAAACTCATATCAGTCTATGACAGGATGAAATCTCTGGGGCCTGTATTCAAGAAATATCTTAAGATATGTCGTCACTTTGGAAATATAAGTGTAATTCCGATTTTTTTTTTAAATATGTACCTCTTAAACCAAACAGCTATCAGATAAAAGAAAAATACCTCCAACTTTATATTTTTAGATCAAATTAAATTCATGAAATTAAATTTTATAATGATAAATCAAAAAATACATGTACTCCCTATTTTTGAAATTGCCGTTTCTGCTACAAATCGGAATTTGTTGTCTCAAAATCATCCTTGCACAGGAGAGAAAGCAGCGACTTTCGAGAATGTCGTCGTATTAGCTTATGATAAGTGAAAAACATTTGAAGATTCCTTGAGAAATGCCAAAGGTTTGTTTGTTTACTGACCGCATTTCAGTCATTTGGAGACTATCTGAGACAGCTAAAGTGCTGCCACGATTCAGTATCACGCCGAAGACATGTAACATGATACCACACCCATTTACACTATCCTGACATCGGGCCAACTAGTCATTGAACTAAGCTTATATGCTGAACGCCAAGCATGGGATTATATTGTTTATAAATCTTGACCCGGCACTCATTATCTTTCGTGTGTGGCCGTATGCGTCCTCGGAAGAAATCGTATGATGTCGTTAAAATGCTTGACCTATATAGTACGGTTTTGTACGGTGGCACTGAGGTGACATGTGCAATAGTTTGTTTTTTTTGGTATTGTTTTCCCGAGTTAATTTTTTTTTTTAACTCGGGAAAACAGTCATTTTTGTTTTCCCGTGTTAAATTTTTTTTTAACTCGGGAAAACAAAAAAATAAGTCGTGGCCACGACTTAATTAGCCAATCAAATCCGCTTATTATGTTGTGGCCATTAACTCTGACTGAAAATAACACGGGAAAACAATATTTTTTGTTTTCCTGAGTTAAAAAAAAAATAACACGGGAAAACAAAAATGACTGTTTTTCCGAGTTAAAAAAAAATTAACTCGGGAAAACAAAAATGACTTGTTTCCCGAGTTAAAAGAAAAATTAACTGAGCTATTGGTCTAAAGGTAAACATACGCTATGCAAAGCCAAGTCCTTTTGGTTCGAGTCCCATCGTTGCCATTTTCTTTTTTCTATCAAAGTTATAATCAACGTTTACCAATAAATTCAAGTAATTTGGTTAAATATTTATTATATAAATTGCTTGAAGTGTGTGTGTGTGTGTGTGTGTGTGTGTCATTTTCACTTGTAATCAGCATTCTTGATAAAATCTTTTTTCACTACTTCGCAAAATTCGCAAACTTCTTTCCGCTATTGCCGAACAAATAAAGCTACACACTACATAATTCAGTACTGCAGGGGAATGAGATTTTTAATAACAAGTGACAGCTTCAAATTTAAGCCAGCTCTTATGTAACTAATAAAAGTCACCCCGTTACACATTAATGACCCCTTAGACATGTGTGAAGTCTCAAGTGAATACCTTTGGTGGTTATGGAGATTAAATTTGCACGAAAACAGGGGAATAATTCCGTTAAAATTAATGCTAGAGTTATGGGTCCTGGTAAGTGGGGTACTATTTAACCCTGAAGACATGTGTGAGGTTCCAAGTGATTACTTTCGTGGTTGTGGAGATTGAATTTGCACATATAATATTAACCAGGAATTTCTAAGTTCACATAGGGGAATAATTCAGTAAAAATCCATGCTTGAGTTATGGGTTTTTTGACAATGGCCTACAATTATGACCCCCCCCCCCCCCCCCCCCCGAAGACATGTGTGAAGTTTCAAGTGAATACCTTTGGTGGATGTGGAGATTGAATTTGCACATATAATATTAACCAGGAATTTCTAAGTTCACATAGGGGAATAATTCAGTAAATATTCCATGCTCGAGTTATGGGTCTTGGTCAATGAGCTACAATTATGACCCCAAATACATTTGGAAAGTTTCAAGTGAGTACCATAAGTGGTTTTGAAGATATAAGAAGATAGAAAAGCTTGCATGCAAAACCTTAAGCTAGATTATTACGCTGACGCCAGGGTGACTAGGATAACTCCCACTATTCTTCGAAGAATCGGGCTTAAAGGCTGCATGTATTTTCACGTGTATCCTGATTTCAAAGACAGGAAATAGAAAAATGGATAAGTGGATTTGAACCAGGGTCTCGGATAGACAGTCAAAACTCAATACCAGCGCTCTACCGGTTAGACTACTGAGCAACTGTGGTAGACGGTGTGTCTGTTTCTACTTTAAGTTTTCCATACCAGGCATGCGTTCAGTATGCCAAGCCGTGTGCAAGCGGTCGCTTACAATCAGCTATGGAGTTGTCTTAGGACCATATACCATGCTGTTCAGTGCTCCTTATGTGTACATGAGTATACGTGAACATCGTGGTTTATGACACTGAGAAGTTTCATAGCGGGGTTTGTCATACTGAACGCACACCTGTTAACCGACATGCTATAAATAGTACCGCCGAATGCCGAGGATAATCGGAGAGTTTACCTTTGACATGTGAATATGAGTGCCAGGTCAATATATATAAACTATAGCAGTACCACTTTTTATGCCCCCGAGATCTGTGCCCAGGGTCATGTTGTTATTGCTCTGTCTGTTGGTTTATTTGTCAGTAACTTTAACACTGGCCATTACTTGAAAACTATGCAAGGTACTGAATTGAAACTTCATATATGAAACGAATATGACTAGGAGAAGTGCATCGGCTAAGAACCAGAATTCTATCTGGCCCAGATTTAGAATTATTTCCCCTTTTTATTTTTTCAATTTTTGTCGGGAGCAGAACTCATAAACTATACAAGGTATTGACTTGAAACTCAAAATATAGATTGTGAGAATGGGAAGTACAGTAACCAAGAACCGTAACTCTACATGGCCAGTTATTAAACTATTTCCCTTTATTTGATTTTACAATGAATTTCTGTCCAGAGAATAATTTATTTATAATATACTTGAAACCTATACAAGAATGGATTCTAAACTTCATATATAAGTAGATGACAACTAAGAATAGTGCAGTGACTATGAACCATAACGCTACCAATTCTGGTTTTTTATTATCTCCCCTTTTTTTGGTTATATTTTTTTCTTTGGAGCAAAACTCATAAACATAAGACCGTAAGGACTTGAAACATGACTCATAGTATAAGTATAAGTAGTAGCAGTGCATTAACCAAGAACCATAACTCTGCCAGGTCTGATTTTCTTATTATCTCTCTTTATTTTATATCAATTTGTGTCAAGAACATAACTCCTGAACTATGCGAGGTATTGATTTGAAACTTAAAATATAGCAGAAGTTTAATTAATTATCCGGTGAGATAAAAAAAAACGCAAGTCAACACGAAAATACAAAAAATTATAACCTTATATACAACATGTCATGTTTTATTTACAAATTTCAAACCTTTTTTTTAAGGAATTAAAAAATAAATTTTAAAAAAATTAAAAATGGAAAGATAGGAATCTAATTACTTTAATAAAATATCAAAAATATGTTGCAAGTGGAGTAAGAATATAATATAGTTGAACATATCACATGCATGGTGGTCAAAGTAAGAACAAAATGTTTGAAATATATAACCCATTATCCACATCTTTTGTCTGTTTCCTAATGTCAAGTACTTTAATCGTATAAAAAGCCATTTGCAATTTTATCGGTAAGTTGTAAACCCAAGACTTATATTGAAATTTTGACAAATATAGCAGACACTGACCTAGGCAAGCCATAAAATGTCCTTGTTGTGAATTAAAATGACCCCTTTCATACTGATTAATCAACTCCTTCATGTGACAATTACTGCCCCACCCTCCATATGGCCAACATCTTGTTCATGCAACGTTTGATTTATTTCATTATTTAAAAAGACGCAAGCTGGCAGCAAATAGAACTATCACTGAATGTGATGGAATCCCCCCCCCCTTTTTGCTTTGTCACAAAAAAGTTCCGTGCATGCGATCAAAAGAAAATAATGAGTAAAAGGATATAATAAAAATCATGTGGAGTTATGGCTCTTGGACATAGTACTTCAACTACTCGCTATCAATATTTGAAGTTTAAAGTAAAACCCTTTGTTATTTTTCAAATTATGCTCCAGATAAAAAAAATTCTAAGAAGACTTGCTGATAAAATCCACGTCTAGACGTTTTACTGGTAAATCCCAATTCAAGTCATTTTTTCTTAGTTAAATTGTGAATATATAGCTATATATAGCACAAAGGGACATAAATCAACCCACCAAAACACACCTATGCCATGCAGAACTAGGCTTTATTTTATTTTGATCAATCCATTGAAGTTTCATCAAATTCAAGCCAGTTTTGGAGATGAAGTCAGGACTCTGTGATAACTCATCCGTCAGTAGTATCCAGATTCCTTTTTCAGATACAAAAATGTTATTTTCTTTACAGACTAAATAAGCAAAATAAGCCCAACCATCCACCTGTAGACCGATTTTTAAGGGATGAACACCTCTTATCCAATAACAGAATTTAATTCTGTGCATTGGTTTCATAGAAGAAGACATTTTGTAGATTGTTTACTTATAGATGACCAATGCACTGACATAGATATAATTAAGCAAAGCTATGTGTAATTCTTTTGTCTAAATCTGAAATATTCGTATCTTTCCGCCAGATTACAAAAATCCACACCTTAAACAACAATAATGATCTAGCTATGGTTACAAAATAAATACTTTGGAACGATTCCCCAGGGAGCCTCATTTTTCAAGGGTAACTTTCATTCAGCAATCATGGTAGCAGATTATGAGGTGACCACTTGTGTTAATTAAAATGAAATTATGATTATTGATTTTTAGTGTTTTTATTTTATTTTCTATGTAGTATATATAAGGCAACTAGGTGAGGCCCCAGAAATGACCATAGATCATTAATGCCAAGTAAAGAGAGTCCAATAAGGTTTCATTATATTAATAAAAATAGGAATAAAATGAAAGATAAGTCAAATTATAAGGGTACCTTAGTTCGGTCAGAATTCAAGTGTACCTAAGTTTCGGATATAACAAAACTAGAATGATTGACCATTGCAATAATGTGTAAGAATTCATAGAATATACCATATATCTGTTAATAGCATACTGTGAATGTAAGAAAGAAAGGTCATACAGTCTCAATAATTTCTATTGGTTTACATCTTACATACACGTGGAAGATAACGTAATTTAACGTAAACCTTTTTCTTTTGACCTTAATGTATGGAAGTCATTTCAAGGGAAAGTCAAATTATCTAAAAATGTTCTTCAAACCTCAAAGAAAAATCCATAAAGATCACTGTGATGACAATGAAGTAAAAGATATTCACACTGACTTCAGCGGATTTTTTAGCAGATCAATGATGTTTGTTTCACAATGTCAGGTCAGTCAGTTTACCGACTGGAATAGATATGTTATCGCTTGTAGCAACGAGGCCTCCATGGTGGTGGAGATATATAACCATAAATTTGTTATCAATAAGTTCTTCTGTGGGTTTTAATACCCGTCTTGTGACGCTATTATCTCAAATATAGCAACATTAACACCAACCTCTCGTTGACTCTAATGGTGTCGTTTGCATGTTCTTTAATTTGTAAACAAACTGAAACCATAAGTGTGTTTGATTGGAAAACAAAATATTCATTCACATAAAACGGCGTGCCAATCCTTTTGTGGTGCTCAGAACACTATATAGACTACTCTATGAATATATAAAGTTTCAAATTCACTTGCTGTTACAGATAAGTACACCAACACAACAAGAGAATTAAATATGCCTTATTTGATGACAAAATCAAAACGTAAGATAAATGTGTAGAATAACCATTTTTCTATACGTATATGAGCAAACAATAGGGAAATGTTCCTTTGTGCCTTTTCAGAAACGGTATAAATATGATTCTACAAGCACACTGTATATGCATTATGAAGGTGGACAATTATAATGTTTAAGCTAAAATAATTAAAATATAAAAAATGTAGATATCAAAACTACAACTCCATATCCTGTAACAAATAAGGTCAACTCATTCCAATATACTAAAAACATCCGATTATGAAGTGAATAAATATGCTAAATAAAATAAGTATAATCTACATATTTCCTACTAAAAGCAATCTATATCTTTATCAGTATTACATGTATATGCAACGTAATTACCAGATATGAAAACAAGCGAATAATTCAATGGTGTCGATACTCTATTAAGGGAGTTGGCCGGAACTTTTCCAGTGTCTTATAGAAACCTGAGGCATTTCTCACATGTAACACATTTTCCATTCATTACGATGCTTGACACCACACACACACACACACACACACACAACACACACACATACGGAAACCTGGAAGCATTTATGATTTCCCTTGGTGAAATTATAGACAACACCCGAGACGGTTTGGAAATCTTCACGGTTGAAGTTTCGGGCCAAATAATATTATTTGACTTCAATAAACATATTAGGTTAATACTGTGCGATATTTAATGTACCTACGATTTCGTCATAAAAATTGTTTTGTATACCGTTTAAATTACACCTCATATTATCAACTCATTAAACAAAAACATACTGTGCAAAACAATTAAAGAAACAAAAATTATATATTTGGCTTTTATGTTGAACGTAGAATTTGTCTTATCAATAAAGAGTCATTATCAACAGAAACACGTGTGAGAGAGAGAGAGAGAGAAGGGGGGGGAGAGAGAGAGAGAGAGAGAGAGAGAGAGAAAGAGAGTTTGTGGGTGGTTACGCCCGCGTGTGATATATAATCTCTAAAACTTCTTTTTGCACCGTATTTAAATATTCATTTCAGAAGAATACCTCTGCATTATTTCAAAAATCCACTAGCTACGTGTCCGAATCATACATAGTGATCTTTCCCCAGTAATTATTCAAACTTCCCATTGCATTTCACAATATGATCATGTAATCCAACACCAGGTTACGGTTTTTATTTATAAATTATCTTCCATTCCGTAATATCTGTGACGGCACTATCCTTTTCAATGCATGCAAGAGAATCAGAAATTTGACCTTAATCATGTTTGTGATGCTGTATATAACTTTCAAAACTCTATGTGACCCTGACCATGCAATGTTTCTTAATAATGTGCTTATATGTGCTTTTATGTGCGTTCAAATGTTATTGTCTCCATGTTTTCTAAATTGCGGTGTTCTTCCATGGTATTTTGTGATTTAGACACACTCAGATTGAAGTCGACTGTTTCATTTTTTGGTTCATTACGTGGTGCGATTTTTTTTTTTTTTTTTTTTTTTTTTTGGTGTTTTCTTCCTTGATTACCGAGTCGGTGGATATTTGTGATCAACGGCGTCCGACTCGTCAATTTCATATTTCAGTAAAAATCGTTTTCTATATTTTGACAATTCTCCGACTGAACGAATAAACCTCTGAAGTAAATAGTGGTCATTGTTGTTGAACTTGGAGAAGTGATCGTGCCTTAATTGATGGACATTATGGCGATCAGTTCGTTCAGGAGCAGTACTGTTGAGAAAACTACGAAGATGACGAAAACAAAAATGGCTGAATTAGGTTTTTGCGCCGCAAATATGGAACTGATTTAGCCGATAACAAGCATTACCTGTAGCATTGTCATTAAGGTTGTTCCATAATTGTCGAAGGAATCATCGACTGTGTTGACACCTTGCATGACCATAAATATCGCCATTGAGAAGCCCACCAGAAGAATGGACATGACAAAGAGAAAGCGGAGCAGATCTGGCACAACTCTTTGTATGAGAACGGTGAAAACGCTGAATATTTTTATTATTTGCAAAAAATAAAGACAGATATAACATCCGATAATTATAGCAAATGGGGGTAAGACGTTGTCATTGTCCGTTACACTTATCAATGCAAGAGCAAAACAAGTTAAAGACAGACCACAAATATGGGAAATAGAAATGCAAACTATGCGTTTGAGTATGGATGACTCAGCTTGTTGGACACTGGATTCCGACCATATTTTTTTATCCCACCCATCCCTTTTCAACAGAAGCAACATGTAGAGACAAAACGAATACCAAACCATTTATCAACTGTACCACTGCACCAAAGCAAATCCACCAACTGGAAAACAGAAGTTTTGGGTGAAATTCTGTTTGGTTTTTATCCGATACTTGCCGGAAATTACCATCGACCATTGCAGAGACCATTGAAATATGCAAAACTACCCAAACATAAAAAAGCAACATGGTATTTCTTCAGATAGATGACCATTCTCACTTGTGTTAGGCCGACGAATTAACATGTAGAGTTCGGAGAATGCGAGTTGCCAATGATTGACAAGACCGACCTACGACAATACTTTTTATCGGTTTTGTCACTTCTTGCCGGTGATTTCCTTTTCACAGATTCATCCTTATTATCATCTCCCGGTATCGGATCTGCCACTATGTCTGTGATGTCGTATTCGCCCAAATCCATGAGCCCGTCGTTTGAATTCACTTGGCGGTAAAGAGATCATTAGAAAATTGAATTTGAATTAACGTCTTGGAAAAAAGAATGTAACGATAAATGGAGATAGATACTTATGATAGAGGCAGACTCTACCAATATTTTCAAGAAAGGCGTATTTTCACTAATGATTATAAATGTTGTTAGAAGTCTTGGCTAAAGCAAATTATGTAAATAGTCTTCACCATTGCATACGTTTGTGTATAGCATATTATTCTGTTGGTGATTTTCCTTAATGATCCTATTTGCTTTTGTGTTGATATTTATTTTGCTTTTATCCCCAATTAAGTTCTTGAATTGATAATATAATGAATGAAAAATAATGCTGTTGTTTTTTCTCAGTGTGATTAATAAAACTATTACTGTGATAATGATAAATTCTTGTCACATTTCTGAACCCTTTAACTTACTATGCATTGTTAAATGTTGTTATAGGCCTGAACAAACAGGATAAGAGAAGTGATACAGACCCATGTCTCAATATGTTATGCTTTTTATTATATACCTTTCATAATTTACCATATATCGGTAAAACCGCACAACTCTAATGTATATTCAATATTATGTTTAACTGATGACATATGTATACACCCAGTCACAAAGCTACATTGAAAAGTGTGATATGTAATTACTAATTTTGATTTAGCTGTTAAACACAGAAGATGTTTATGGGATTTTCAATCAAGCTTGTTGTGTTTGTTGGTTTGTATTGTAAACAACATTTAAAGGAATATAGTTTACAGTACTAAGCTTACGTAAATGCCCTATAGTCTGCCCACGGGATGACGTTGCAAATGTACTGCATTGCTATACTGTCGCAGTGTCTATCGTCAAACGAGGGGTGGGGTGGGGGTGGGGTTAAAATACATCTGCAGCAGGAGTCCGTTTCGGTGTTGTGTCTAGGTCAAACACTGGTGGCCTACTCTCAATGTCCCCCGGATTCTTAACATCCAGTGACCCACATTACTGTCTGTTCAATCATCCTCATAGATTTATGCTGGCCTTACAATTAGATGAATAGACATTTTATAACTTTCACCATTCTCAACCAATCTATTGTAAGCAAATATACCCCTGCATGCACGCGAAATATGGCCACAAACGTGAAAACTGTAAACAGAAATTCCCGAAAGCAAATGACATTTACAAAGCAATGAAAGGAGAACATTGAATTTAAATGATATGCATACAATTTGTGCGTGAATTTTAAGAGAAAAGTCGCTAAAATGAGATCGTGGTAGGCCTACTGAATTCAAAAGAATATTCTACGTGTACAATATAACAACTTACCGTTTCAAAAGATGCTTGTCATCGTTTGATTTTCAAATGCTTTGGCGGCAGCGGAAATCATGATTGAGCATGCTCGAGATTTGTTTTATTTTAAATCATAGCGATGATTAAACATTTTACGGGTAATATCTATGTCTAAATGATACATTATATATCTCATTTATAAAAAATAAATCTATATTAAAAATAAAATAAATCAATTCCGCGCACTTAGTAGCTGTCGTTTATCTGTAGGCCCAAATGGGGCCGATATGGGTTGTAAAATATTCGATATGTGTTGAATTACATTTTTAGATAAAATAATCGCAGTGTATGACAAGGTAGTCACACACTAGCTAAAAGTAAATATTTTTAAATAAATAAATGAAAAATAATCGGGTTTTTTTTTTCGTAAAGGTGCTGTAATATGGGGCCCATCTGGGACCCTAATGGACAAACCCATATTGAATTACCCACAAAGGTCCCATATGGGTCCCATATTGGCAAACCCATATGGGCTTGCCCAGATATAGCCCATGTGGGCCCCACATGGTGTGTTTACTGGGTAGTTTCGGTAATGTTCGGTACATAGGAGGTCAGCTCATTAAATACCGCTTTGTTTCCAGATAGAACTGCCACACCCAATAAATTACCGACACTCATTCTGGTGCTCATTAACTTTTCTCCCGTGACAATCTTACCATGGAATGAAAGTTCGGCATTACCTTTACCGACATGGCTTATTTCCGTTTCAATTGCCTTCAACATTTTATAGGTGATACTTTCATGAAACGAAACCCATTTCATCTTGAAAAATGGCCAAGTGAAGATAGATTTAGATAGATATATTTGTGTGTGTGTGTCATTATTAAAAGTATCATATATTGTACATCAAAATCACAGAATTATATAGCACATATGATACTAATAACAAATATCAAATATCACCATAATACAAGTTTGGTTTGAACATTTGAGCCAGTGAAATTTGAGAAATATATACTATACAGGATAACCCATTAAGTTTTTCAACTTATTTTTAATGGTGTCCTTCTAACTCAAGAGGCATCGAGGTCTCAAATATTGGCTGAACTGGATATAACTTAAATTTTACAAAGATGGACAACTCTGTATAGCTAAGTAATTAAGAGCATGAAAGAATTACTTTTCTTGTTAACTTGTATACACAATCATGACAACTCTCTAACACATTGTAATCACAGAAATGCTTTGTTAATGACACAATATCACAGAATAAATCCTTAATACTATACACAGACATTAAAAGTTGGTACTAATAAAAGATAAAATCTGACTGTTCAGCACATTTCATGTTTTCCATAAGATGTATATTCACACCTTTTTTAAAACTCTTGTGGCAGCCTATTCCAGTCCCGGATCGATTGATAGAAAAAGGTGTTTAATGTAAAAACCATTCACTTGTGGTACATGAAAACTGTTAACACTATTTCTATTATTATATGAATGTGTCTTATCAACCAAAATAAAATTGTCATGCAAATAAGTCGGGGCATTTATTATTGAAAATATTAAAAACATAATATAATTTTAGTTCACTCTGTTCTCTACATTCAACCAAAAGATTCAAAAACTGACACATTTAATGAAGTTCTACATGGATACCCAAAATGAATCTAATAACTCTATTTTGTGCAAGGGCAGTCAGTCCCTCATATCCATCATGACGACGGTCTTGAAGTATAAGATAAGGACATCTTGGAATCATGTGCACAACTATGGCATCCCTGGCTTTATCTGCCTTTGAGTTTTACCTCAACGGAAGAGATATTGAGCTAATTAGAAGAGATTTTTCATCAGTTTTATCATATTTCAAAATATTGTATAGTTTCTCCGCTTCTGCTAGATTTGGGATAACATGGCATTTTAATCTTTTAATCAATTTATCAAACTGAATAATATACTTGTTCTTAGTTGCATTTCCATTGATGTTTTTAGGATTGCCTGAATCATTGAAATTATTCAAAGAATTATCTAACCTTTTAAACGTTTTTTTTCCCTGGGCGATTTTTTCGACATAATGATTAACATATAATGTGAGAGTCGTTCATTATTAATGCGACAGGATTTATACGTTGAGTATATCCACTTTGTCTGTATGTCTTTGTCTGTATGATCTAGCACTTATATATCACACTTCATCGTCGAAAGATTCGAAGCTTCTGATTTCCAGACAATCTTAAAACTATTAGTTTAGTAAGATCAACTGATTAATTACTAAAATATGATTCACTTGTTGACTGTGCAACCTTGTCCAATATAGCTTGTCGATTTGACAAATTATTTAATGAAAAAATAATGACGTTGACTGTTAAAGCGGAAAAGCATATTATCTGAATGTGCTCATTCTATAGATTTCCCGGGACTGTGCAGAAATTGATTTCCATCATCGATATATTGGTGGGCTGGATCATTCTATATGCTATACACTGCAGATATTTTTGAATCAATATTTGCAATATCACCAAGGTCATTGCATTGCCTGTTTACTCAAGCATTCATATCCCGGTTAAATCCTGGGAAACTTATTTACTGTTTAGACATCAATTTTGTACCGGTTTGATTTACAAAGCAAACAGTAAGCAAACCAAAAGCCTTTAGATCCTTCGTTTCTATGTGAAGTAAACATTTAAGGCAGCAGGTTATGTTTTTAGATTTTTATACGTTTGACCTAGACCTATCTGCACTTATGCACGTACTATTGAGCGGACGATCTGTTTGACAGTTCAATAAACGCAATCTATGCGATAAAAATAAATGTCCTCAAGTGTGAATAATTTAATAGCTACAGGAACAACATAAAGAAGTTATGTCACGCTGCTTGCCTAACCTTGGACGGGGTTGCTTAGCGACATCTGGCGGACAAAATGACAGGTGCAATCCTGGCGGCTAATGTTAGCCAGAATGATCTGATATGATTCAAAAACATTGGAGAGATAATATATGATCAAATGATTAAGGAAATTATGGACAATGAAATATTACGAAGGATCAATATAAAAGGTCCGACAGACCCATTGCATTCTTGTTTTAAGCCAATATCTTTTTTTTTTTTTTTTTTTTGTTAACTTTGTGCAACTTATATTTTAATAAATATGATTAAATCAAAACAATCACTTACGTATATGAAGAAATACAATGCATATATATCTAGTAAAAAAAAACAACTTTTAATTTTATTTGTTTTTAGCATGTTGCGTTTTAGTTACAGTTATATGTGACATTTCAACGACTGACTTGTTTTATTTAAGGGATGGTTTACAAGGCGCTTTGTCGGTTGGAAGAATTGCTTTAGTTTTTCTTTCATTTTTTCCTTCTTTACATCATCATCATAGGTGGAATAAAGAGTTTAGAGGAAGTTTTCTGTTGCAAATACTCTCTCACTCTCTCTTTCTCTCTCTCTCTCTCTCTATTTCTCCCTCTCTCTCTTTCACTATGTGTTTGATTTAAGAGCAAAAGAGAACGGGCTTGATTGAGAAAATATTTTAGGTATTTTCCATTAATATATTTGTGTGAATAAACGAATATAACGATCATAGAAATTTCGGCATGAAACACTCTTATAATAACATACTTCAATTATAGATATGTCTGATGTAGAAGAACAGTAATCCTTTAACTGAGGATTTTTCATGAAAGATGAAAACATTATTAAACATCCGAATAAGATGAGATGATCATATTTATCAAAATGTTTCCTTATGTATTACTACGTTATTGTATGCATTATGTGGTAAATCAAGTCACGTGGGGACACAGAGGAAACTACATCTTCTAGTTCATTTTCCCTTTTGTTCTCCAATGTCATGATATCTACAGATAGCTATCGATATTGTTATTTATCGTTTATTGTTTTGTTGTATATGCTCATGCTTTATATACATATATAAATTAAGTATTTGTGTTTATGACCATAAGCTGTTTATGCTTTAGTTTGTTAGATCTATTCTATTTCAATTTTACATGAAAATCACAATATGTAACTGATTTATTTCAATGATACAGAACCATAATAGCTTAAAATAAATAACTCGTTATTCTTCACATTTACGAGTAAAGGACTTCCCCTGAGAATGTCTCTTTGAATACCCCACTATCACGGCACCCTCATCTGCAGGTAAGCATATAATGGACGATCCAATGCTAGGTGGCCTGGTATCAAGACAATGCGACTAGATGAACCACCTGTCTACAAGACGAGCATTCAGTGATGCTGTAGATTGTGTAAGTCTTGTATTGACAAAGTCTCCAAATGACACAATGTTTTTGGATTTTGTTTTAAAAAACCTGAACTTGTTTATCACTGTAGCTTGCTTTATCTATTTCTTGTTTTATGATTATTAATGAATCAACGTTGTCAAGTGACTGTGACAAAATTATACATGCTTCTCAAATCATAAAAATTCCATGTAGTGAACGAAAAGGGAAAATATAGACGATGTTATTTAGAATAAGATTTATTCATTTACATTAAACGTTTCGGGAATAATAAATAGTATCATTATCACTAAATTATATGCGTGCGATAATTCCTAAATGATTAAAATTCATGTATTTATTTTTAAAAAATGGCATGAGCAATAATTTGTCAGTTTATCTCATGTGTATATAATGTCGGTTTAATGATAATAAATAATGTCATCTTAAACGTCACGTACTTGGATATTTTGAAGAACAGGAATGGTGGATTGCGTTACTACCCAATTTAAGAATTTAATATAAATCACTCAAAGGTAAGTATTGTTGGTGGAATTGGAGCCAGTAGAAAGTTAAACAATTAGTGAAACAGTTTAAAAAAGCTGAAGAGTAGCTAGAATTTTATGACATGCATCTGCATTAGAAAACCTTGTCCAACCGCCGGTGAAATATACCACTCAAAATTTACCACGTTTTATATCAGAACACTCAAATGATTTAATACAATGATTGAAAAAGCACTTTTGAAATTCATTGCCCAAAAACAAAGCTGAAATATATTCAATATGGTCAAAAACAAAGATTTTTAGTGAACCTTAGAAAATTCAAGCACATGTACAAGGTACATGGATAAAATTTCTTTTGTTCTTAGTTATTGTTTTATTTTAAAAACAAATACACAAATGTAATCTGGAATCCTGACAATTAAATTGGTTGCTTCCTGGATATCTTGTTACATAAATTTTAAATTTATTTTACATCGATTCCGAAGCAAGTTCTCAAAAATCTCCATCTCGATGCCTCGGGTTTAATTTTTTAGGGGAGTAACTAATGAAAACTCGCGGGTCTGGACGGGTGACACCCAAGCGTACGTAACTTTAAATCGGATCGGAACCCGTTAATGAGAACCACAGTGCTATCCAGGCACTCTCTAATGAAAGACCCTACCCGTCCATTCAACTGAAAGGTGCATTCTAACACGTCCAAAAGCATAAAGGGAGCTAAGCATTTAAACCGTCGTTTTGAAAAAGAAGAAAGTTAATAAGATATTATATGAGTCTCAAAATAGATTCTGAAGATAGTAGAGTTGACACCAGGTACATTTTTCACATTTGTTTTTGTATTCGGACACTTGTATAACGTTTAAATCCCCGGAAAATGTTTTATACAAAAACTCGCATATAGCACGTGTTGTATAATCGTAGACATACAATTCCGTATGAGCCTGTATCAAAGGGAATTTGGTAGATACATATTGCCATGCTAACTCACACAATATGTCTTATCAACTCCTTTATGTGACAATTATTGTCCTGTCCTCCATACAGGCGACATCAACATTCTAATTGGGTCGTTTGCATATTCCTGACTTTTAAAGCAAAATGGAGAACATCTAGGCGTTCGAATGGAAGACAAAATATCCTTTCACATAAAACGTTTTGCTCAGTACGCAAGACTGATAGCTACTCTAAAGACTCTGAATAATATACAATGTTTCAAATTCACTTGTTTGTTAAGATAACACAACATGCATATCAAATATATAAATAATAATCATTTTCTACATGTATACAATGTGGCCATAGCTCGTGATATGTGTCAGTCATTTTAAAGTCCCAGTATCTTATAGATGTTAGACCTAAATCCGAATCCACTTACAGCATATGTAATTCAGTTTCAATTTCATCACTGAAAGACCTCGAGATATGCCTAATTTACAGGAAAGATTCTATTAAAAATACAAATTGCGGCTGTCTCGTTCTATATTTAGCTCAAAACAATGACAGCATAAAAATAACATACAATGTTGTTTTTTTTTTCAGAATTTCGTAGATTTTATTCTTATCTCCCCTACTACCGTGTATCAATATTTATTCAGTCTATAGAAAAAGTCCATAAACTACTGAAACACTCCATGTACACCGAGACATCCGTGGTTGTACTATACAGTGTGTTTCAGAATAAGCTCCGCCCATTTTTATCACTATTTTGCCCTGTCTGAATAAATAAGGCTTCTGGGTGAATATTTCATTATGTGGGCTTAATTAAAAATTAAGAGGTAAATCAAACATCATTTGAGACTTTGCTTATTAGAAATTTTGAAAAATATATTTTCCGTTGCAAATTCTGAGCTAAAGCGCACTGGGCTTTAAGCTGTAGCAATCAGCATCATTTCCCTCTATCAGAAGGAGAAAACTGCTGTATTTTATTATATTACCATCGATTTTAATGGGATGAAGCCCATATAAAGCGAAAAATTGTGTCCTTGAAATAGGCCGTGGTGACTATGTTATAAGACTTGACATGACTTGACTATTTGGGTTTACCGTCGCTTCGACAGTATTTCAGTCATATAGCGACGTCCAGCTAATTACAGGTGGAGGAAGACCCCGAATGCACGGAGGCATCCGGGTAGAACCACCAACCTACCGAAAGCCAGCTGGAAGGCTTCCTGACATATAAATCCGAATAACCCTGCCGGGATTTGAACCCACGCGGATAGGGACTGAGTGAGTGTTAAAGTCAGCGACTTTATCCTCTGGCCTCTGTTATAAGATGAATAATATTTCCTTACATTCTGGAAAACCTCCAGAGTTCGTAATATTGTGGTTATTTTCACAAAAAGCACATCATTAACTTTTCCCGTCAGTATATAAATACGTCACATACCACGAAGTATCGCCACACTGTAAATGTTTTTAAACTAACAAAATAGTGAAACGCTCCTTTGTGATTTTTCATCGACGAATAACATTAATTCTACAAGCGTACGCAGCATAAACGTGGGCAATATTGGTAATGATCAACAAAAGAAAGAAAAGAAATAAGAATTATATCTAAACTGTACGGCATCATATCATATAAACAAATAAAGTTACTTCATTCTCATGTTCTGAAAATAATAATGGGCGAGAAAGGAGTGAATAAAAAAATATAAAAATTCACTCTGATAGTATGATCTACATTTTATACTATACTATATATTTTTTTTTCTGGCAATATTGACCTGAGACTGATTAATCTCTGGGATGTTCCCCGTTTATTTCCGTGAATTATTACGATCGAGACATTTGTTTTAACGATAGTTTTTTAATTCAAAATCATTTGCAGTTATTTTTGTCTTGTAATTATTTGGAATGTGAGGGGATGGGTGAATAAGTTGATGAATTGCTGGTGTTTATTATTATTATTTTCTTTTAATCCTATATGCAGTTGAGGTTTGTGCAGGCCATCTAAAGTATTCAGCAAAAATTTCGATAAAAGTGTGATATATATGTATGAATTGCATATAGTAGGTACAACTCATTACAATATGTAAAAAATGGAATGAGCTGGATCCGAACCCACAACTAACCTTTAGCTTCGAAATCCAGCACACTATTTTTGAGGCTAGCAGGGCGTATGATAAGTAAATGCTTCCAAGTAAAACATATACGTGCTGTGCGTTGTTCAATACTTTAAAGTCCATATGCATTATTTCAGAAAGCGACAATTACCAAAGAAGGCCACTGAATATTTTGATGCCTCGGGTAAATATTGCTATACAGTATAAACTAATCACCAGAAATGAAGATAAGTTATTTGTCAGGCTAACTCCATAACAAACAATAAGCTGTCAGAGGACACCACGCTCGACTATTCCGGTGCCTTAACAGCATTATTGAATCCTTATTATTGTAACAGGAACGGACGACACCGTTCACCCAGAGTGGGGTGTGTATGGCACAACTCAAGACCTCATTTCAATTAATACTTTTATTATATAAAAAAAAATAAGTAAAGCAAAAAACAGGTACATCTAAGCATCAAAACTTGGAGTGGTTTCCATCGGTAGCCAGTGCATCAGCTGACAACGTCAACCGTATGATGCTAAATGGATGCTTTACAAACCAAATTAATTACAAAGATATAATAATCATTAATGTTGTCAAATTCAATACAAAGGCAGCTATGTTAATTTAATATTTATCTATTTTCACCAAGAGCGTGGGAAGCACTCGCATATGATTCATGGGTCAGCTCGCTGAGCAAATACTCTATTGGAACTGATCCAAAGCTGGAGTGAGCAAATTCACGTGTTTCCCAGCTTTTATACCTAGCGGTTTAGCGACTGAATCCCGCATTCTAGCATACCCGGTTGTTATAATGCAGGAACCAGCTTCAGGGTACAATAAATTCTACAGTCTGATAGGCTGAAACGTCAATAACAATATGGCTGACAAAAAGGTACCAAATTCAACTTCCGTGAATACAAATATTCTTCGACCACGACATTTACAGAAATAAAACTGGTTCTGCAAACCAATAAACACGTGAAATGTAAGTTGTTTATATATATATTGACCATCACTGACACAAAGTTCGACTTTCTTAATAACAACGGTAAAAATAGATTGAGTGAGCGACTGACAAATGAATAAGAATGGTAACTCTGCTACATTATAATCTGCATGTTCAAATGGAAAATTGATTCATCTTAACAATCATTCTATCCTCAAGTAATCATGAAGTTCACCCTGCGATTCTTTCCCCATATAGTCATGTAAATAAAAAGAAATGGGACAAAGAAGAGTTCACTGCACTTCTCATAGTCATCAGCTACGTATACTTAAAGTTTCAGGTTAATACTTTGTACAGTTTTTGAGTAATGCTCCGGACAAATATTCATTACGAAAAGAGGAAATAATTGACAAGAAGTGGACCATGTAGGGTTCTTGGTCACTCCACTTATCCCAGTCAATATCTATGTATTTTCAAAGTTTCAAGGTTTAACCTTGTATAACATTTTTATTAATGCTCCGGACAAACTTCCCTTATTAATGAAGAGGGCCATAATGACCCCACATGACCCAACTTCTATCTTGTCCAAGATTTTATTGAAACAGTAATTCCGACCAAGTTTCATGAAGAGTTGCCACAAAATGTGGCCTCTAGAGTGTTAACAAGGTTTTTCTAAGATTTGACCTCATGACCTTCTTTTTGACAAAACCTGACCCAACTTCAAACTTGTCCAAGATTTTATGAAAAAAAAACATTCTGAAAAAGTTTCATGAAGATATGACCAAAATTATGGCCTGTAGATTGTTAACAAGGTTTAACTAAGATTTGACCTCATGACCTAATTTTTAACCCCACATGACCTAAATTCGAACTTGTCTAAGATTTTATAGAAACAAACATTTCATGAAGATTGGGCCAAAAGTGTCCTTTAGAGTGTTAACAAGGTTTTTATGAGATTTGACCTTGTGACCTTCTTTTTGACCCCACATGACCCAAATTCCAACTTTTCCAA
This sequence comes from Solen grandis, assembly GCA_021229015.1. Taxonomy (NCBI): domain Eukaryota; kingdom Metazoa; phylum Mollusca; class Bivalvia; order Adapedonta; family Solenidae; genus Solen; species Solen grandis. The sequence goes on along the minus strand of CM037787.1, from coordinate 59,491,525 downwards.
GATGTTATGGAGAAAAAGATTCTAACCAAATTTCATGAAGATTGGGCCAAAAATGTGGCCTTTAGAGTGATAACAAAGTTTTTATAAGATTTGACCTCGTGATCTACTTTTTGACCCCACAAAACCCAATTTCGAACTTGTCCAAGATTTTATGGAGATAAACATTAACAAGCCACGACGCATGACGGACGCCGGACAAAGGGCGATCACAAAAACTCACCTTGAGCACCTTGTGCTCAGGTGAGCTAATAAAAGGAAGATATTTCGAAAATGGGTCCTTATGGAATTATGCACTTATCCTAGATACCATCTTCATATATTTTACACGTAAAACATTTTACATTCATTAAGATGTTTGACACATGAAAACATGAAATCATGTATGATTTCCATTTTTGAAGAAATATAAAATATCACCTAAGAAAAAAAAATGAAAATGTCTTTCATAAACATCGAGGAAAATAAATTATCATAAGACTGAATTAATTTTTTTTATATTGTACTGTATTTAAGTTATTGTACAAATACGTCAAGTGTTTAATACCCATTAAATTACTACTCTGGTTACATATAATGTTTTAATACAATTGGGTCCATATCTTGTCAATGATTGTATTTATGTAGCAATGTTTATTGGTAGAGACAATCCACACACCATTTTATCTCAGTTCACTCTCTAAAATTCTTTATACACCGAGGCACAATTATATGAACTACATCTTAAGAAAAGAATAAAAGGAAAATAAAAAAGCATCATAGTAGCCGACCGCCACACACACCGACAGCCACACTGCAGAAAAGCGCTATGTTGCAACACCTTGTCACATTTTCCAGACACCGGGCCAAAAAGTCATGGAACTTCCTGTGTATGTATACCATTTTAAGGATTTATTGCCATATCACATTTACGTTGAATGTCGTATTTTTTCAAGAGAAAAATTAAAAAGTCCACTAGATGCCTTCTGAATCCTACACAGTGGTTACCTCCCTTCAGTAATCACTGCCATTGATTCATTCAAACTTCCAGTTGCATTTCACAAAATCTGTGTAATATAGCTTAAAGTTATAGCTTTTACCATTATGTGATATCTGCGACGGCAGTATTCTCGTGGAAAGCGAGCTTAAAAAGGTTCATTGTAAAATAATGTTTGCGGTCCTGTATATGAATTATATGTGACTTTGATATTTCTTTAAAATGACGTGTTATTATGTGCGTTCAAATGTTATTGTTTCCATTTTTTCTAAATTGTAATCATCCATCATTGCGTCTTCTGTTTTAGACACTCTCAGACTGAAGTCTACTGTTCCATTTGTTGGTTCATTACATGGTTCGACGGCTGTTTTGGGTGTTTTCTTCTTTGATGGTCGAGTCGGTGAATACTTGTGATCATTGGTGTTCGACTCGTCAGTTTCATATTTCAGCAAAAGTCGTTTATTATTTTTTGACCATTCTCCGACTGAACGAATAAACCTCCTGGGAATGTATTCTTCTATTTGCAGAATAACGGACAACCTCTGAAGTAAATAGTGGTCATTGTTGTTGAACTCGACACTTGGAGAAGTGATAGTGCCGCAATTGTTGGACATTATGGCGATCAGTGCGTTCAGGAGCAATATTGTTGTGAAAATTACAAAGATGACGAAAACAAAAATGGCTGCAATAGGTTTTCGCGCCGAAAATATGGAACTGATTTCGCCGATACCCAGCATAACCTGTAGCATGGTCATTAAGGTTGTTCCATAATTGTCGAAGGAATCGTCGTCTGTGTCGGCACCTTGCATGACCATGAACATCGCCATTGAGAAGCCCACCAGAAGAATAGACATGACAAAAAGAAAGCGGAGCAGATCTGGCACAATTTTTTGTATAAGAACGGTAAAAACGCTGAATATTTTAATAACTTGCAAAAAATAAAGACAGAGATAACATCCGATCATTATAGCAAATGGGAGTAAGACGTTGTCATAGTCCTTTTCATTTATCAATGCAAGAATGAAATCAAATAAAAGAAAGACCCCAAATAATAGAAATAGAAATGTAAATTGTGCGTTTGAGTATGGATGACTCACAATGTTACAATCTGGATTCAGACAATATCTTTTTTCCCAGCAATCTTTTAACAACAGGCCAAGTATGTAGAGAAAAAACAAGACGTATACTAGACCATTCATCAGCTGTACTACTGCACAAAAGCCAATCCACCAACTTGAAAACAGAGGTTTTGGGTGAAATTCTGTTTGGTTTTTATCCGATACTTGCCGGAAATTTCCACCGACCATTACAGAAATCATTGAAATCACATGAATAACTGCCCATACATAAAAAAGAACATGGTATTTCTCCCATTTCAGATAGATGACCATTCTCACTGGTGTTAGGCTGACGAATTTGCATGCAGTGTTCGGAGAATGCGAGTTTCCAATGAATGACAAGACCGACCTACGAAAATCCCTGTCTCCGATTTTATCACTTTTTGCCGATAATTTGCTTTTTAAGGGAGATTTTTCTTTATAATCTTTCGGTATCGGATCTGCTACTATGTCTGTGATGTCGTATTCGCTCAAATCGATTAGCCCGTCGTTTGAATTCACGTGACGGTACATCTGTCGAAGAGATCATTGGATAATTAATGAAAGTGAAATCATTATAATCATTATAATCTTGGAAAAGGTGTAATAATTAATGGATAGATACTTATGTTAGGGTTAGACCCTACACAGATTCACCTGATAGGTGTATTTTCACTAATTATTATAAATGTTTTAAATTTGTTTACCCTAAAGAGGACATTATATATCAAAAACGCAAGAACAGCCTTTAGAAAAAAAAAACACACACTTTTCAATGCAGTGAGGGAAAGCTCAGCTAAAACAAATTGTGTAACTGGTTCCACTATAGCATATGTTTGTTTAGAGAATATCATTCTATTGTTGATTTTTCTTTATGATCCTGTGTGTGTTTTTTTTTTATAAAATTTGCATTTTTATCCAGTAAATATTTTTATAACAGATATAATTGTTGAAAATGTTTTCCTCACCACAAGCGCCTGTGATTTTTTCTATGATCTTATTTGCCATTGGTCGATGCATTTGTCTCTCTCACTCTCTCTCTATCTCTCTCTCTCTCTCTCTCTCTCTCTCTCTATATATATATATATATATATATATATATATATATATATATATATATATATATATATTATGTATAAATTACAAAATCATACCCTGTGGTTCATTAAAAAGTCAAATATTTCAAATTCCTCTACTTTTGCCGCCAACTGCAAAGGTGTCAGGGAATCCAGATTTTTTTCCAGCAATAGCGTTTCAGCTTTTTCTTTTGCCTTCCTAAGGACATGTCGGATCATGTTCAGTTGTTTCATCTTATGCTTCTTGTCGTCGTTCGTGCGAGAATGCTTTATGAGGGAATGCAACACATTATCGCGGTAGGTACTATTAGTTTCGGTAATGTTCGGTACATAAGTGATCAGTTCATTAAAAACTGCTTTGTTGCCAGATAAAGCTGCCACACCCAATAAAGTACCGGCACTCATTCTGGTGCCCATTAACTTTTCCCCCGTGACAATCTTACCGTGAAATGAAAGTTCGGCATTACCGTTACCGACACGGCTTATTTCCGTTTTAATTGCCTTCAGCATTTCATGGGTGATACTTTCATGAAAGGTGTTTACCCTTTTATCCTGAAGAATGGCCAAGTGAAGGGCAGTCAGTCCCTCATATCCATCATGACGACGGTTTTGAAGTATAAGATAGGGACATCTTTGAATCATGTGCACAACTATGGCATCCCTGTTTTATCTCCCTTTAATTTTCCCTAATTGCTCTAATCAGAAGAGACTTTTCATCAGTTTTATCATATTTAAAATAATATATAATTTCTCCGCTTCTGTTGAATTTTCATAAACTCGTTCTGAACTTTATCGTAGTTGATTGGTATACTTTGAATATAATCTTCTGAATCCTTGAATTTCTCCAGAAAATTATTCAAATGCTCGAACGTTTTTTCCAAGTCTGCCTGTTCAGACATAGTCGTTTGATTAGTTATATAAACATTAAATGTAAGAGTCGTTCTTTATTTCCTCGAAATTATTTTTTTACTATATCCAATGTCTATATTGTGTCCAGCACATTGATATCACACTTCAACGTCTAAATTTTCTAAACCTTCGCTTATAACAAACTCTTTCATTACTGAAATTCGATTCACTGTTTGGCTGTGCAACTTTGTAGAAATTACCTTCGCTTTGACAAAAAGATCGATTCTCGTTCTGGAGATTTCCTGGGACTGTGCAGGACTTGTTGTGCATTATCGATATATTGTCGGGCTTGATCAATACGTGCTATTTGAATGCCCTTTTATGTAAAAATTTATCAAACATCCCATAGTTGTTTTTTATGATTCGATTAAATAGGTGAAAAATCGGTCATCTTTAACTTATAGAGTTCTACTTACAATTACTAAATTTGCAAAAAAAGTATATAATGAAAGATTAATATATATTTGATCGCTTAGTTTCGAAAATTATGAATTTGGTTTGAGAATATGAGATTCAAAAATATAAATAATATCAAGATTTTTGTGGATAAGACTCGTGATATACAATACTCATGACGAACAAGACTTAATTCACCACGTTATTGTTTCATTAATCTACGTTAAATGAGATTTTTAAATTACATACAGTATCAAGAATATGATTATACTTAATCTGTCTTAAAGGCAAAGACCAGAGAGCATTATTTTACTGTTTTAAATCACATATGAAATGGGCTCATCTGCGCTCGTGGGCGTGTGTATGTTTGTAGTTGTTTTAAACTAATTTCATTTATTATATACTTGCAACTGTTCACTTCGTGGGTAAGTGCAATTTGAGTAGAATATTTATTACACTACCATGAAGTTGTAAATTTAATGGTAGTGCCAACTGATTTTTCTATTTTCATTTCATTCCGATTTGGGATAAATTCAGTTTATGATATTGATAAATCTAATATATTACACAAAGTATATAGATCAAAACAGAAAGTAATTGGTAACATGTACATTGTCGACTAAAATGCCCCTTTCCATTAACAAAGTAGGTTAAGATGTGTCAGGTTTAAGCCTGTTACCTTTTTATAATAAAAGCTATACACTACAGATATTCATGGAAATCAACACTTGCAATATCACCAAAGTCATTGTAAAATATGTTTACACCGGATAAGTCCCGGGCAACTTAATTTCTATGTGGACTACCAATGTGTACCCTTTTGATTTGCAAAGGAGAAAGTAAGCAAACCCAAGTCCGACACCTCTTCGTTTATGTGTGAAGTTAAAGTTTAAGACAGTGGTTTGTGTACTTAGATTTTTATACGTTTGAATCACCTTGCTGCGCTTATGCACTTGCAATTGAATGTACGATGTATATGACAGCTAAATAAATGTAATCTATGCGATAAAAATATTTAAGTGGTAAAGTGTAATATAACAAGGTTTCTAAATTTTAAAAATTGCTGTGTCCTGTAAACAACATACATCTTACACTGCATGTTCCAAAATATAACAAAATATATGTTTCGTAAATAATTATATTCCAGACTTATGGTCAGCAGTTTATTTATAAATGTGATCTCAAAATGTTGTTTTTTCTCATACATTATATCACAATAATATTGATAATACAGTCTGAACGTCTGTCTAGTTTTCTGGAATTAAATTATCTTGTAATTTATTCGTTTGATTGTGCTAGTGGCCGTTTCGGTCTGAATGATTTAGAATGTGTGTCGTGGTTGCATTTGCTTTTGTCTTGATATCTTAATTATAAACTGCATCTTTGTCAATGAAATGATTTATAAATGAAGATAGCTGTAAGCATGTTCTTTTCAAGCTGGTCGATATCGATCGTGACTTAACTGAAAGCGTACTTGCTTGAATAATTGTTTCAAGAATGGGTTTTGTGATGTTAAATATTTACGAGCTTAAGAATACGGCATTCATTCGAAATGTATTTGCTTTTTCCATTTGCGTTTCTATACCACTGATATTTCTATGGAATTGACTTAAATATAACAACTAGATACGGTGTAGAGAGAAATACATCAATACAGAATAATAGAAAGCAGATTTGAAAACAAAACAAAGATTTGCAGGTAATGTTTTATTCCCACCTAGTTTAGTTTAACGTTTGTTGTCTTGTGGTATTCAGATGAACTGTTTACCTTACTACGAGTATTATCCATTTGTAGGTCCGGTGATTGCTCAGAAAATGGTCAATATTCCCAAATGTTGAGTCGGGTTGTAAACAGTGCATTAATAAAAGAGAAGTCAAATACACTTACACTTAAACAAGGCTGAAATGAAGCTAGGGTACTGGTAATAAGTGGGAAGCAATTGTGTCTGTTTTGTCGTCTCCAACTGTAGTTCAATTTACTGGCTAAAGTAGCAACATATAAAAGTTCTGTCACGCTGCTTGTCTAACCTCAGATGGGGAGGCGACATCTGGTGGACACAATGACAGGAGCAGTCCTGTCGGCTTATTTCAGCCGGAATTAACTGTTATTATGAATATGCCTGACGTAGGAGTTACGTGATGTTATGTTTATATCAACCTTTGACTGAGAATTTTTCAGGAAAGATAAAAAATGACCTCCCATAAAAGATAAGATAATCATATTTTTCATATTCATGACGAAAACGTGTCCTTATGCACTGCTTATGTTATGTTGTGTGCATTATGTGATTTATCAGGTCGTAGGGCGACATAAAGGAAACTGCATTTTCTACTTCTCCCCCCCGCCCCCCCATCCCCCCCCCACCCCCCCCAAGTCATTACATCGAAGGAAATATATCGATATTGTAAGTCCGTAAGTTTTGTTCTGTTCCAATGATACACATATATCACATGATATAACTGATTTATTTCAGTGATACAGAACCACAATAACTTAAAATAAATTACTCGTTATTCATCACATTTTTTATAACTTCCTCTGAGAATAGCCCCTTGATTACGCCACTAGCACGGCACCCTCATCTACAGGTAAGCATATAACGGAAGTTCCCTAATGGATAGCCTGGTATCAGGACAATACGACTTGGTGGAGTATCATGCCACCTGTCTACATGATGACCATACAGTGATGGTGTAGATATACTTAAAGGCCCATTATACATTCAAAAGCAGTGTATATACTTCGGACAGAAAAACGAAGTGTGTACTACAGATTTATAACGCGATGCAATCTGTACATATTCGTTAAGACAACGTTACTACAAAGTATAAATAAGATAAATCTTTTACTGAAGATCATTCAATTGTTTACAAAAATAACTAACTTGCATGCTCCGCATGTTCTACATTAGAAAAATATGTACAACCACCGAGGTAAAATACTTCTCAAAATGTTCTACGTGTCACTTATTCGAAATATATCAGAGCACTCTGCTTAAGGCTGAAACTGAGGGATAAAAAAAATCTGATTTTCACACTTTTTTGTATAGAGATCAAGTGAACAGTTTTGAAATATCCAATGTTTGAACTGACTTTGTGGCCAAATTTAACTAGTACAACTGTCTTGCTTTTTGAAATACTGAATTGTTAATAAAGTAACTGTTCATATTTTAGGTTATTTTTGAGGCTCTACTCATTTTGATGTTAATCCTTACTTGTTTTAAGATGTATGTCAAAATATAATGGATTTTAACCTTTTTAATTATTTTTTTCAAAATACAAATGTATGCAGAGCAGGATCAGTTATTTTTTTCAATGGATTGGTCTCACAATATTTTCAAATGTTGAAGCAAAACAAAAGAGAAAAGTTTAAAATTTCCATTTTTATTTTATTACTGTTTTTCCAACATGAGCAATTTCCAAAGAAAAAGACAGCAACAAATATATTCTATTCTGACACTTCGACATTTATCAAATCATATTGTAACATTTGTAATCCAGTGTATATTTTTTTTAATTTTTGGTACTCAATATAAATTATTTGTTTTCGTAAATTACATGAGGCTGTCCTGTAAATGATAATGATAAGAGTTGTAACTAGTATTTATCAAACCATTACAACGAATAATTATTGTTTAAATAATGTGACTTAATGGGGGAGAGTTTCATAAAAAGTGAAAGTATGACAGAAATAATGGTATATCAGCAATTGCGATAATTGCATACTTTTTTTTTAAAAAATGCGACTATTTACAATACAACCATCAATCTAAGCATTGATTAAGATACAAATACTATGAATGTAAGTATACATGGTATTTTCATGATCAGGTCAACCAATCTGCTGGGATTTAACCACTCTCTGTCGATAACATACGATAATTGTTACAAGTGTGTGGACCACTGCTAAAAAGTGTCCCGTAAAGTATGAGGCAACCTATGCTTTCATAAAGGCAATTAGGTCTGGTACAATGCTGAACATTTTCTGTAATTTAGTTGCCTATTTCACCAATACTACGCTTCTCTTAACCCTTTCTAAGCAACCTGTAAAGATTGTCTGCCTTACTACAGGCTCTCTTAAGTACTACATCAACTTCATCTGCATCAAAACTCACTATTCTTACTTTCGTATTTAATAACTACACACTCTTTTTTCTATGTTTATTGATTTAACTTGTGTTTACAGTAACTCAAAGAGGATATTGAATGTATTTTTATATCCGAGCGCACGCGATATTTCCCGCGTTCGCAAGCAGTAGTTATCACGTGTCCATGCAATAAATAGCGCGTTCGCATGTGATCGCTACCGCAGTCGAATGCAGTACATGTAGTTATCGCGTTCGCACATGTAGTTATCGCGTTCGCACGCGAAAGCTTAAATTATTGCGTTCGCATGCGATAGCTACTAAAGGCGAACGCGGTGGTTATGCAGTGGTTAGCGCTCGCACGCCGTGGTTATTACTTTCGCACACAGTAGTTATCGTGTTCGCACGCTATAGTTACCGTTTTTGCACGAGACAAAAATACATCTATAGCACCGTATGTGTTGGTTCATGAAAACTACTATTGTTGTATTATTCAGATTTGTCCTCTACAATGACTTGTGCTTCGTCTTGCAAATTGTTACTACATGAATATCTGATATTCTTACTTGTTTGTTTAAATGGTTTTGTCAAATAATGCTCCTCTCAAGCGTATTCACTAGTATGATTTAATCCACTGATCTGGAAACAGATTACTGGGACAGATGTAAGAGACAGATGCAAGAGTTTTGCACAGCCTCTTCATGGCTGCGCTAAGCTTTTTCTTCGATGGTGCAATTTTTCTTTTTCTGTATTACTTCTACTGTATTTTTTTCGTCTAAGTTATCCTAAAGATAATTTAATATTTAAGTAATGAGTTAAACACACCCGCGTATTTTTATCCAAAATGTACTTAATGCATTGTTTCAATTTACATGTAGGTCTATATGTAAGTTGTGGAGGTTAATTAGTCATTTTATAATATCCTTTTATCGGTCAGACTTTTTTTACCATTCAAAACAAAATGCCTACATACTAAAAGATTTGTGATAGGTAGTAAGTAATTTACTGGACACAATGCTTTCATTTACGGGACAACTTATCTGATCTGAATATCTTAGAACTGTAACATTTTATTCAAATATATGCATTTTATTGCAATAAACGGCATGCCTGTATTTGATTTGCTGACTGGCAATGCTTTATGATATTAAATAATACATTTTTCTCTTGTAAGAGGTGAATTAAATTGCAAAAAAAAGTTATAGTTTTCAATAGACTGATAGCTTTTTCAAGCACACAATCAATATTTTAACTGTTTTATATCATATCTAGATGTGATAAGCCATTTATGCTTTGTATGTAACAAACTTATAAAATACGGAACCTTACGGTTTTACATTTGATGATATATGCTGGTCATTTACGGGACATGACGCTCATTTACGGGACATGACGCTCATTTACGGGACATGACACTCATTTACGGGACATGACACTTATTTACGGGACATGACACTCATTTACGGGACATGACACTCATTTACGGGACAAACTAGATATAGCTGTACATGTTAAGGCTTAACATGTTGTGCACTTACATTTAGTTTTTTATCAATACATTTGATAAGGTTACAGTGCGCTGGATGTTAATTTCATTAGAAATCATAAAAGGAATCATACAATTAAGAAATAAAATACTAACCCTTTTAATAGTTATAGTACCGCCAGAAAACGATAATTATAATGACTGTTGTTTGTTAATCTCCCGTGTAAAACCTTCTACGTTGCTCAATTTCGTTATAGGCCCCAAGGAAATAAAACAGGCGGAAAAAGCAACATACTACATGACGGTTTTGAAAATAAAAATAGTCTTGAAACTGATGGCTCGTAAATTATTGTAAAATTTAATTTAACGTGCATAATTCATGTCAAAATCATTTAACAGGAAATATTTTGTGATTTTATTATCGTACATTACTCTTAAATTACTCATCTAGGTTGACTAACTTGCAATTTTGGCCGATAGGCAATTCAGTACATAGACTTAAGTTACGCCTCCTAACTGATCTTTAAAAATTACACTCTGTTTTGGGAAGATTTGGTGGTCTATTACATCTTTAAGATAAGAAATACCGGACTTTTTAATATATTTTCTTACATGTACATGTATATACAGGGCTTTCATTGCGTGTCTTACAATTGTGAAAATAATTGAAGATAAATTTCTTTCACTGTGTAACTCATAAGGCTTGTAAATGATCTCACTCCCTTAGGACATATACAAATGAACAATTTAAAAAAAAGTGCATCATTTCAAGTCAAAAAAGACTTCATACAGTATATCTTGGGTGCACAGTTTATATGAATATCAATCCTGTATATGTACTTTAATGGTTTTAATTGTGCCACATACATAGAAAGAAAATTACAATGATAAAGGACATATCATTTTTGTACCTCATGTGTCAGAAAATAACCTACTACCCCATCCGAATGAAATAGATATCAACAATAGACAGGGAAATTATGTGTGTATATGTTTGTCTCATGCAAGATAACACTATGGACACATAATGTACTGCAATTGGGTCAGTTTTACGGGCTGAATGCTGAGGACAGCCAGTGCCATTCTTAAGCAAGACTGAGTGTCAAATGATTTAATACAATAATTGAAAAAGCACTTTTGAAATTCATTGCCCCAAAACAAAACTGTAATATATTTAAAATGACCAAAAGCAAATAAAGATTTAGTTGGTGAACTTTAGCAAATTTTGCGTTGTGCTGATTATGACTCAAGCACATTTACAGGGCACAAGGATAAAGAAATAGAAAGTCATTTTTCGTTTGCTATTAGTTACTGTTTTATTTTGAAAGGAAATGCACAAATGTAATCTGAAATACGGACACTTTAAACTGGTTGATTTCGGGATACCTCGGACCATAATTTTTTAATTTATTTTACATCGACTTCAAAGCAAGTTCTCACGAATCTCACTCTTGATGCCTCGGGTGGCGGAGGCACATTATCTTTTTTGGAGAAACTGATGAAAAGTAACGTGTCTGGACGGGCAACAACTATGCTCTATCACGTACGTGACTGTGAATCAGATCAGGACCTGTTAGTGAGAGGTAGAGTACGTTACCACAAGGCTTTCTAGACACCCTAAGCGTATTTCCCGCAGATGATACAATCTACCCGTCCATTCAACTGAGAATAAAGGGAGATAAGAATTAAAGCATTATAATTTGTCGTTAATAATTAGTTATGTCCCTTTTCGAGTACCGGTCGCCTCTCTTCACCAAGTGTCTTCCCAAATCTGCAATTAGCAGGACGTCACTATATAAATACTGTCGTAGTGACGGTGAACTCCAAAACAACAACGGCAATATTAAGAGTACATGAGTATTGTGTTTCATCTAGATAAAACAATTACGACAAACGTATATCAGTCTATGACTGGAAGAATCCCATGGGGCCTATATTTTAAGAAATATCTTAAGATATGTCGTCACTTTGGAAAAAAAAGTGTAATCAAAATTCATGAAATTAAATTTTAAAATGATAAAGCAGAAATACTCCCTATTTCTAAAATTGCCGTTTCTGTTACAAATCGGACTTTGTTGTCTCAAAATCATCATTGCACAAGAGAGAAAGCAGCGACTTTCGAGAATGTCGTTGTATAAGCTTATGATAAGTGAAAAACATTTGAAGATTCCTTAATAAAATGCCAAAGGTTTGTTTGTTTATTGGCGTTAATTTCCCACTGACCGCATTTCAGTCATTTGGAGACTAACTGAAACAGATAAAGTGCTGCCACGCTGCAGTATCACGACGAAAACATGTAACATGATACCACACCCAGTTACACTATCCTGACATCCGGCCAACTAGTCCTTGAACTAAGCTTATATGCTGAACGCCAAGCATGGGGTTATATTGGTTACAAATATTGACCCGGCACTCATTATCTTTCGTGTGTGGCCGTATGCGTCCTCGGAAGAAATCGTATGATGCCGTTAAAATAGTACGGTTTTGATACTTGCAAGTAGATTATTGAAAAACTGAGCTAATGGTCTAGAGGTAAACATACGCTATGCAAAGTCAAGTCCCCTTGGTTCGAGTCCCATCGTTGCCATTTTCTTTTCTTTTTTTCATCAAATTTATAATCAAGGTTTACCAATAAATCCAATTAATTTGGTTAAATATTTATTATGTAAATTGCTTGAATTTTGTGTGTGTGTGTCATTTTCACTTGTAATCAGCATTCTTGATATAATCTTTGTTCACTACTTCGCAAAACGCACAAACTTCTTTCCGCTATTGCCGAAAAATAAAGCTACACACTATACTATATAATGTTTAGATAACAAGTAACAGCTTCAAATTTAAGCCAGTTCTTATGTAACGTACTAACAACTAATAAAAGTCACTCCGTTACACATTAATGACCCCTAAGACATGTGTGAAGTCTCAAGAGAATACCTTTGGTGGTTGTGGAGATTAAATTTGCACGCAAACAGGGGAATTATTCCGTTAAAATTAATGCTAGAGTTATAGGTTCTGGTAATTGGTGTACTATTTAAACCTGAAGGCATGTGTGAAGTTCCAAGTGAATACCTTTCGTGGTTGTGGAGATTGAATTTGCACATATAATATTAACCAGGAATTTCTAAGTTCACATACGGGAATAAATCAGTAAAAATCCATGCTAGAGTTGTGGGTTTTTTTGACAATGGCCTATAATTATGAATCCAGGGTGACTAGGATAACTCTCACTATTCTTCGAAGAATCGAGCTAAATGCTGCATGTATTTTCACGTGTATCCTGATTTCCAAAAGACAGGAAAAAGAAAAATGGATAAGTGGATTGAATCAGGGTCTCGGATAGACAGTCAGAATTCAATACCAGCGCTCTACCGATTAGACAACTGAGCAACTGTGGTAGACGGTGTGTCTGTTTCTAATATACTGATAAGTTTTCCATACCAGGCTTGCGTTCAGTATGCCAAGCCGTATGCAACCGGTCGCTTACAGTCAGCTATGGAGTTGTCTTAGGACCATATACCATGCTTTTAACGTGCTCCTTATGCTGTACATGAGCGTGACGGGGTATATTTATACCGGTGTGAGTCAATTTGTTTATACTGGTGTGACGAAACTGTCAGTTGTTTTTGTTAAATTTGTCCCTTCTCGGTAGTTTCTTTTGGTTTCCCTTACTTTAAATTTGCGACTGTAAACTTCCGGGTAGTTTCAGCACGAACAGCCAAGAATATTCTATCTAATGTAAGTAATTAACTGATCACTTATCTTCAATATCTTTATGACAGTATATTCCCGATTTACAAAGTTATTTTAGTTGTTTCGAAATCTTACAGGAAAATTAGTATGCAAGTGTTTTTATTATCATTGCAGTTATATAGAGGGTTTTGGATAGTTAATGGTCATTCGGTTAATTTTAGAATGATTAATCAGGGTCATTTTAACGCTCATTACTGGTATAGTTCTATCAGTTTGTCGGTAGGTGTCGCCACCGTCTCTAGACAGTATAAAAGGCGGTGTCTCGTTGAAGTTGGGCATTCTGTCTCCGACTGCCGAGAAGATCACTTATGGATAGATTGGCGCTGGAGGTTTTAATATTAAGGAATATAAATATACTTTTAATTGCTGGGACTTTGGTGAGCGAAGGGTTATATAGAGGACACTCAGACTTGCAACTTGGGTTCAGATATAAGTGCAACCCTTGTTCAGACGTGCAGAGTCTTTCTTTTACCCATATATTCGCTATATATACCGGGTTGCAGTATTGTATATTGAAGGGATTTAAGTATAAGATAGAGAAGTGAACAGGTTGCAGGAGCGGATCGGTTCCGCTTTGAGTCATAGTTTTAATTTAGACAGAATCTTAGAGATATTATTTTAATTCATGATTGTGACGGAATTAGTTCAGTTATATATAGTTATATGAGTTCATTATTACATGTTAATTTTGACTGATTCAACACAGATCAATCATTGTTTCAATCATTGTTCCAATTATTTAATTAGGGAATATCCCGACTTGTTCATACATTTAATTTCTAATCATATAAGCAGGGAGCTTGGGGAAAATTCTATTATATACATAGGCTGATCCATACACAGTCTGGGTCTTGTACATATATATTGCTTAGAGGATACCACGCTCGACTCGCTACACTGGTATGAGACCACTTGTTTTCCTATCAACCCTATTTTGGCCCCTTGTGTTTTGCATATCATATCATTTTACTTACTTTTGATTGGCTTGGAGATAAGCGGTTTGTCAGGTGGTCAGTTTGACCGCGAATTTCAAGCATTCTCGCTTCACGTCTTGAGCAGACAGGTCAGAGTATTTGGTGATGGACAGATGTCAGATGCGTTGTATTTTATCTTTGAATATGAAATATTAGTTGGTATGTATGTCTCACAGTTTTTCAATATTGTTCCGATTTGTCATGATTGAAGTTGGAAACGTGCTGTATTTCCGTCTTGTGTTTTTACATTTATTTTCGGTTCAATTCGCTTTACGCGCGGTTTGTATTTCATTGTCTTCAGAATGGCGGTTTAATAATGAAACGGTAATGGTCCTGCATAACCAATATCACTAGTCTTCTTTTCTCTATTGCACATGTTTAACATTGCAGATTATAACCAGCACGGATAGAGAGAACGAGGGAGAGACGAGTATTGTGAGCAATACCATATATTGGTAGGTTACCTGTGGAAAACTGGTTGTCATTATTCTGTTTGTACATGTATGTTTTATTATATGTTTGTAACTTTATTTATTAAACGACGGCCTCTAGTCACATAATAACTATATCATTTAAATGTATAAATACGTACTATGTCATTTACAGGAATTATTGTTAAAGCCACTATACGTTTATGAGTTGTACTTTGTGATTTCAGGTCACAACTCGTTACACCCGTAAACTCCTGTAACTACAAATAAACACCTTCGGGACGTATACAGAACGCACGACTCCTTGATTTGTTATTTCCCATATTGCGTGTTACTCGTGTGGAAATTAGCAAAGTTACATGAGTATACGTGAACATCGTGGTTTATGACACTGAGATAGTTTCATAGCGGACTGTAAGGGTACGGTTGCATACGGTTTGTCATACTGAACGCACGTCTGTTAACCGACATGCTATAAATAGTACCGCCGAATGCAGAAGATAATCGGAGAGTTAACCTTTGACATGTGAATATGAGGGCCAGGTCAATATATATAAACTATAGCAGTACCATTTTTTATGCCCCCGAGATCTGTGATCAGGGGCATATTGTTTTTGCCCTGTCTGTTGGTTAGTTTGTCAGCAACTTTAACATTGACCATTACTAAGTAGATGACAACTAAGAATAGTGCAGTGACTGAGAACCATATCACTACCAAGTCTGATGTTTTATTATCTCCCCCCCACCCCCCACCCCCTTTTTTTTGGTTTATATTTTTTCTTGGGAGCAAAACTCATAAACAGAAGACCGTAAGGACTTGATATTGACACATGATAGCGAGTAGTAGCGGTGCATTAACCAAGAACCATAACTCTTCCAGGTCTGTTTTTTTTTTTATTTTATATCAATTCTTTTGAAGAACAAGAACTCCTGAACTATTCAAGGTATTGATTTGAAACTTAAAATATAGCAGAAGTTTAATCATTATGAAACAGAACGCTGTCGGGCTCTATTTTTTAAAATTAGCTCCCTTTAGTAGTTTAATGATTACTCCATTACGATATGGAGTAAAACTATATGTTTTATATACTTCCTCCACTCATGAATGGCTTTCACTTGAAATCATTTTTTTTTTTTGACATCTGACCTGCTCAGACGGGGGCAAAGTGTTTTTCGAACAAATTTTTTTTCTTTCTTTTTTTACACCTTTGGGGTGTCACGGCCGGGGATCGAACCCACGGCATCTCGATTCCGGGTGGAGGGGGACGCTCAAACCACTCGCATACCGGGACTCTGCTGTTGCATGTATAAATCTTGCCCTCTCGTATGATCCCTTGTATTTATTAACATCTTGAGTGATTTGCTTAGCTGACTTTGGAACATTTCCGTTGAGATTAAATGTTTGTTTTTGGGTTTAACGTCCCACCGACAGTATTTCAGTCATTTGGAAAATATGTCTACTTGAGACTGTTATAGAGCTGCCACACTGCAGTATCACGCCGTAGACATTTGACATGATACCACACCCAGTTACACCGGGCCAACCAGTCCTGCAGCTAACCTTATATGCTGAGCGCCAAGCATGGGAGCTATTACAGTACCATTTTTTTACGACTTTGAAAATTTCGCGACTGGGGATCGAACCCACGACCTCCCGCACCCGAGGCGGACGCTCTTACCACTTGGCCACCAGAGACGGTTCCGTAGAGATATAATGCCGTCCAGTAAAATGTGGTATCTAAAATATAGTATTATAATGGATTTATGGGGGCAAAAGATAGCATTATATAGTATATTTTCAGAGAATTTTTTTTCTAAAATCTCCAAAAATCTCAAAGTTTAATATCATCAAAAACAAGAAGGCCATGAAGGCCCTGGAATCGGTCACCTAAGATCAAGGTATCATTAGTGAGATGAAAAGAAACAGCAAATATATTATGATATTATGGAAAATGGGCTCCACCCCATTGTCAGCCATATTTTTGATGGACCTAAATAATTTAAACAATCTTGATAGAGAACATCTGTGCTAAAATAACTTTGACATGAAGATTTTCAAATTTGTACAACATAAGAAAAACAGGCTCTGCCCCCCTGGCGGCCATGCTTTTTTACTGATCCAAATAACTTTTTACAATCACGAAAAAGAGTGACCCAAGAAATATCTGTGCCAAAAGTCTTTGAAATCCAGCCATTACTTTTGGGCAAGAAGGTTTTTTTCAAATTTGTTCTATATAAATATAAGGAAAAAAGGCTCCGCCCTCTAGTGGCATTTTTTTTGACGAATCCAATTAATTTTTACAATCTTGGTAGCAAGTCACCCAAGAATTATGTGCCAAAAATCTTTGTAATTCAGCCAGTACTTTTGGACAAGAAGATGTTTCAATTGTGCACTATTTAGAAATCAGGAAAACAGGCACCTTTACTTTACTTTTAAACGTATTTTATTTTTCCCAACTTTACACAAAAGAATACATATAACATATAACATACATTTATTTTACATATTGGTAAAAAATGGGTTGAGCTACAAGTTCCGAAAACTTAGATAATGCTCTTCCCTTAGATAAATTGCTGATTTCGGAATTATTTTGGTGCCTGGAGGCCATGTTTTTCAACGAATCAAAATAATTTTATCAATCTTTATAGAGAGTGACCCAAGGAACATCTGTGCCAAAAAAAAAAATGAAATCCAGCCATTACTTTTGGAGAAGAATATTTTGTACAATATACAGATAAGGAAAACGGGTTTCACACCTGGGGGACATTTTTTCAACAGATCCTAATAAATTAATTTTGGTAGAGAGTGACCCAAGTAACATCTGTGCTAAAAATATTTTAAAATCCAGACAGTACTTTTGGAGAAGATTTTCTTCAAATTTGTACTATATTACAAATAATGAAATGTTTTATGAAAATTTATCCAGTAGTGAAGGAGATGTCGTTTAAGTTAAATGTTGACGATGGACGGCGGACGCGGGACGTTCAACGTTCACAATAGCTAAGAACTAAACACACATGTGAGCTAAAGTGCTTCAATTGTACTAAATATTTTTGTTTCCTCTAATATATCATCCAAACCAAAAGCCCAAAGATTAGGCTTCTATATATGCAAAATAGTACAAATAATAAACATAAATGACATGTTTCAATTAAATTAACATTTAACTAGACCTCTTTTTTGTTTAAATTAGGGTATATGGATGATTATACATTACATGATGAATAAATGCATATTTTCATATTCGTTATAAATAGTCTACATGCTAGGAATAATAACTGTAAAATCATTAATTTTCGTTGACATTAAATTTCATTGATTATGTACGTAAGGGAATTTCGTGGCTATATTTATGCATCGATCTTTGTTCTAGAAAACGTGAGGTTTATAAAAGAGAAAGTTTTTGTGTGGATTAATATTCGTGGATAAAACCCTCTACGAAATTGATGAAAATAAGTGTCCCACGAAAGTTAATGATTTATCAATATGTATAAAAAAGTAGTTCCCAAATCTTATAATGTTGTTGAACACCCAATTTCATTAAATAGAAAACCAAGATAAATTAAAATGTCAAATATGACAAGCAATGTGGAGCATAACACTGACACGAAAAATGTATCATACCTGTTAAAATTAACATTAATGTCTGCTGAATATAATTCAATGGTGTTAAACCCTTTACCTCATAAATATTCATGTACAAAACTATGACTGATTATCATCAATTTTCGAAACTTGAGATGGTATGAGAAACAATGGATTTTCTTAGCTGTGTCGAATATTTAGAGTCAGGGCTAAAATAATATACGAGTAAACGAAAAACACTGATCATGAGATAGCTCCTATAAAATTCCGACTGATCCAAGACTCCGCTACGTCAAAATGAGTCTGAAGGAGTTGAAGGGGTAAACCATCATCAAAGAAATAAACTCTACAAAAATCTACCTTTGTTCTTAGAAATGTTCAGTCATAATCATTACCCAACAAAAACCAGTATCAACAATACCGGTGATATGTCTTTACCATACTGATAAAAGATGCTTATTCATTATACAATTACGTTTTTACGGACACGTTTTTAAGGTCAATTGAGTGTTGTGACCTTGACCTTCAAGCTAGCAACCTGGTTCTTGTTTGTGACACATCGTCTTGTCCTAAGGATAACTTGTGGTATTTTAAAAAGTGACCATACATAACAAAGTATCAGCTGGGACATGATTTTATGGTCCACTGAGTGTTGTGACCTTGACCTTCAAGCTAGCAACCTTGTTATTGTTTGCGACACACCGTTTTGTCCTAAGGATCACTTGTGCCAAGTTATTTTAACAAGAGGGCCAAGATGGCCCTGTGTCGCTCACCTGAGTAAGATGGCTGTGTTAGGCATAATGACAAAAATCTGGCATCTAAAAGTGTTTTTCTAACATTTGACTAAGTGACCTACATATTGATCCTACCGAATTTGCACTCAACTGGGAATTCATGCAGTTATCTTAGATTTGACCTGGTGACCTAGTTTTTGACCTCATGTGACTCATTTTCAAACTCATCCAATAGATCAATTAGACAAACATCCTGACCAAATCTATTGAAGATTGGGCTAAAACTGTGGCCTCTAGAGAGTTCACACGGTTTATCTTAGATTTGACCTGGTGACCTAGTTTTTGATCCCACATGACCCAATTTCAAACTCATCAAGATATCATGTAACAACACCTGACCATTTATGAAGATTGGCCAAGGTCTTGGTGTTCAAGGTTTTTCTAAGATTTTTTTTCTTGAGTGTTTGCAAGGTTTTTCTAAGATTTTCCCTGGTGACCTAGTTTTTGACCTCATGTGACCCAATTTCGAACTCATCCGAGATATCATGTAGACAAACATCCTGACCAAAATTTTATGAAGATTGGACTAAAACTGTGGCCTCTAGAGTGTTCACAAGGTTTTTCAAGGATTAGACCTAGTGACCTAGTTTTTGACCCCACATGACCCAATTTCGAACTCATCCGAGAATTCATGTAGACAAACATCCTGATTAAGTTTCATGAAGATTGGGCCAAATTTGTGGCCTCTAGAGTGTTCACAAGGTTTTTCTAAGATTTGACCTAGTGACCTAGTTTTTGACCCCGCATGACCCAATTTCGAACTCATCCGAGATATCATGTAGACAAACATCCTGACCAAGTTTCATGAAGATTGGGCCAAAACTGTGGCCTCTAGAGTGTTCACAAGCAATTGTTGACGATGGACGACGCATGACGGACAAAAGGCGATCACAAAAGCTCACCCGAGCACAAGTGCTCAGGTGAGCTAAAAAGTGACCATACATATCAAAGTTACAGCTGGTACACAATTTTAAAGTCAAATGTGTGCTGTGACCTTGACCATCAAGCTAGCAACCTCCTAAGGATCACTTGAGCGACCATACATAACAAAGTTACAGCTTGGGACACAAATTCTTGCACACACACACATGGACAAGTGTAACACTATATGCCCATCGCCATTTCATGGCGGGGGCATAAAAATCTCATCTCCCTTACATTGAACAAGAGCTGTTCTTCAGACTGTACCACTACTCTGGCACATATTAAAGAATAATTCAATAATCATAGTTGCTAAGAAATATATACATGAATCATAGTCAATAACATTAAAAGCTTTCAACCAGGGCTGGGAAGATGTGTAGTTTCTATCTAATACATGCAGTGGTTACTTAGATAAAGCTTTAATAGTGCTTACATGTATGTAAAACTGAATCAACATGGAAACTAAACAAGAGGGCCTAGATGGCCCTAAAAACGCTCACCTGAGAAAAACTGCCTTCATTGCCTGTACAAGTTACTAAATTAAAGCATAGCTGTACAGAATACATAATCCATGGGATCATTTATAATTCTATGGACTAAAAAGTGCCTATGGTTGAAATTTGAAGTCAACTTGACTGAAAAATTATGGCTTTAAACACACAAATTTAAACATAAAAAGGGGCATAACGCCTGACCTAATTGGCCAATATCTGCCAAATTGGAAATTTAAATTACTTAGAAATGTAGATGCGCATTTTTAATATCAAAAGGGTATCAGCCATAATCGAGCTTGTTCAAAAGACTATGGCTATAAACATTGTCATAGAGTTTGAAGATTATTGCTTAAGACATGAAGATGCTAAAGTGCAAACAAACTAAAATCTGGCATTTTTAAAATATAAAAAGGGGCATAACTCTTGCCCTTATAAGTGGATATCAGCCATAATTGAACTTGGCCAAGAGGTTATGGTAAATAACATTGTCATAAAGTTTTAAGATGATTGCTTAAGAAATGAAGATGCTAGAGTGCAAACAAAGTAAAATCTGGCTTTTTTTAATATTAAAAGGGGCATAACTCCTGACCTAATCAGTCGATATCATCCATAATTGAACTTGGCTGAGATATCATAGTAATAAACATTGTTCTAAAGTTTGAAGATGATTACTTCAGAAATGTAGATGCTAGAGTGCAAATAAAGTGAAATAAGGCATTTTTAATATCAAAAGGGGCATAACTCTTGACCTAATAAGCCGATATCAGCCATAATTGAACTTGGCCAAGATATTATGATAATAAACAGTCATAAAGTTTGAAGATGATTGCTTAATAAATGAAGATGCTAGAGTGCAAGCAATCTGAAAAATGGCATTTATTAATATTAAATGGGGCATAACTCTTGACCTAATAAGCCGATATCAGCCATAATTGAACTTGGCCAAGATGTTATGATAATAAATAGAGTCATAAAGTTTGAAGAGGATTGCTTAAGAAATGGAGATGCTAGAATGCAAACAAATTAATTGTAGACAATGGACAGACGATGGACATTCATCAATCCTAATGGCTCATCCTGAGCACATGTGCTCAGGTGAGCTAAAATAATTTCTTAGTCAAAATAGGTTATGATTTGTATTAATTACCTAAGAATTATTTCAATAGGCTATTTCAGTAGATAAGAGCATTCGGGAAAACCCGTTTTCAATCTAATACATACAATGGTTTCTGAGATGCAGCTTAAAAACTTCAACCAAATTTTCTATGTCAAAAAAGTCAATAATTTGCAATTTCTTAAACTAAAAGTCATCTTATTAGGGTTACGTTAGTGCAGTGGACTGGGAAAATGTCTGGAGTTTCAATCCAATACAAGCAATTGTTAAAGAGACTTAGTATTGATAGTACTTGCATGCATAACTTTTACCAAAATTCCTAGGTTCAAAAGGGGTCATAATTTAAAATGAATTCAGCCAAAACATATCTAGTTTGATGGCCTGATGGACCTGAAAACCTTTATCATGTTTCTAGTCAGTCCCATAACCGATTACTGAGATATAAACATGATAGTATGATGCATGCAAAAAATTAACCAAAATTTGTAAAAACAGGTAAGAGTTATCTGACTTTGCACAGTGAATTTGACAAAGTGTGAAGTTTCCGAAAAAGTATCATCAAATACTGGCTAAAAACTTAAACCTCAATTTTATAATTCTAAAAATGTAAAAGAGGCATAAATATTAAGTTAGCATATGAAGTTTGAAGCATATATCTTAGACAGTATACAAGATATCAACCTACCAACGCCAATGCCATGGTGAGTGCTGCAGCTGTCGAGCTAAAAAATGTGATAAGCTACCATAGGCAATCTTAAAGATTGTATTCATTAAAATTACCTATATGTTCAAAACTGTTTTATTATCTATTCCCCAACATAATTTTATCTAATTTTCTATATTTAGAAAATGACCTGGACTTTACTTTAAAATGCATTCACAACCTTCGCTACTTTAATACAAAATATAGTTGTGATACCCTCAAGCGGGTAGGGCAGAAACCAAAGGTTTGGATGCTGATGCAAACACCGTCTCATCATCCTTTCATCAAGTACATACTTGTGAGATACAAGTGATAAAGAAAAGTAGGATAAACTTTTGTGTCAAATTTCAAGTAATGTATGGTGGAATTTAAATTTGATAAAGGTATATAAATACACTAACAATGTTTTAATGAGAATTATCCATTTAAAATCTTGAATCTGTTTACCAAAATAAACCCTGCATTTATTTTCCTTTGGTATAGACAAAAAAAATGTCTTAAAAAAACTGGAGAAAAAATTATTATGCAAAAACTGATGACGATTTCCTACATATTTGTCATTCATTAGTGAGTATTACAAACAAAATCTGGTACAATATTCAAGAACTCTTTGGCAAAACAAATGTCAAAAAGTGTAATGATTATTTTTTATCTGTATGCCTTCTCATGTGTAATTTTAATGTATTCTCTCCTGAAAAGGACTTCTTACAGATTTGACAGCGATGTGGCTTTTCTCCTGTATGAGTTCTCATGTGTTTCTTTAGACTACCAGAATCTGAAAATGATTTGTTACACAAAGAACACTGAATTTGTCTAGATTCTGCATGGATTTTCATGTGCATCCCCAGATTTTCTAAAGATGCAAATTCTTCCTTACAAACAGCGCATCTAAAAGGCATTTTTTCATTATGGGTTTTCTGATGGTATCGAAGACTGTTAGCCCATTTAAAAGCTTTAAAACAGAACTTGCATTTTAAAGACTTTCCTCCAGTATGAAAAAGTTTATGCTTCTCCAGCGTCTCAGGAAATGCAAAGGTTTTGTTACAAATATCACATTTGTGTGAGTCAGCCAAGTGTGTTCTAATGTGCTCCCTTAATTTTCCCGCCCAAATGAATGCCTTGTCGCAATGTTCACATTTGTATGGCTTCTCTCCTGTATGTACTCCCATGTGCTGCTTCAAATGTCCTGGGTATGTGAAGGCTTTTTCACAAAACTCGCACTGAAATGGTTTATCAGTATGAGTCAACATGTGAGACCTCAGTGTCCCAGACCAGGCAAAAGTTTTACCACAAATTGTACACTGCATGGGTTTTTCTCCAGTGTGAGTCCTCATGTGTCCTTTTAACGAAGATGAGGATGAGAATGTTTTGTTACAAATAGGGCAATGGCGAGGATTTGAATGGACTTTCATGTGATGCCTTAATTCAGTATATACAGAGAAGGTCTTTTCACATTCTTTGCATTGATGAAATTTCTCTTGATGCCTCTTCTTATGGTTATGCAGAGCCCCTCTAGATTTTAATATGTTGCCGCACTCATGGCACTGGTAAACCTTTTCCTTCTCTTTGCCTTGAGAGTCTCTTTTATTGCTTGCCTTAAGTTCACAACATTTCAACTGTTTATCTGCCTGTGACTTCCCTTTATCAGAATAACTAGGTGTCAAAACAGTCTTTTTCATCTCATCTGAGGTATCCCCCATTTGATCTTTAAGTTCCTCTCCTTCCTGAACAATGTCATTACATGACTGTTCATCAATGCTTGCTTTATCATCCATACTGGGTTAAGGTACACACTATTTATTACTCAGCAAATTGAAAGAAAACAGGACCGATGTGTACTCCAATCTCAACACGGCATTGTTATTTTGTTTAATATCAATCAGTATGTTATCAGGCCTCTTTTCAGATAATAGGGAAGGGCCTTTTATTGCCCATTTCTTACATAGGGGACAGAAAAATCCTAAGGTAAATATCAATCTTGGGGAAAACTGCTTGAATTTAAAGAAATTTCAGTGGGGAAGAGGCCTATGAATAGCCCCTGATAAAGAAAGAAAAGAAAACCCTGGTTGTATAAATGTGAAAGCAGAGGCAAGTTTAAGGGATAATACTGCTGAATATCAGGGTAGTGTGAGAACTTCTTGAACTGTTTTTGCAAGGATTTCACTTCTGTAGACATAGAAAACCTGGAACAGAAAAAAGATGTATGTCAAAGACTGAGGATAATAGGTGCATTGCTATATACAGGCTTTTCATTCATTAATAAATATAACAGCAGATTTTTTTGGATTTGGCCATGGGTCAAAGGGAATTTTGAAAATTCAAAACTTTAAATATTGCCAAAAATTAACTGATTTTTATTTGATTTTAACCAATGATCTTGATCTGCCATCGGTTAATAATCAAAACCTGTTTACAGAAAAAAAATGTAAAGGTTAATTAAATGAAAATTTTTTTTTTTTTAAAAAAATTTGTGGAATCTGTAATAAACTCAATTTTGTTGGTACATAAATGCGTTGATTCATTTTCTAGCAAATAAACAGTCTATTAGTTAAAAATTTTCGTATTAAAATATTGTAAGTATAACTACAAAATATTGATACAAGATTATTCTCATGAAAGTAAGAGTCTGCATGAGAGACTGTGTAGTATCTGAATAGAATATAGTAGTATCTGATATATATATAATTGACCCACTCAATTAAGTCATATCATATGGGAAATTGCATGGTAGATGAATATGGAATCTGTCTGGAAAGTTGTGAAAATGCCTGTAGATAAAATGAGATTCTTTTGCATCTACACACCAACATTTACATAGTAGACTAAATAGGTGTAGATGAGATGGGACATAGCCTAGTGACCTACCGTGTAGCTGCTAATGGCACAGTTTAAAGCAACTCCCTCTGCAATCAATTCTCATTAATGCCAGCTTCAAATGATGGAACAGGTGAATATCTGAAACATTTTAAACAATTGGTTGATTCACATGTTTTCAGGCAGATATTTCAAAAAGTTTATAGGATCATAAAACATTTGGTCCTGCCCCACCTTCAGTTACTCTTGAAAGTCTATAACTTTAGCGTTTGTATCCCAATTGAATCATAGCCTATAGAGCCCAAGTGTAAGCTGGGGACCAAATCCATAACAGTTGCGAGTGTTATGATTAACTGAACGCAGGGATGTAATTTTACAAGATTATCAGGACCAAACTTCATTGTTGACTATATGACTATTTGAGTTTACAATCGCTTTGACAGTATTTCAGTCATATAGCGACGTCCAGCTAATTACAGGTGGAGGAAGACCCCGAATGCACAGAGGCATACGGGTAGAACCACCGACCTACCGCAAGTCATCATTATTGTTATAAGTTTTAAACATTTTATTATCATGATCTCTTTGGAGATCCCTGATTTAATTAATGAATCTTTAACACTTAGGTCAGTCATATGTCATAATGTGTATATATAGTGAACATTACTGCTGGAAACTCTACCGGACATTCTACTAGACCAAAGCAGAAATCACGGACACCAGTCAAGTTAAACAGACGGGCACTTTTCAGAATGTCTGTTTCAGGGTATTTTACATTTACACTGTTTGTGTATAAGCACACAATATGACTAGCTGTTGTTTCAAAGTCTATTACAATCAACACAAATGTCAGCCATGTTTTTTATATCCAAATTTAAACATCAAAAATACATTTTCAAGGGCAGATAACTCAGTAGTATGGGCTAGCAACACTTCATTTGATTTCAACTCGATGTTTGGTATTCTATTCTCTGTCAGTATGTCAAAGTTTTAGAAATTCTATGCAACAGATCTTATACTACAGTTGCATACAAGAATATAATTATAAAAAAACACATTATGTTTATTTGCTGAAGCATAGTGAAAAATCTATTACACAGAATTGTATCAAACTTTGCATAATGACTGGAAATGAAACAACAAACAATAATATGAAATAAGGTATTGATGGGCTTGATTTTGAGGTATCTGCCCTTGAAAATGACTGAATCAAGCCAAAAAAACTCACTTTCAGGGGCGGATAACTCAAAATGTAAAGTGGTGACCCCCATTTTTTTCTATAAATTAGTTTTAATGTAATTATCTATAATCATGCAAAGTTTTAGAAAATTCTCATGGCTAGTTTTAATTTTCCTTCTTTGTCTATATATAGATAATAACTGCATTGTGCATGTACGCCTTCAAAGGGTGAATGCTACTAATTATCAATGATTCTCTTTTCTGTCATAATAAGTATGAACATTGAGACAAAAATTTTAATTGCACATAAAAACCAAACACATTTTCAATCCATTCAATTATTTTGTCTTTCCATACAAAGTTTCTCTGTTGAACAATCTAGCATCATATAATTTATGTAATTTTATTCACCAACCTGGCTCTGTTTATGACTGATAAAAGCTTTGGACAAATGAAAACTCTTTTATTCCTGTTTTTAATCTTTAAAAATCATTTAACGCCAAACTGTTTTCTTTCATGTTTCACTGTCATTCACTACTTTTTTACTTGCAAAGACACACACCCAAAATAGGAGTCAAGCAATTTAGATGGTTTGAGAGATAGAGATGGATAAATAAACAGATTTGAATATTGACCGTCATACATTTATGTGCCTTACACTTTAGTTTGTATCTACATTTCTAATTACAAGCAACAATAATGACAAGACTTTCCCTGTCTTAAGACAGCTTGTGATTTATGAACACTGGATTAACATTTTGAAGTCATTCAGAAAGTAAATGTTGCAGTGTTTGCCTGGATATAGCGTAGTGGTTACCTGCTTTGTTTCTCATTAACGCACCCTGGGTTAAATTCCCAGTCACCTCACGTACGTGAGAGGGTACAAACTGGTCGCCCATCCAGACATGTGGGTTTTCTCTGGTTTCATCCCACAACAATTATCACATAGGCTGCCATCAGAGTCATCAAGAGTGATTAATGTAAGTTGTGGTAACTTGTTTCATAATCAGTATATATTAAATAAAGTTTAAAATGTTGCAATGTATTTGTTTATTGGGTTTAATGTCCCTCCGACAGTATTTCAGTCATTTGGAGACAATGTCTACTTGAGACAGATATAGTGCTGCCTCACTGCAGTATCATGCCGTAGACATGTGGCATGATACCACACCCAGTCACATTATCCTGACACCAGGCCAACCAGTCCTGCAACTATCACTTATATGCTGAGCGCTAAGCAAGGGAGCTGTATCAGTACCATTTTTTTACAACTTTGGTATTTCGCGGTTGGGATCAAACCCATAACCTCCCGCTCCTGAGGCAGACACTCTAACCACTCAGCCACCCGCGACAGTTGTTGCAAAGTGTACTAAATCCAATACTCACAAATATTTAATTACCAATCATGAATAATATATATATCCTAACATTTACAGAACTTACCAGTGTGTGACATTGTCATCAGTGCTGTTCTCTAAGTTCAACAACCTTCTTCCGGTGGTGACTTGTCAGTTACCTGCAATTTTAGAAGACAAGTTATATCAAGAAACAATAATAATGTGATATACAGTAGAGGGAAAATGTGAAATGTTACTCTTTGTTAAAGCAGTTCATTCACAGATGGTCAATGACTAAGAATTTGATTTTTAACTATGTGTGTGTATTACGTCTATCAATATCCATCTACTGATGAATGGTCACCCAATGCAACTATCCTTGTTTGTAAAGTAACAGGTGGTTTCCCCATCACACCCAATACCGTCACAGACTGTATTGAAACTAAACGTAAAATTATATAACGGTTAACCTGTATTTTGATTCTATTTTCATTTCCATCACTTGGCTGATCACATTCACTCTCCGAGCGTGTACGAACATTATAAGATGAACTTATGAAATCACTACCCTGAACTGAACGCCATGTTGGCTAACTTGTTGAACATGTCATGTGGTACTACAAGCACTTGCTGAGTGTATTCTATACATAACCTATTTCACTGAAGTTGCATTTACATAAATAGGACCTACACTTACCAAGATTATATGTCAGGAAACAAAGACTTCACCATTAACACGGGAGAGTAGAAATAACATTTTTAATTTCTACCAATCATCTGTGAACCAGCTGCATTAAAATAAATATTATTCAACATTTATATAGGACACATAAAGCCATTTTTCTGTTAGAGTTTATTTAATATTATATTTTGTATAAAGATACCCCTAACATAAAATAGCGATTTTGTAGGAAACTGCTTATGAAATTTTCAAAAGTGAAGACACCAGTGAATGTCCCCCCCCCCCAATAAAGACTGACAAAAAGCCCTGTATAGTTGTCCTTGCTAGTACCAAATCATAGATGATACCAGTAACCAGTTATCAAAAATGCACTAATATTATACGTAACGCCACCTGTAAACATGGCAACTTCACCTATATCTTACCTTCAAATGTCATTAATTCAAAGTATGATATATTGACACTTGAGATTCATCGATTCATCAAAGAATAGTAAAATAAAAAGGGTTTTTTTTCTTTTATTGTAATTTTTTGCAAAATTAACTTCCACGGTACAAGCAGATCATTCTATATTCATATCAAATCTTGCACAATATAATTCAAAACTAATTTAAAAACATGGACTAGGAAGAAGATTCGTACAAATTCCTGAAAATTACAACAAAATAGAGTCAAAATACAAACCTCTCCATTAGCAAACAAAACCCTAGTTTTCAAAGCTACCAGCACTCAGGACAATTTTGATATGGTAACAATATAAAAATGCACCTGGGAAAGTCTCTTTCCATCCCATTTGGCCAAAAGTAAGTATAACCCTTTCCCTCATATAGACTCATTTTGACGCACTAAATAGGTACCACATAAAGCCTGATCTGCAGAAAACCACAGTTAAACCTTACCAAATTTAATTATAAAGTCCTCATTTCCAGACCACTGAGGAGCAGCGAACAGCATAAAACCTGATCAGCCTGCGAGTTACTCGCAGGCTGATCTGGTTTTATGTTGTTCGCATAGGTCTTTTCATGGTTTCCTCTATGAGGGAAAGGGATAGATCTGGATAACAGGGCCTTTCAGCATGTACACAATGGAAAAGAGAGGCTTAGTCCAATTTGACCACTGCTGTCTTAAATCTAGCTATTGACACTGAGTTTGCCAAAAGTTGTTCTGGGAAAGAATGATTGTAACTGACTGTCTAACACTGCTCAGTAGCTATGTAGCAATGGCAGTGGCACTGATCAACGGCACCCCTCAATTACAATTACTCACCTCTCATAATTATTTAAAGAAACTGCCAAACACTCAATAAACATGAATTAGCGTCAGAAAGGCCCAAAACCAGAAAATCTCAGTACGGAAAAGGCCCAAGACCAGAATGGCCTGGAAAAGGAAGGACCAGACAAAAAAGGCCAATTTATTATTTACGTGATTATTCAATAATTAATAATCAAAT
>CM037787.1:59405486-59455486 GCA_021229015.1 Solen grandis | reverse complement strand
TTAACTTCACCTATTTCATAAAAGACCTATACACTACATGTAGTATCCATATGTCTTTGATAATTGGCACACCATATAACCAATATTGTGTTGTGCCTTAGCCCTTAACCCCTATAAAGGACATGAAAATATTAAGCAAACCGCATAAAACCAGATCAGCCTATACATGTATGAGTAACTAGCAGGCTGATAAGGTTTTATGCTGATTGCTGGTAAAGCTTATCTGTGGCTTTCTGTAGATCTGGCTTTATATATAAGATCATCAAAGGGCGTCTATATGAGGTAAAGGGTTAAAATATAAAACAGCAATCGATCAGGGCCTAAAAATAATCAGTCAAACGTGTGAGTTTAAAACTTGGAAATGTAAAATATTATCGTAGATCTTCGTTAACTTGGGGTTCTGCTAACCTTTTTTACATTTAGCATAAAAAAAAACTGGTGAACATCTTTAAAGGTGAATTTAGAATCAGATTTATAATAATGACTTACATTCCCGCATTTCCTAACAATAACAGATCGTCATCGTCATCGTCGCTAAAGAGAATGCGGTTGATGAGCACGTATGCTCCTATCGCAAGTGGCACCAGTTCCGCCATATTACAAATGTGCCGGTTTCACTTGTTTCGCATGTACCCGGCTTATTTTTAGTCACATGACCGGCCCACGCCGATTACTAAAACGGCGTACGCCGTACTGTGTGAATGAAGTCTACCCGATGTGTATGAAGTGATTCGCCGCTTCCCGGTAGCTAATCGGCATACGCCGGCGTACGCCTCTACTGCAAATGAAGTCCGCCCCATATAAAACGCTGACATCCCTGCAGTGTGTTCTATCAAGTTGGAACGCCGACATTTCCTCATGGATAGTCAACCGAGAAGGAACGCCGACATTTTCTCCGATGTAATCTTTCGAGTAGGAACGCCGACATTTACTCTGCAGATTTTCTGTTAAACGTGGACGCAGATTAACGTCCATATTCCAATTTCGCTGTAAAAGAGACCGTTTGATTGCACACACATTGCCCGGCTGAACAAACCTATTCAATGGTTAAGATCTCGATGCAAATGTACCAAGCAGCTGAGACGGTTCTACGGTCTCAAAGGAAAGAGAGCCGAGAAACATCAAGCCCTCCCATTATCAATTTCTGCTCATAGGGAAATAGCGCTTTCAGCTTAATAGCACAGCCGCTTTCTACCAATTTTGGAAACTAAATACATTAGAAAAAAATAAAAACAAATTAGTGATTCTTTCAAAATAATGACCATTTACAGACTACCAAATTTCCACTTCAAGGAGTTAGGTCACACTCCGGGTCTGCTCACGAGTCAATAGGAAATCAAGTAAAAAGTTTAAAAATGAGGTGTTTTGTAAATGTGTCCTTGTCCTTTTCCTGGCCCAGCCGCCTGGGGCCTAGAATGCTGTGCTGGAATTACTGTTTATTGTAATACAAACAATAAGTACACATGTACTTTTGTAAGATTGTTTAGACACCGTTGAAGTTATCTATTTCTGTCCATACAATGTTCACACGGGATCTTGCAATATCGTCCTTGTCCTGTCCATACAGTGGCCACACGTAATTTTGCAAGTGGGCATGTATCTTGTCCATGCAGTGACGGAACCTTGGTCCGCGGAATCTTAAAAGTGGGTCTGTGTCCTCTTAATACACTGACGAGTAAACCTTAATTGAACTTGTAATTATACATTGATTGAAGCATGAATGCTCCTTCATATTCGATGTAAGATAAAATCTTAAACTTGTTGGCACGTATTCCCGGTATAACCCGGTCGCACACTGAAATTGACAAGTGGGCCCATATACACCAGCTGGGCACACGTGTGATACAAGACTGCTATTATTAGAACAGCCACTTTCCAAATTTCTCGGCAGTTTCCGGTCCTTCAAATGTGACTTCCCGAAACCCACATGTACCGAGACAAGGTCCCTCATATTCGTTATCATAGAGATCAGTATTATCACATTTGTCGCACCGGATTCCGCACTCTTTACATTTGGACTCGGGTGTCAAATCTTCATCTATGCATTTGGGGCAAACATTATGTGCTACAACAAAATTTGGACGGTGGGTGGCTTTCCCACACCATGACGTTTTGCAATTTTTACAATTGGAGCAAGATGCACATACCCGAGAGGATTGACAATTCTCGGTTTGGTTTCTTCAGTGGTTGGTAACCATCCTCACAATTACTAATTTCATCTTGACTACACTTAAAATCAAAAAATATAAATTTCGGAATAATTTTTTTTTCGCAGGGTTGGCTCTCAAATAGCATAAGTGATCGTCCATGACATATTCTTTGCATGATTTACACAAATATTCTCCACATACGTCTGTATTTCTTTTGTCTTTTCTGATCACCTTGGAACACATAGGACATTTCCAGTATTTCTGACACTCACAGAGACCACTAGGTTGACCTTTCTTATTTCCTTTCTTGTAGGTCGGTACTTGTTGGTGTTGGTTAAAACACTCTTGGGAACGACAGGTCATATTACATTCGTCACAGAGGATGCTTGAATCTGTTTTGGGACAAGGCGACGTCTTACAGACTCGACAAGTGGTTTCACATTCGTGTTTTTCTTTAGCATTGTAGTGTTTAAGACATTTTTCACAAAAGTAAGCTACATTAAAAAAAACAGTGATACTGGTGATCGCGTGAAAGTGATCATCGTCTATGTGATATAAGTAAATACATTGACGTTTGTCTTCACTGGCACCGGTAATAAACTTGTTACCGAGCCTAGCACTGACTATCATCACGCGAATTCCAAGAAGCTTTTCAAACTTTTCCACGTCAGTAAGACATGCCGGTCTATCTAATGGTACGTCCGCCAAAAGACAGAGAGCATTCGCCAATTGCCCTTGCTCTTTACGGTTGCTTTTTGTAAGATCTTTGTAGTAGGACCGTGGAACTTTGTGATGTTCCAAGATGAGTTAGAGATTTGATTTCTTTTCTCTCATATTGGTCACTTCTTGCCATTCTTCAAGCGTACACATTTTTAATTTAGCCAAACTGACTCCGATCGCCCTCGCCATACATAACATATCTTTGTTTTCTATGGTGACGACGGATTTTTTCAAATAAAGGGAGTTCTTTTTACCTTTAATACTTACTATTCGACGTTTGGCACCTCCTTTTGGTAAGTCTATCGATCCGACAGTAATGTTGAAACTTTGATCAATAGATAAATCTTGGTCCCAGGGTTGTAAGGGAACGACTATAGGGTCATGAAGCCTTTCATGGTGGATCACCACACGTCCGAGATCGTTCCCTGCCAAATCACCCCGGGCTTCCTTCAGCACTTCCTGGAACATGTGATGGAGACCTTGATGTATATCAACTAACTTTTGACCGTGGTACCTACCGTTCGTCTATCTTAATTTGGTATGTTTTGTCCACAGCCGCTGTTTTTTTTATGTCTTCTCTGATTTTTTTCTCTTGGTGTACTGTAACTTTTTTGATACGTCTGGTTGATTGGAGGGCCCTTGTTGGGGCTCATCACCACTTCCGGTTTGTACGGATGACGGAGGGTTCCAATCACCATCTTCAATGCATAAACGGCTTAATTCCTCCATTTCGTCATCAAATAAAATTGCCTTTATGCATTTCTCAATTTCATTTTGTTCTTGAATATATCTTAATGCCAATTCGTAGTCAGAATCTGAATACTGACTATTGGATATGACATCTCCATTATTGGGATTTCTGAGCTGAAACAGTCGTATTTTCACTGCCTCAGACTCTTGTATACCCAAAGTGGCTGCATAATTCATCAAATCTTCTTCATCTGTAAATGAAGTCACCTTAATCTCTAGGGGTGAAACTTGTGACTGACGTACAGTTTCACTTCCAGTTTGAGCTACATTCATTTTTCTCTTGGACAAATCTTAATGCTAAATCTAAGTCTGAATCTTTGTTCGATTCATCAAAACATTCGAGTATGTTATTGAGACTATCAAAAAGAAAATCATTTCCATATTCCGGGTTTCGGATCTGAAATAACCGTCGTCTCACTGCTGCAGACACTTGTATTTCCCAAAACCTTGCAAACTGCATCACTTCTTCCTCGCTGGTGAATGAAGTCACCGTCGCTTCGAGAGTTGATGTCATCAAGTCCATGACTTTCACAATTGGGTGTCCTGTAATGAATGATTAAAATTTGTTTTAAAGACCTCTACAACATTCTACAATATTATTGGTTGTTATATTTAGAAACTGACTTGTTCTGACAGGTTAAACGTTTCATCCCTAGAGTCTATGAACCAAAAAAATCAATATTATATTTTAAGGAAATATAACTGATGATGAAAAGAAATGAAAAGATATTTGGGTTATTTCCCTTGAATAATACTATGGCGACATGCCAACACATATTTTGCAATTTTTTCACCATAAAATATTCGGTTGATAGGGGTCCTTAAGGAAATATAACTCATGATGAAAAGAAATGTGAAAATATTTGGGTTATTTCCCTTGATTAATACTATGACGACATGTCGACACGTATTATGCATTTTTTTCATCATAAAGTATTTGGCTGATAGGGGTCCTTTAGAGGACCTTTTTTTTTTGTTTTTTTTTTTTATTAGGCTTGTGTAAACTCATATAGGATAGGCCGTTCGAATTTGCAAATCTTTGATATTGATATCTTCTGGTTCAGGGAGAACAAATCTATAAATAAATGCGATTACGAAACATGTGTACGATTCTTTACCACATATATCTTTACCTATCACATGATCGATTTTTTTCTCGCAAAACAAATCATACGTTGTAAGATTTCTTTTTGTAATTTTTTAATTCCCCTGTTTCCATTGTCTCATGAACTAGACTCACTACTGAGTCTATAGTTCCATGAAAAATGGAAGCAGATTTTTCATTTATATAAGAATCCGATTGTAAAAGATGTCTTCTGATGTAATGAGGGTATTTAAGACCTTCCCTATATAGAGCTTGTTCTTTTGACATAGGCGGAGGTGTTCCAAAACCTCGTCGCTCCATTTTTTAGGAAAAAAAAAGCCTAAAATGAGACACTAAGTGCGTAGCAGTTCTATTTAAATAGGAGAGAGAGAGAGGGGGTGTGATCTTAAGATTTTTTTTTCATGAAGAAAAAAGATTTTATCTATTTCCGAGCTTGTCATAAAAATCAGATATGCCCAGGTGAGCCTTGGTGTCCCCATCTGTTATTAGGCTGCGAACAAGTATATCTTCCTTAGAATGTTGCTCGGCAATACTGAAAGCTATGGATCTTTCTGAATGGGGCGCCATGTATGGAATGTTTGCTGTACATGCTGCATGGACCACCAGGACATGTGGTGTCAAATCACTTGTTTCTTAAATAAGCTCCAGTCCAGCAAAGCTTATTCTAGACAGCTAGGGCAACAATGTATTTGTAACTTGTGTTGTTCTCTATGGCTACACCATAAGCCTGTGATGCAGCCTGCCCAGGTTTGTACGACGAAATCATTCTGTTTGCATTGTAACGGCCATCAAGACAGGTCAAGGTGGTTCGGGTCTTTCGTCCTTGCTCCTTGTTATGTTTAATAACAAGCTGTCTCTTGACGGCCATGTCCTCCTCATCAAGTGTTGACGGAAGCTTGGTTCATCAACGTTTGCATGTGGGACCTGGAAGGTGGAGGTATGTCCATAGATGCAAGTAGCAGATGCCCCTTCTCTTATCCTATGGCAGTGTCTTGCAAAGCTGAAGCTATTTGCATATTTATAGCTACTGCCTTTGAGCTTTGGCATCTATTGTAACTGTCCATCTTTGAAGAAAGAACACCACACGAAGAGCACCTAAACTCCAGTTTTGAACCAAGTCCCAGCTTTAACTCACTGTTAGGACGATATTTAAATGTTTACAATCCAGAAGACTGTGTTCCCTGTACACATCATTCATGATATTTATTATTCATGTTTATGATGCGGTTTCCATGCGCATCATAGTTATGTTGTTCTCTTTGCAGATCCCTTCCCGAGCGCCGTGTCGACTTGGGAGTTGCATCAGCTGCATGGAGTTAATGGCAGCTTCATTCCGGCCTAATAAAATATGTATAATAGAAACCGTAACGATAATAATAAAAATGTGTATAATAATTACAACAACAATAAAAAAAGTAAGGTTCAAATTCCTTTTACATTCTGATAAGGTTCCTGAACACTATGATAAACTTGATAAAATAACTTGCCCAAAATTTGCGACTGTGAATATGAATCCAGTTTCCTTTACCTCAGGCTGATGAAGGAGTAGGTAACCACTGCCGAAAATCGTGTCAGTGGTGTTGAGGGCGTCATTAACCTTGATTGCGGCGGTGTAAGCGTAGTTATGGGTCCTGTCGGATTGGTTTTGTTGGAGTTAATGGCAGCTTCATCCCGCTCTGGGAAATACACGTGTTGATTCTGTGAACCGTGATCTATTTCACACCCACAACAGACGTGTGTTGATTCTGAGAACCGTGATCTATTTCACACCCACCAACAGACGTGTGTTGATTCTGAGAACCGTTATCTATTTCACAACCGCCACACTTATGCTGTGATTGTAATAACACATGATTGTATTATAGTCAAAGCTCTTTAATTTCTTGAGCAACAATTTACCCTCGTCAATTTTTATTCTTACACCCCTCTTAGTGTGAATATATTTAAAGTCTTCCTGCATTACACACATTCGAATATCCAATTGAAACTTACCCCATCTATACGTGTTTTCTTAACAAATTAATAATACGGTCCTTGCTTCGTAACTATTATCAAAGGAAACTAAATCAAATCAAATAGAATAGAATATTGATTTAAAGACACCTCAACAGTCGAAAGACGTCATACGGTGTCTAAAAACGCTTAAAATTACAATACGTCACAAAACTATACACAAGTGAATACCGCACAGCAGGAGAATAAACACGTTTAATATATCACGTATGTAAAGTCAAAGCTTGTTATATATATATACCAACGTCTTTAATAAAAGCGATCAAGGAATCAACAGAAACAGTATTAAAAAGGTCTAACATAGATGACACATTAAAATAATTAGTTCTAATAAGATTTAAATCAATACAGTCGACTAAAATGTTTGATAGTATACGGTTCCTGGCAAGGAATGCAAAAAAGGTTGTTCTTCTCGATTTAAAAGATAGGAGTGAGTCAAACGAGTATGTCCTATGCGACAGCGATTGATGACGCGTTCATCCCACGCACAGCGCGGGAAGATGGATACCAAAAACCTATGGTAGGTTGAATATAATATAACTTATTAAATTGAGCGTTTTCCCAACTAAATTGCCATTTCGAAAAGATCAATTTATTTACGGAAGATTTCAAATCTGTAAATGGAATTTTTATATCAGCCTCGTCTAAATCGGAGGCTGCCTTAGCAGCACGATCAGCTCATTACCTCGAATTCCCATATGACGGTTGTGGCGGAAATTGTTGACATGTTTGTTTTGCTGAAACATTTAAAAAAGATATGAAAAAATAATATAATGCATAAATATACAGTAACATCAAAAATTGGGTGTTGTGAATACATGTTAATTACCTTTTTTTTTCTAGAAATATCAAAGAAATGTCAATGAAACATTAATAATGAATGTAGCAGGTTAAATATTTTTTACTACTGCAAAAATAATAAATAAATAGAAATGATTGATATTGGTGTAACAGTGTTCTTAATATATATTTTTTAATGAAACTGTATACTTTGCCTTCTTATATTCATTGAAAAATATATTTATTTCTGTGTTATTGATGTACTCAGGCCATAAGGCGGGGCATAAAGTGGAGGTAACACCGAATTGCTTTATCATTGTGAGTATGCAATTTATTGACCTTTGCATCAACAATTTCAGAACAAGATTCAAAATAATTATCAACAAGAGGGCCATGATGGCCCTGAATCGCTCACCAGATTATGAATGAGCAACATATATTTGATTTTTCATATTGACCTACTTTTTGACCCCACATACCCGCTTTCGAGCTTGTCCAAGATTTTATGGAAACACATTCCGACCAAGTTTCATGAAAATATTGCCAAAATGTGGCCTCTAGAGTGTTAACAAGGTTTTTCTAAGATTTGACCTCGACCTACTTTTTGACCCTACATGACCCACTTTCGAACTTGTCTAAGATCTTATGGAGACAAACATTCTGACCAAGTTTCATGAAGATTGGCCTAAAAATATGGCCTCTAGGGTGTTAACAAGCCAAATCACAAAAGCTCACCCTTTTGTGATCGCCCTTTGTCCGTCGTCAACAATTTGGCTTGTTAACACCCTAGAGGCCATATTTTTAGGCCAATCTTCATGAAACTTGGTCAGAATGTTTGTCTCCAAACTTGGTCAGAATGTTTGTCTCCATAAGATCAGAAGAAGATTTTCAAAGTTTGCATTTTTAAAATCTATTTTTAGCTCCTGTGACCTACTTTTTTAACCAATCTGAATAATTTGTACAACTTTGATAGAGGGCATCATAAGGATGATTCCTGTGAAGTTTGGTCAAAATCCTTTCAGCGGTTCATGAGATGTTTAAAGCAAATTGTTGACGGACGGACGACGGACAAAAGGCGATCACAAAAGCTCACCATGAGCACGTTGTGCTCAGGTGAGCTAAAAATAGACAGTGTTTTCATTGGTCAAGTTTATATAACGATAATTGCCATTTTCTTCAGCTCTAAATAGATCCAAATCTAAAATATTTTGTGGAGAGTATATGAATAAAAAATTAGTTTGTGAGGAGATCTTTGTAGTTGTGTTTAGATTTTGAAGTTGGACTTCATTTGGCAGCAGTACAAAGTTTGGTCCTTTATCGAAAAATCGTAAATAAATTTTAGTTCCAAACTCGCGATTTCTTGCGTGTTCATTCTCTAAGCAATCACTTTTTAACTAAACCAGTGTTCTTTCCTAAATTCAGGCAAGAAGGTTAACAAATGTTATCAGCCTATTATATATTGAGTTTTCCCCCATGAATTTAAAAAAAAAAATAAATTAAAAAAAATCGCACTTCATTTCTTATCTTCAAACTTTATATTTTCATTTTTTAACACACTCTCTCGATCAAATTTGATTAAGGCTGTTATCATTAAATAAGGTCAGGAGATATCCCTTTGTAATACAGTACACGATTGTTTTGTATTTAGTATCTTCTTTTTCCAAACTTTCTGACAACGTATTTCACTTTTATATGTTAATAATGTTCGAATAAAGTTAATATCAATCAATCATGTCTGCAGTTGAAACCAGTACTCTTACTAGTCAAGTTAAAAGCGAAAACCGAGATGCCGCTTTGCAGTTCTAGTTATTTTTGATATTTTACTAATAAACTAGATTATATAGAGACTAAAGCTTTTTAAAAGCCTATTAAGAACAGAAGCAGGTTTATAATAAGTGCAAAACATTTTCTCAAACTTTTGATTTCACTGGGTTTTAAAAATTATCAGAAATAAAAATACCATAATAAAAAATACCTGTAAGTTTTTCCTTTCGCTATCTCCTGCCTCCTTTTTTCCTGGGCTCTCTCCTGATAAAATAGGAACAAATGTTTGAGATCAAGGCTTACAATGCATAACTGCATAGTATGTCAACTATAAACAAGAGGGCCAGAGGCCCTGGATGGCTCACCTGAGTATAGGAATATCCAAAGAACATCTGTACCAAAACATTTTGAAATCTGACCAGTAGGCCAGTACTTTGAAAGAAATTATTTTAGAAGTTTTCTTTTTATTTTTCTTTCCCTTGTCATGGCAACCAGAGTTATACATGGATCAGGTTTATTTTAGCAACTTCTGTGAAGGTTCACCAAAGGATAACCCCTGCTAAGTTTAATCAAATTCTGTCAAGTTGTTTCAAATTATTGGTAATATAAAGCAAATTGTTGACTATGCACTACGGACGACAACGGATGACGGGTGCAGGCTTATCACAAAAGCTCAACTTTAGCACATTGTGCTCAGGTGAGCTACATACAGTTAAAGGGTAAACACTTCAATGACTTGGATGAACTGCAGACAACAGCTCAGGCTTTGTTGTACAGTTATAGTCCAGACTGGTTTTGCAGTGTATTCCAGGCATGGATTGTGTGTCATCACCATTGTGTAGAGTCGGTGGTGAATATTTTGAGAAAGAATGACACTGCCTTTAGCTGTGCCGGTGCAAGAAAGGTCATGTTTGTAATTTTCTGTTTATAGTATCATTGTGAAGTTCACTGTATATCACATAATGATTTTGTTAAAAGATGTGAAACAAGAAAATGTGTCTGAGACACTAATGCCCTGCCAGGATATGGTCAGAACCAAAAATTTGCTTGTTTTTTTTAAAAAGTTTATTTAATGATGTATTTTAGGTACACCAATAATGAATTGTACACAGGAACAATTAGCAAATAAATGATGTTATAATGGGATGTGTAGTTCTTAATCCGTAACTAACTGTTCAGCTAGCTACATGCATTTAACACAGTAATGTTCCTTTATACAATACATTATTGGTGTACCTAAAATTTAATCAAAATTACAGCTTTATAATTGATCTGTATTGTATAAACATGCAAAAGAATTATGCTACTTTTTGAAAAGGAAAATGATTAATATTTACCTTAGCCATCCTCTTCAACCTCTTTACTTCTTCTATCAACTACATAAAAAAAATGGGTACGTTTATGATTTAACTCTTTTCCTCATAAAACTTAAAGACTTGTTTTGATCCACTAGAAAACAGAACTGATCCACATCTGACGGGTCCTTCTGTTTGCTCATACAAATAAATGAATGAATATTCATAAGGTTAAGGGTTAAACAAAGTATAAGCATTTGAAGTCAAATTTAAATTAATAGCTTACCTGAGGACCCTAGCCTTCAGAGTTTTTTTTGTTGTTGTTGTTTTTAAATTAACCATTTGAATTTATACCCCACTTGATCCAGTTTCTCATCCAAAATTTTATACAAACATTCTGACCAAGTTTTGTAAGACTGGATCTAAACTGTATGTACCTAATGAAGGAAGACCAGAAAAGCTCACCATAAGCATGTTGTCCTCAGGTAAGCAAAAAACAAAAATCAACTTAGTTTTACCTTTTAGGTAATGAGATAACTATTTGAACACCAGTTTTATTTATTTATTTTTATTTTTTACAATAAAAATGTTTGTAGTCATGGCAAGCATATTAAGTACATTTTAACAATGTACAGACTGTACACTAACTAGAAGTTGGCATCAAACAAACAAGAAATCTGCTGATAGCACTGTCAGGGTTCCCACAAAATTGAAAAATCAATTTTCCCTGACTTTTCCCTGAATTTTCCCTGACCAAACTCAAAATTCCCTGACCAAATTGAGTGCAAATCCAGCAGCAAATATGGATCTTCCAAAACTAAGTTACTTTTAGATAATTTTTTTTCCAAACATGAAATGATGGTATGCCAGTTGGATGCTATTGGTAATATTATGCAAATCTGACAATTCAAATTGACTGAATAAAGCCAAATGGAAGAAACTGCCTTAGCCTTTCCTTATTATAATCCTCCTGCTGTTTGGTCAACATTCCTCGATTGTAAAATTCCCTGACTTTTCCCTGACTTTTTCTGAATTTCCAAATTTCCCTGACCAATTTCAAATTTCCCTTTCTTTTCCCTGACCTTGAAAAAAAAAGCATTTTCCCCTGACCGTGGGAACCCTGACTGTTACACCTGCATGGTAATGCAGATAGCCACAGAAAATGAGATGGATGGGGACAGGTTTTTTTTTCAGAATGATTTTAAAAAGGACAACTCATTCAGTAACACAGTAGCACCTGTTTAAAACTCATTACCACCCAGGTAGTTTGATAAGCTTGAGTACATTCTCTGCAGTGCCTACGAAGAGAAGTATGCACATTAGGAAATACAGAGGGTGGATTCCTTTTGTGTTGCAGGGGAATATAAAAACAACAAAATAAACACAAGTGTTTATAGGGTTAAATTAACTTATGCACAAAAATCAAACATTATTATTGTATGTATGTACTTAATTTAAAAAAAAAAAATATTGTGTCTTTTTAACCTGTTATTCTATATCATTCTGTCTGTACGATCCATACCATATTTTTCCACGTTCGCATGTCTTTTATGAAACAAAAATCACAACATTTTATCTATTTTCAATTCCAGACAAGTTAATTTTGTGGGTTATGTGCTGATCATCTGTTTCTGTCATTGAGCTTTCAAAGATGAATCTGACTGGGTTA
This sequence comes from Solen grandis, assembly GCA_021229015.1. Lineage (NCBI taxonomy): Eukaryota > Metazoa > Mollusca > Bivalvia > Adapedonta > Solenidae > Solen > Solen grandis. Next base: position 59,443,240 of record CM037787.1, on the reverse strand, counting down.
ATTTAGGTCTTCGTAACTGCGTCTTTGCAGAATCCATATTTTCAGGGATATCCCTTCAGTAAGAGTATCTTGCTAAAATATCTCAAAATGGCATCCAATGACTAGCTTGATGTAGGAGAGAAAGAATCTATTTAAAATAAAGAGGCAAAACTTGAGCCTTGCTTGAAATTAAACAAAGGAAACATAAAACATGAACCCTGATCAAAGTATTTTTAGAAAATCCAAGTCAAAAAGGGGCCATAACTTTGTAATAAACTAACAGGTTTTGCTGAAAGTTTAACATGGCCTTCATTTTATTGAGATGGTAATGTGTACCATGAAATCAGTAGGACAAGGTGTTTTTGGCAAAATTGTGAGTCAAAAAGGGGCCTTAGCTGTGTCAAAAAGTTTAGGATTTTGACCATTGTTACATTTAGCATTTATTTGGATGTGATAAAATTGTGCACCAAAAAAAATATTTACATCTGTTGAGCCTATGTTGAGTTATTGATGGGACATGGTATTTTGGCAAATAGGGGACATAACTGTATCAACAAATGCACCGTATGCAGATGCCAATAGGTGTCTGTTTTTAGCTCAGGTAGCTCACCTGAGCACAAAGTGCTCAAGGTGAGCTTTTGTGATCGCCCTTCGTCCGTCGTCGTGCGTCGTCCGTCGTCAACAATTTGCTTTAAACGACATCTCCTCTGAAACCGCTGGACAGAATTTAATGAAACTTGGCAGGAATGTTCCTTGGGTGAGGCTCTACAAAAGTTGCTAAAAAAAGTTGATCCATGTAGAACTCTGGCCATGGCAACAAAAAGAAAAATAATTTGAAAACTTTAAAAATCATCTCCTTCAAAACTACTGGCCAGATTTCAAAATAATTTGGTACATATGTTCCTTGGGTCAACCTCTACCAAAGTTGCTAAAATTATTCCGATCCGTAAAAAAACATGGCCGCCAGGGGCGGGGCTTATTTGCCTTATATGTATATAGAGAAACCTTTAAACAACATCTCCTCTGAAACCACTAGACAGAATTTGATTAAACTTGGCAGGGATGATCCTTGGGTCAACCTTCACAAAAGTTGCTAAAATAAACTTGATCCATGTAGAACTCTGGTTGCCATGGCAACAAAAAGAGAAAAAAAAAGAAAACTTTAAAAATCATCTTCTTCAAAACTACTGGCCAGATTTTAAAATAAATTGGTACAGATGTTCCTTGGGTCAACCTCTACCAAAGTTGCTAAAATTATTCCGATCCGTTAAAAAAACATGGCCGCCAGGGGCGGGGCTTATTTGCCTTATATGTATATAGAGAAACCTTTAAACAACATCTCCTCTGAAACCACTAGACAGAATTTGATTAAACTTGGCAGGGATGATCCTTGGGTCAACCTTCACATCAATCGGCAACATTGCTGGTAAGATGTTGCACACCTCTTTTGATCCTGTCAGGGATTGCCCATCCTTCGTCAGAACAGTCACTGTTTCACTGAAAAGAAATTAAAATGTTTTACAGAAAAAGATGATTTTAAATGATTATAGGGGCCTCTGTGGCAGAGAGAGTAGAGAGTAAAGCTGCTAACATAAACAATCACTCAGCTCCTCACCAAAGGGTTTGAATCCCAGCAGGGTTATCAGATTTTCTGATTAAGCTGAATGTTGCTAAATGACTGAAATACCATCACAACATAAGTAACCAAAATAACAAGAATCTGCACACATTAGTTTTATATTGTTACTGTTTTTTTGTTTTGTTTTTTCAAATTTTCATTCTACCAATAAATGATGTGAACATTTCGGATAGGAATAAATATCCAAAAAACATTATAAATAGTCTGATTATTACTAATTTATTAAAGATGATATTACTTTATTTGTTATTTTAAGGTGTATCCTAGTTGGTCTGAAAATCAAAATACCTTTTTGAAATTGTGACCAATATATCATAAAAGATATATTTTTGTAATGAATAGTATTAAAATGATTATATGAAAATTTTTGTTATTGTTATCTTCAAAAAATAAAAAAACAACAAAAAAAAACAAGAAGGCCATGATGGTCCTAAATCGCTCACCTGAGATGAATAGCCTTCATTGCTAAACATACTGCTTTAGAAATCAAGATGCTGAGGCTAAACAGTAGAATAAATATAACTATTTGTAACTGCAATATATAAAACATATTTTACTTACCCACTGTTACAGACACCAATGATAGTTAAGTTGATCGATTTCTGTTCTTCATGAACTTCTTGCTACAAAGATAAGCAATTATGATTTATTAAGAATACATTGTTTTTGAGCATACAAGCATGTGTATACTTGACTATTGCATATTGTCAGAAGTTTGTTCTTTTTCAAATATAGATTTATTTGTATTCTTCATATTCTTATCTGTGATGGATTCATCTAATTTCAAACTCAAACATATGATAAGTAAATGGTTAGGAACTTTTTAGCCATGAACAAGTGTGATCTAATAACATTTCATTCTTTAAGATAAAATGACTTTAAAATAATATTTTTAGATGTTAATGGCAGACTCTTATAACAATATTTGATTGAAATATGTTTAGATTTACTGAATATTATAGTTAAAAATTATTTCGTACCACTGTGGTGTTTGGGGTTCCATTTGCTGATACCATATCTCAATACTTGTTGATCTCTAAGTTTTCAATAATAACCTGGCAATCTTCCATGTTATCATCGATCAAATCAGCTTGGTCTCTCCATAATGCAATTTTCAAGGATGAGGTTTCATCCCTCACAACAACATTTCTCACCGATGACATTTTTGTCTTTTTAATTGGGGAAATCTGAATAAGAAAAAGTGTGTCTTATTTAGAAATAATCTATTACAATATCATATCAGTATAATAATGTTTGAATTGCATGCAAATAACCAAAAGAAATAAAATGCGCATTTACACAAATTAAATAGAAAAAATTCATTTTTGTTTGTAAAGTTAATGCATTGAAAAAAGGATTCATTCTATTCCTTATCTTTTTAAAAGAAATGTATATTCAACATTATTCTTGCCTATGTTTTAACATATGTATAACATTTTGCTAATAGTCATTTCCGATTTAAAAACCTTCATTAAAATACCAATCAGTTCAATATATCAAGACACTTGCATGAGCTTATAAACAAGAGCCCAAAGGCTCTAATGCTCTAATGCGCTCAACTAAAAAGGTTGAATCCCCCATTCCCGTGGTTGTTAAAATTTAGCCTATGTAAAAGAAAGTACCCCCTGGGCGGGGCCAATTTTGACCCCAGGACAATGATTTGAGCAAACTTAAAAGAAAACAATGCTGCATGCCAAATAACAAAGCTTTAGGTTATATAATTTTGGAGAATAAGATTGGTCTAAGTTTTCCCTATTGTAACCCCCAGAGCGGGGCCAAGTTTGACCCCAGGGTCATGAATTGAACAAACTTGATAGAGATCCACTAAACATTTTATAGAAATCTGCCCAGAAGTTTAGGAAAAGTCGTTTGAATAAGAAACTTGACGAATCACAACAGACGGCAGACCATCACAATAGCTCACCATAAGCACATTGTGCTCATGTGAATTAAAAACAGGCTGTATCAACAGCTTTGGCTAAATGGCACATTCTCATCTTATTTTAGTCCTTATTTGGTTCTCTTTATTACACATAAATACCAAAATTGCTTAAATATACTGGCACTAATTAAAACCAGATAACACTCAATAAGTACATAAACTGTGAGTGATCACTCAGTAGAAACAATTTCTTATCTGTTCCTCTGATAGCATGTCAACACTTCAAAAGTTGAAGCTATTGCAACAAATAAAAAGCATATCTTATTATTATCTTACTCTGGCACTAAACACTTCTTATGCACAATCCAAATGTTGCAAAATATTATGTTATACTGAGAACCAGATAAGCTTCCCCTTCTAGTTTTTAAGCTTAACCCTTACCCTAATTAAAAACCACAAAAAGACTAACAGAACAGCGTAAAACCAAATCAGCCTGAAGGTGACTCGGAGTCTGATCAAGTTTTGTTTTTCGCTACTTTTTTAGTGGTCTGCAATGATTTGTAAAACAAGTTGTTGTAGATACCAAACAATTTAACAGTTTAAATATATACTGTTAAATTGTTTGCTATGAGTAATAGATTACAGGTGTGTAGTATTGTAAATATGCAATGAAATTCATCAAATGGGAATAACTAAAAATCACACAATGTTTAATCTGATTCCTATTTTTTCATTAATGACTTTGACCTTGATCCCAACTGATTAGAATTTAGCAGAATTTTTCAAATAAGCTTTCTGCAAATAAGTTTGATATTGACATACAAATCTGACTCAAAATACCAATCAACTTTGATACCAATTGGAATTTTGGTTTATAAAGCTTTGGGTACATAAGAAATATTTATTTTACCGGTTCTTACCTCAGTCATTTTTCCTTTCACAGAAAAGCGCTTCTTTGTCGGCGAAGCAATGGCCTCTGGAATGGACAGAATTGGGGCATGCCTCCATTTTTCAACAACTTCACGGTCCACTTCAAATGGTGCTGACTGAAACACCTAAAAAATACAATGTTATGTTAGTGTTTGTTACGGAAAACGTGCACTTGATATTTAATTTCATATACACAACAAGGACAAGCACATATAAAGAAATTAAAAAAAAACAAAACAACAACTGTCATTTTAATCGCTCAAATACTATCTGCATGTCACTTTGTCACAGAGATAAAGGATTTTGATACAAACTAAAGCTAATTATCTCCATTTAGGAATCACATAAAACTTGAAAACAAATTTACATTTATTCCAAAGATGAATTTCTGATAAATTTACAATATATAATCAGTTCGATGAACCGGTCGTTCGACAAAACCACCAACACCCATTTTAATAAATAGTAACTGATTTTCATTTTTTTTTTTAATTCTTTTTTACCTTTTATTTCATATTTAACAATGCCAAAGTCATATGATTTCTATCCATTAAATGATAATAATTCTGATATAAAACATAAGTGTTTACACAGAGTGCCTTGTCTATAGTATCAGTGTCATCACATTGACATATACAGGGTAGGTTTAGTACATCCAAGACCTGTTCATACAGTGACATTATTAAAATATTCCAGTAATTTGAACCAAAGACAGCTCTGTTTTTTGTCTTATTGTTATATCAAATTTATTTTTTTAATCCATTAAAATTCAAAAAACTATTTATACCCCCGAAACAAAGTTTGGGGGGTATATAGGAGTCACCCGGTGGTCGGTCGGTCGGTCGGTTGGTCGGTCGGTCGGTCGGTCGGTCCAGCGGTCCGTTGCATTTTCCTTGTCCGGAGCATAACTTGAAAACCACAAGTTGGAATTCAATACAACTTCATGCAATGATCAACACATAGAGGAAGTGCAGTGCACAAGAACCATAACTCATCTTAATTAGAGTTATTGCCCTTTGTTACTTTTCCTTGTCCGGAGCATAACTTGAAAAGTACAAGTTTGATTTCAAAACAATTTCATACAATGGTCAACCACAATATGAGGAAGTGCAGTGCACAAGAACCATAACTCTATCTATAGGAATTACAGAGTTATTGCCCTTAGTTACTTTTCCTTGTCCAGAGTATAACTTGTAAACTACTGGTTGGATTTCAAAACAATTTCATACAATGGTCAACCACAATATGAGGAAGTGCAGTGCACAAGAACCATAACTCTATCTATAGGAATTACAGAGTTATTGCCCTTAGTTACTTTTCCTTGTCCAGAGTATAACTTGTAAACTACTGGTTGGATTTCAAAACAATTTCATACAATGGTCAACCACAATATGAGGAAGTGCAGTGCACAAGAACCATAACTCTATCTAGAGTAATTACAGAGTTATTGCCCTTTGTATTTTTTCCTTGTCCGGAGTAAAACTTGTAAAGTACTGATTGGATTTCAAAACAATTTCATACAATGGTCAAGCACAATGAGAGGAAGTGCAGTGCACAAGAACCATAACTCTATCTATAGGAATTACAGAGTTATTGCCCTTTGTTACTTTTCCTTGTCCAGAGCATAACTTGTAAACTACTGGTTGGATTTCAAAACAATTTCATACAATGGTCAACCACAATATGAGGAAGTGCAGTGCACAAGAACCATAACTCTATCTATAGGAATTACAGAGTTATTGCCCTTAGTTACTTTTCCTTGTCCAGAGTATAACTTGTAAACTACTGGTTGGATTTCAAAACAATTTCATACAATGGTCAACCACAATATGAGGAAGTGCAGTGCACAAGAACCATAACTCTATCTAGAGTAATAACAGAGTTATTTCCCTTTGTTACTTTTCCTTGTTTTTCTTGTCCTGAACATAACTCGAATATTATACATGGTATATACTTGAAACTTAAAATGTAAACAGATGGCGACTAGGAGAAGTGCAGTGTCCAAGAACTGTAACCTTATATTTTTAAACTACTGTGACAAACAACCATTATTGACTCTCTATCAACTTTAAATAAAAACTTTACTTATTAATATCACAACCAATATACTATGTATACAGGTTCTTATCTATGCTCTGCCTGAAGTCTGGCTTCTCCTGCATTAAAGTATTTTCGGGGGTATTAATCACCTTCAGTGATAGCTCTAGTTAAATATTACTATGTATACATGTGAATAGAATCAACCTTTTTTTTTTAACAAAATCAGGCTTCATTTACCCAGATATAGAACACATATGCTCTTTCCAAAATTTGGGGGGAAAAACTGTAAAAAAGCAAACATACGCTTAAAAGCAATTGTCATGATCAAAAATTTCTTCAAAGACAATAGTATAACAAGAATGGGCATTTAATCGTGACTTATTCGTCTATCTATATTCTATTTTGTTAAAACAGAATAATGTCGGTGTCACAATATAATGGTTTCAATTGGTTCCCTTCAGCTTTGATTTTTTTAATTCACTTACCAAATGTGCTTGGATATATCAAGACTCAATCCATTTTTTTTTTAAATAAACCTTTTAAATTGCATGTGGCATATGTTTGATCAATTAAAGATTACAAACATAGGGCCGAAGGGTGTAGGACAAAAGCCCACTAGGACATAAGCCCACTAGGACAAAAGCCCATAGGACATAAGCCCACTAGGACATAACCCCACTAGGACATAAGCCCATTAGGACATAAGCCCACTTTTAATAATAATTCAGTATATAATTAAACATTTAAAGTTTTTAGAGATATTAATCATCTCTCTCTCTCTCTCTCTCTCTCTCTCTCTCACGGAAATGCAAGAAGGCAGATATAATTATAAATGTTTAATAATTCCAGTAGTATTAACACTAATGAGCACATATATAGTTTTGCACATGATAATGGAGCACATGCTGAAGGCAGGTGTAATTATAAATATTTAATAATTCCAATAAATTAACACTAATAGGCACATTGTTTTGCACATGGTAATGGAGCACACGCTGTTAATATAACCAAATAATTCAGCTACTAAAAAATTTTTAATTAACCAAGGTTCTGCAATGTTTATCAAATCTTTGTACTTACAATGTTGTAAGAGTTCATTTACATTTCTGTCAGGATCTGCAATCACAATCAATCAATTAACATTTGAACCTAATGCAGTGACCAACACTGTGCAAAAACTCTTGAAGATTCTTCCTGCCTTCAACATAGTCTAAGCACAGGTTGCGAAGACGTTCCTGCAAATTCTTTGTCACAGTTTTCACTCTCTTCTTTGGTGGCTGACCTTGGGTATTCAGATAAAACTGTAGCTCAACTTCAGCTTGATCCTTCCTGAAGGCATCTATGGCAGTCCATACTGATGGGTGACTGTGACCAATGAGGCTTTGGAACTTTCGGTTCCATGCCTCGCAGATGTTGTTTGTACGAGCCTCGCCATCTAATGTAGTTTGATGAACTTTCCACAGTGATGCAGCAAACAAAGGTGGGATCCTGCGGACTCTCACTGGCACAATGTTGTCATCCCCCTCTGCGCGAACTGGTTGTATTCTTCTGTATGTTCCAGTGACATAGGTTTTGTCGAAGTAGTCTACCAACAATTCACAACCTTCCAGTGTGTTGTCCTTCAGGTAGTCCATACCGTCACAAACATCTTCAACTGGCAGGAATGCCAAGCCGTCAACCATGCCACAGAAGAGCTTCACGTCATCGTCACTCCTGTACCGGTCCACAAGTGATAGATCTTGAATCTTCCTCCACGTACTCTGAGTTAGGTGATAGAAACATCCACGATGAGTTACATGTTCACCGAAGATGGCTCTCACAGCACGAATCGATGCCTGCTCAAAGTCCGTTACAATGTGCAGAGGATCAAATTACAAATAATTACTACATCATTATCGAAATTGCACAACAAAATAAAACAAACAAGGCAAAGACAACAAGATTAAAGAATAGAGGTGTGATATATGAAGACTTTAAAGAGATTAGGTGTGAACTCCTTAATAATTGTATTTAATTGTGTTAAGAAGTTCTTTATATTAATATTCTTATATCCCTTTTTTTCTTCCCATAATTAAGTTTACAAAAAAAAAAAAAAAAGTGGGCTTTTGTCCCCCTTGTCAAAAATAGGTGTGGGGTTTTGTCCTATGGGCTTTTGTCCTATGGGCTTATGTCCTAGTGGGCTTTTGTCCTAGTGGGCTTTTGTCCGTACCCCAGGGCCGAATACCTTTATCTTTACATAATTTGTGACATTTTTAACTAAACCCATAAGAACAACTTAGTTATTATGTCAAACTCTACCACCTCACCAAATGATTGATGGTAATATCCAAGGAAATTTTTAAGAAAGAAAGCTCATTTTGGTATTTTATTGACAAAATAGCTATCGCTATTTTTCTGGGCGATTAAACCATTTTTTAATTTTGAATATTTATTTCTATAATCTTTTTCCACTTATATAAGACACACTTAACTAGTCCTTATGTTGTCTTTCATTGTTTTATTTTTTATAGTAAATGACTGTTATTTGAAATAATATTTCATGTAGACTTGTCACTATTAGAATTGAGTAATTCGACCAAGCAAAGTAAATAAGGTAAAAAAAAATGTTAGATATGTTTGCCAATAAAGTAAGATAACGAGATAGGTTGTCAACAAAAATACTTTAACCTGCAAGAGTCTAAAGAATCTTTAATCTAGGTAGATTTCATTAATATTATCATTCTAAGATATTATTAAAATCTATTATTATTATTAATAATAAAGTTGTAGATTATTAATTTTATTTCAATTTTTATTGGTTTAATCAGTATTATTTTTATCATTATATCATTAAGAAAATGATTATGCTGTTATAATAAGTCATTGCTAGTCCCTTCATTTTTATAATTACTTCTTTTAAGACTGAATAGTTAAGCTCTGCTGGTAAAAATTAATCAACAAAAGGGATAAATTCCAACTTTTAAACGAACATTGAAATATTTTAAATTGAGGAATGATATATAAACAAAATTACTAACATTTAAGAATGCCAGTAATGAAGAATTTTTCAGTATACTTCAGTTAAATGCCAATCTTAATTTTAAATTATGATGTAAACTCAGTATCTTCAATTCCCTTATTCCAATCAATCATGTTTGAAAACATGATTGAAGATTTTTATAATACCGGGAGTTAAAATAAATACATTTCAATACATGAAAAACTGCAATATTACATATGCTTAATTATAAAAACAGATAAAGAAACTCTATACTGATAAAAAAACGACATTTGTCCACATCCCTGAACCAAAATTTATCAGATCTTTTCATTGGTTGATATTTTTGTGCAAATGATTTTTTTTATCTGCAAAAAGACATATGCCTATATGCATAAACTAATTTTTTGCTTTTGCATTTTTTCTTTCATAAGTTTTGAATTTTTATATTATAACTGAAGACTCGACTAGGGCAATTTTGCCCCTTCGTCTTACATGAAACACAAAGATTGCAGATGCCCTCGGCATCCTTTGATCTGCCCACAGGTGTTAAAATAGGTGACACGTGCCTCGGCTATTGGGTGGCTATTTCTGTGTGACACTCGAACACACACAACACAGCATAGTCTGTCAGCAGATCAAAGGATGCCGAGGGTGCAGGTTAGATGAAAACAGCAAACCTACAAGGACTTAGAAGGCAACAGTGCGTAGATCAAAGCAATGCCCTGCCATTCCTTGCTGTAGCACTACACCATAAAGCCAACTTAGACCAGGTCATTGCTATGTAAATTTCAGACATTTCCATAAATAAATATATGCATAAATGAATAAATTACTAAATAAATAATTTACTCAAAAGAATGTCAGCAAAACATAGACCACCTTGGTCGTTCGAAAAATCATTTCAATTTCAATTTATGCAAGAAGCTTTTTAAAGAGAAAAAAAAGCTATACGAAACCAGCATATACCCAAATGATATGCAACTTGGTAACTTTTAATGATATTTTTGTCAAAATTCATACCAAAACAAGCAGATTAAACCAGCAATCAAAAAAGCCGATATACATAAAAACAATTACCACCAAGATACTGGACTGCAATGATCTAGTTATCATGTTTCATTTTTTTTTTTAATTAAATGGTTAAAGACTCGCAACTATAGGCGGCTCAGCATTATTTGAAATCTTTTAATTTTAAATTTCGGGTGCAACAATTTAACTTTTTTTTTTATTGAATAAAGAAGTCCAAACTGCCAAAGTAGTGCCAAATATTCGAGGAAAATGTTTATGGGAAAAGTTCCAATTTGGAATTTTGATAGCTTTAATTAAAGCTTGCAAACATTGAGTCTTTGGAAAGTTTTCCAAATAGATTTTAGAGATATCCGGGTGTACATTTATATTTTGTCCCTTTTAGTCTGTGGGCCGTTAGGGCTCATAGAAGGTAGACTTTTCTTTATTTTATTGTCGGACCAGAGGGATCTCCAGCAGCAGAGAGTGTTGCCTTTTTGGTAGGTTTATATTATAATAGAAAGATAGATAGTTGTAATAGATAGAAAAGAATGTGCCTTATCCAGGTCGATGTACACCCTTCTACCTCCATTTCCGGTCTCCGATAAGAGAAGAGAAAAAAGAAAGACGTAAAAGAAAAAAGAAAGATATTTCCCTTTTTTGAGTAAGGAAGAGTTCCATATAAATAATAGAGCCAAAGTGCCTAAAAATGAACTCTAATTTACAGTTTTTGTCGGCATGCCGTTATTTATAAAAATGTTAAACAAGTTATTTTAATTTTTGGAAAATATGCCGACTTTCGTTTTCCTAAGTGTCCGTGCATTTCTTGTTTGTTTTATCGCGCGTTTCTTGCTCATATTTACGGCTTGGTGTGATGGGCATACAGAACGTTTTGTTTTGCCCTCTAGTTCCCTTTATATGCTTTATATTATTTAATTCGTCTTTTGATTTTCCGCGCATTTATTTTGTTCTCTCCCCTTTTGTGACTGTGACTGCTTTTTTGACCTTGTGTCACTTGTCACTAACTATTTTTAAATATCCCACCCTTCCCATCCGCCTCTTGTATTGATATTTATTAATTTGTGCATTGTTATAATTTTTTATGTTATTTGCTACCCTTCAATATTGCATATCCGTGAAGCTTATTAAAAATGCACGGGTCCGGGAGTTGGTATCCGGCCCCTACTTGTTAACGCGACATACCAAAGTCGTTAAAATGGTAGTGTTATAGCTCATTTGATTGGCGCTCAGCATATAAGGGAAGTTGCACGACAGGTTGACCTGGTGTCAGGATAATGTGACTTGGTTTTGGGATCATGCCACATGTCTACGGCGTGATACTGCAGTGTGGCAGCACTACATCTGTCTCAAGTAGGCATCGTCTTAAAATGACTGAAATACTGTAGTGGGACGTTAAGCCCACCAAAACAAAGAAACATAATGATACAAAGCGACTAGGGAAGCTTCTATATATATGTCTGTTCTGATCGCCCATCATCTTCTTCTCTCTCTCTCTCTCTCTCTCTCTCTCATTTCTGGAACGTAATTTTGTTTTGTTCTGTTTTGGTACCTGAGACTGGTCCCATAATTTAACTGTATCTCCGGTCATAACAGCCTTTTCTGTAATTATTTTTTGTGCATAAATTCAGTTGTTGATATTCATTTGTCATAACTGATTTCAAGAATATTATGAATAAATCAGTATTTTGCTATTCACATACATATAAATAAAAAGAAATATACATGTATTTTATAGCTAACTATTGTTTATTGTCTTGACAGATTTTACACGCACAACTTTAAAATCATCATCAATACAAATTTGTAAAAACTTATCAAAGATGTAAAATAATAGTCTACTGTTCCAAAATCTGTTTACAAGCATATTTCATATGTGAGTACATGTACTAACTTAGACGAGAGCGTCGATAAACTTGTTTTAGTTTAAAAATCTGATAGGATTTGGGATACTTCTAAATCCTATGTACCTTCAAAAACGTAAGATCAAAAAACAAAACGAGTCTTGTTAAAGTTTATTGTCAAGGCTCATAATATGTGTAAATATAAATTAATAATAATAATAACAATTTCTCTAAGCTTTAATCAAGACCAGAACAGAACAGAACAGATATTTATTAAGAATTTCACAAAGTACGTCATCTTTTTCACACACATATATTTAAACAATTCAGTTTATGTGATCTAGCAGGGGAAAAAAATGTAATAATAAACTACATGTACTAATGATTCTATGTAGGCCAAGAAAATAAATAAAGTAAAAAAAGAACAAATGAGAAACAAAAAACTGTGTGGGTCTCAAAAACGACAACATTTATAATAATGACTTGCGAAATCAAGATTAAAAGCGTTGCAGTTTCACACCTGAGCGTGCTCTAATCGAGAAGTAATTAGATAACATTTACTGCAAATTGATGTAAAACTTACTGAGAAACCGGAATATTAAATGATTAGGATATCAATGCAATGTCTTTTCCATCCCTTTGTTCTCGAATTAACGTGTCGCGATGACATTCGACTTTTGTGATTACATATTGTGCCTTTCTTCTTCAACACAGTACCGAATCTTTTTTTTTTTTTTTTTTTTTGCAATCTAACGCATTATTGTGATAGATGCCTATTTTGTTTAATTCAATAGCAAGTATGCTGTTTATAATACAGTAAAGCAGTAAAACTTTTCAGGTACCCAACCCTATATTTAGGTATCAAAAAACGGCAACTGTCAGTCAATAAAAGTGGGCGGAGCAATCATAATTTAATTTGCATACATAGTTCTGACAAACGCACCATGTCAAACAAACAGCCAGACTCTAAAACAGATAACGCGCATTAACAATCATGTACACATGCACTACTAAGTATCACCGCAGGGAGTCTCGATTTTTGCCAGATTTTATATACCCTGCCTCATACACAGATAAGATTTCAAAACGGCGGGTCAATCGTAAAAATCTTCTTTTTTTTTTTATTGTCGACGTCTTCGTCTGCTTATTGAAACTGCTGCCTTGACCTATGCTACATAACTCAAACCTGTACATAGGTCCACAACATTCCTTCGACAGAATTACAATCATTTAGAAACGATTTTTTACTCTACACAATTAAAGTGCTGCATCACTGCAGTATCACGCCATAAACATAAACACACTTAGCCACATCTTCCTGACACCAGGCCAACCAATCTTGCAACTTTCCTTATATGAAGAGCGCCAAACAAATGACCTTTTTTTTTTAACCTTAGTATGTCGTTGATGGGCATCGAATCCGTAACTCACGCACCTAAAACTGACGCTCTAACCACACTAATTGATTTTTTATACGTCTTGTAAAATCATCAGTGGATGGTTGTTTTGTCTGTCTCCCAATAATGAGTGATCATTTAGCTTTCTCCTTTAAATGACGCGTAAAGAAGTCAATGCACGAAAACCAAGTTAGTCGGTTTATTTCTATTATATTCAATAAATTTAAAAAGATTAACAAATAGACTTACCTTAAATTGAAAACAATCCCAACCTCTACCTTTCTCTCTCCCTGTTCATACAGTTATCGGCAACAATCGCAGTCAAAACACTTCTGATCGTTTGGGTCCCATAAACATGTCTATTTCATGCAATGAGTCTCGAAACCATCACGTCTATTTCGTGCAAGTTGAGCTTACGGTTTCTCAGTAGGTCAAAGTATTTAAAAATATCTCTGACCCACTTATTCTCCCCCCCCCCCCCTCTCTCTCTCTCTCTCTCCACACACACACTCTCTCTCTCTCTGCCCCCCTCTCTTTCTCTCCCTCCCTGCCTCCCCTCTCACCCTCTCTGCCTCTCCCTGCATCTTCCCTCTCTCCCTCCCTGCCTCTCCCCCTCCCTGCCTCTGTGCCTCACACCCTGCCTCTCCCCTCCTGCCTCTCCCTCCCTCCTTGTCTCTTCCCTCTCTCCATCCCTGCCTCTCCCCCTCCCCTCCTCTCTATGCCCCCTCTCAGAGAGTCTCTCTCTCTCTCTCTCTCTGATTTTAAGTACAGACTGGTATGCCAAACACTTTTTACTTGGATTTTTTTTGCTATTTATATGCTAGATTATTTTTATAAATGAACATAACTACTGTCATAATTTCTCATTATTCTATAATTGCAGACTAAAATGTAACATAATTAATAGTTTTATGTGAATCTGCCTCCCCTTCTTATCCCATATAAGTTTGTATATCTCAATCTGCTTTGAATATGTTAATTTATCACTCTGTTTCTTCCACTGTCCTCGACATTCTGTGCTCTTCTTAAATTAATACACCAGAAAAAGCTTATGGTATAGTTTGTTTATATATTTAGTTGTGTGTATATATAAACTTTTCTCCATGTTGTATACTTGGAAGTAATAAAGTCTCTTCTTGTTCTATTCTGTTATATCAAGAGGCAATAAGGAATTATAATCATATTGACAGCATGACCCAGTTTGATCTTTTACAATGGAGTTACGGCCCCTGATTTATGTTCTGTAAAAACAGCTCCCATTCATGAACTAAATATATTCGGCGGGGGATTTCGTGTCTGTGACACAGCCTTGTTCAGTACAAAGAGGAGTAAGACAAGGATGTCCTCTGTCATCGACATTATTTTTAATTTGCATAGAAATACTAGCAAATTATATAGAAAAGGATAAAGAAATAATTGGAATTAAAATAAATAATACTGAAATCAAACACTTTTTGCTGATGATGCAACTTTTTTTAATAATAGATCTGAACAGTCATTAAAGAGACTTGTTCACGTCATAACAAAGTTCGGATATTTATCTGGTCTAAATCTAAATAATTCAAAATGTACAATACTGAAATCGGGGTCATTGAAAAATAAAAATTTAAACTATTGTAAAGACAAACAAGAGGGCCAAGATGGCCCTTGGTCGCTCACCTGAGAAAGATTATTGCTTAAGCAATAAAGATGCTTGAGTGAAATCTGGCTTTTTTTTATGGTGAAATGGGCATAACTCCTAAATTTACAAGTCAATATCAGTTATAATTGAACCCGATTGTGAGATTATGGGCATAAACATTGTCTTAAAGTTTAAAAATGATTGTTAAAAAAATGAAGTTGGTAGAGAATAAACAAAGTGAAATCTTGCATTTTTTGTATTAAAAGGGGCATAACTCCTGACCTAAATGACCCATCTCAGCCAAATTGAACTCAATCGAGACTTATGGTCATAACAATGTCATAAAGTTTGAAGATGATTGCTAAAAAAAGGAAGATGCTAGAGTGTAAACAACGTGAAATATGGCTTTTGTATATTAAAAGGGGCATAACTCCTGACCTAATTGACGGATCTCAGCCATAATCAAACTCAATCGAGACCTTATGGTCATAAGCATTGTCATAAAGTTTGAAGATGATTGCGCAAAAGATGAAGATGCTAGAGTGTAAACAAAGTGATTTCTGGCATTTTTTGAATATTAAAAGGGACATAACTTCTGAACTAATTGACGGATCTCAGCATTAATGGAACTCAATCGAGACATTATAGTCATAAACATTGTAATAAAGTTTGAAGATGATTGCTCAAAAGATGAAGATGCTAGAGTGTAAACAACGTGAAATCTGGCATTTTTTTATATTAAAAGGGGCTTAACTCCTGACCTTATCAACTGATCTCAGTCATAATCAAACTCAATCGAGACATTATGGTCATAAGCATTGCCATAAAGTTTGAAGATGATTGCTCAAAAGATGAAGATGCTAGAGTGTAAACAAAGTGAAATATGGCATTTTTTTAATATTAAAAGGGGCGTAACCCTGACCTAATTAATGAATCTCAGCCATAATCGAACTCAATCGAGACCTTATGGTCATAAGCATTGTCATAAAGTTTGAAGAGGATTGCTCAAAAGATGAAGATGCTAGAGTGTAAACAACTTGAAATATGGCATTTTTTTTAATATTAAAAGGGGCATAACTCCTGACCTAATGGTACGATATCAGCCATAATCGAACTTGGCCGTGATTTTATGGTTATAAACATTGTTTTTAAAGTTTGAAGATAATTGCTCATAAATGAAGATGCTAGAGTGCAAACAATGTGAAATCTGCTTTTTTGAATTTTAAAAGGGGCATAACTCCTGACCTAATGTTCCGATATCAGCCATAATCGAACTTGGCCGATATTTTATGGTTATAAACATTGTTTTTAAAGTTTGAAGATAATTGCTCATAAAATGAAGATGCTAGAGTGCAAACGAACACATTGTGGACGACGGACGGACGTTCTCACTGAAGTGACGTTGTGGGTTTTTTCCTTTGATCTTTGGCCCCTTTTGCACCCCGTAATTTGCACCCCACAAGCAACAAATCAGCCCACAAGTGCCAATTGTACTCCCGAAACCCCATAAAACTAACCCTAACCCAATTTCCTTAACCCGCAAATACCCTCCCATGAGGGCGGACAGACGGACGGACGGACGACGGACATTCATCGAACCTAAAAGCTCATCCTGAGCACACGTGCTCAGGTGAGCTAAAAATTTAATTACACATCTACATCTGCAAAAACATTAGGAATAACCTTTTTTAATGAAAAACACAAAAATACAAGATATAATATAGAACAAAAAATCGAAGAATTTCAAAATTGTTTAAAACAATGGCAACACAGAAAACTCACATTGATTGGTAAGATCACTGTTATAAAAACTTTTGCACTCCCAAAACTTATATACCCTTTTACAGTGCTACCAAATCCATCATATAAAACAATTCAAGATATAAATAGGTACATGTTCAAATTTATATGGGATAATAAACCAGATAAAGTAAAACGAGATATTTTATATTTACAACATAAAAATGGGGGATTAAAACTTACTAATATAAACCTTTTTTTAAATTCCATTAAATCATGTTGGGTTCAAAGAATAATGAACAATGAAAATTAAGGGCAATGGAAAACATTTTATGAATGTATAATTGATAGATATGGAGGTAAAATGCTATTTGACTGCAACTTGAAAAACTATGACTAAGAGAATACATTTTTTAAAGACATTTTATATTCTTGGAATAACATAAAAGAATATTATGAAACTAAGTATGATATCAAACAAAACATCATTTGGAATAATTCTAACATTAGAGTAAATAACAAAACTTTTTTTTATCAAAAATGGTATGATAAAGGAATAGTATACATTGATCACCTAATAGATTTTCGAATATCTCAAATACTACACACTAATTAAAAGTATTCCAGTGGGGATGACGAAAATCTTAAAGGAATGTACATTGACAAAACATAGAAAACAAACTTTAAAAGATATTATAGAGAAAAAGAAAAGTCCTAATAAATTTCTATATAATATTCAAATTGAAAGTATAAAGAAGAATACCCTAATAAAAGGCAATAGTATATACATTACCCTAAAAATAACAAATGACACTTATCTTAGACATTTCCAAAAAATATAATGCGTAGAATAACAACTAATAAATTTCTGTCAAAAATTAATATAAAACATTATAGTTTGTGATTTTTGTAACAGTCAAATAGAAACAATGGAACATCTATTTTGGGAGTGTCAACACTCACAACAATTATGGAATTCTATAAGCTCATTCTTACAAACTAAACATATAGAAACAGTATTTAATTATAAAATAATATTATGTGGTATAAAAAGTAATAATGACAAAGATGATATGATAAACTTTATTATACTATTAGTGAAAGTGTTTAAACTAATATAAATGTGTTTAAAGAAATTTAAAATCCAGATTGACAGTAGAACAACATATAGCTCAAATGCATAATAATTTGAATATGTTCAATAACAAATGGAAACCTTTTCTCTAATATTCATCTCATCTCATTTTACTTTATATAGAATATTATTGGTATATAGAAAAAACCACATACTGTATTATTATTTTTTTATTTTTTTTTAATATATACTTAAAGACATTTATTTAAAGATATTATTTGCATTACCTTTCACCTTTTTTTTCTTTCTTTGATTTCATCCATCTTATTTTTTTTTTTTTTGGCTTTCTATCCATTTCTATTATTGAAAAATATTTCATATTCTCTATAATATAATCCTATTTTCTTTCTCTCTAAATTTTTCCATGAAATTGCATTACATATATACTGAACCCGTGTATGTTTACTTTGTAATAGATTTATGATATAATTGAAATATGTGTATGTAACTAATTGGAAATAATAAATAAATGAAAAAAACAACAAAAAAAACATTGTTACAATAGTCTTTTGAATAGATCAGAGGCTGTATTAAGATCAAAAATGAACAACATCATTTTAGGGAAACTAAAAAAGTAATTTTCTGTGCTAGCACAGTATAACCTGCCTTATCAGACATTCCTCACTTCTGACTGAAAATGTCAGTTAATTTAAGTTGTTAGATATATAAGAGTCAAGATATTCATCTGTTGTTCCAGAATGTCTTCAAAATATTTTAAGATTACATCGTAAAACAGGAAATAGATAAAACAGAAGTATTTCAATTTTCAGTAATGGCTATTTCCCGGTTGTCATAAGCTGTAAATGTCTAAATCATGGTTTAAAAGCGGATTTTGTCTTGCTCATTGTACATTTGGAATGTTCAGTATCCCAAACACATTTCAAACAATACATTTAAACTCCCACTTCTACCATCTGTCTTTCACAAGGTGAAACAACAACAATAATGACCCATGATTTGTTAATAATTTTTCCAAGTCTTCCTGGACAACAGACACTTAATCCAGCGTGCCAAGTGTGCTTTCAGCCAAGGAGAAACAAAGGTGAAATGCCGGTCGGTTATTAAGGTGTGGGGGCATCTGTGTCCTATAGACACATTTCTTGTTCTTTTCTGTTCAATTATTACCCTCCTTAAAGGGTAAGTATTTACTATCATATTTAATATACAGATTCCTTTAGAGAAAAGGAAATTCTTAATTGAATTTCTGGTCATTAGTTTTAAGACAAAGGTCACTTCTTTTGCTTTAAAAAATGGATTTCATTGAATAAATTCTTTAGATGTGAGGTGAGATAACCATATTTTGTGTACAGGTTCCTTATCACGTATGTAAAATCAAAGCTTGTTATATATGCCAACGTCTTTAATAATAATAATCAAAGTATCAAGAGAAACAGTATTAAAAAGGTCTAACATAGATGCCACATTAAAATAATTAGTTCTAATAAGACTTAAATCAATACAGTCGACTAAAATATGTTTGATAGTATACAGTTCCTGGCAAGGAATACATACAGGTTGTTCTTCTCGATTTAAAAGATAGGAGTGAGTTAAACGAGTATGTCCTATGCGACAACGATTGATAACACATTCCTCCCTACGCACGGCGCGGGAAGATGGATACCAAAACCCTAAGGATGGTTGAATAGAATGTAACTTATTAAATTGAGCGTTGTCCCAACTAGATTGCCATTTTGAAAAGATCAATTTATTTACGCAAGATTTCAAATCTGTAAATGGAATTTTTATAACAGCCTCGTTTAAATCGGAGGCTGCCTTAGCAGCACGATCAGCTCTCTCATTACCTCGAATTCCCATATGACTGGGAACCCAACATAATTTGTTTCGAAAAAGATAGGTGATGATGTTTAATTAAAATATCTTGAATTAGTGGATTCGAAAAGTTCATGTTTTTAATTGATTGTAAAACAGACAAGGAATCAGAAAATATGATAAATGTATTGGACCGAATAGACGATACCGCATGTAAAGCTAACTCAATAGCTTTTGCTTCTGCAGAGAAAATCGAAGCGCCATCCGGTAAACGATATAATTTTGTGTAAAAGTAGCTTATGACTGCACATGTGGTCGTATTGTGCCATCTTTAGAGCCATCTGTATAAATGTCATAATGGTCTCCATAAGTGGACCTCATTTCATTGAACTTTGATTGAAATAAAATTGGATCAGTGATGGACTTTTTAGAATTGTGAAGACTAAGATTAACTTCAGGTCTTTTAAGTGTCCATGGTGGAATTTGTGGCACTGTTTTTGGTTTAATGACTTTAATGTCAACTTCTAAACCTGAAATAAGATTCTGAGCACGCAAACCCAAAGGTTTGATAACCTTAGGTTTGCTCTCATATAATGTTTTATAGTTAGGGTGAAATACGCTATCATAAGCTGGGTTACTCGGATTTGATTTGAGTTTTGTAATGAACTGTAAGGTTAATTTTTCTCTACGTAGATATAAGGATGGTTCATTTGCAGCTACATAAAGGCTTTCAACAGGAGATGTTTTAAATGCGCCAAGTGCCAAGCGAAGTCCTTGATGATGAATTGTATCCAGTAACTGTAAATATGATTTTCTGGCTGAACCATAAACGATACAACCATAGTCTAGTTTTGAACGAATTAGAGAACGGTATAAATTCAATAGGACTTTTGTGTCTGCCCCCCAATCAGTATGGGCGACTACTCTCATTATGTTCAGTGCCTTTAGACATTTATTCTTCAGGTATTTTAAATGGGAAATAAAATTAAGTTTTTTGTCGAAAATCACTCCCATGAAATTTAAATTCGTCAACGACAGGAATAGGAGTACCATCCAGCGTTAAATTTGGGTCATCGTGATGATTTCTTAATTGACAAAAATGCACACACTGTGTCTTTGATGTAGAAAATTTAAAGCTGTTTTCATATGCCCATTTTTGTATTTTATTAAGACATTGTTGAAGCTGCCGTTCAATAGTATTCATATGTTTGGATCTGTAGCAAATTAAAAAGTCGTCAACGTAAAGAGAGCAATCAACAATGAAGGAATGTGAACTGGAATGTGAACTAGAAGGAATGCTAGAATAGTTTTAGCACCGTGGCAAATACAGCTCATTGAAGTAACAAGTATACCACTCAAAGTTTACAAAGCACTCTTTTTCCATACATTTTTATATTAATTTTTTCTGCTTAACTGTCTTGTGACTATTCCCAACTTACTTCTGTCAACAAAAATATGTCTCTCATATTCTTAAAACTGAATATTTTACAAAAAAAAAAAAAGAAACCAACAAATTTTTAAAATCCATCATTAAAAATTAAATCACTTTAATAAAAATGTAATATTCAGCTAACTTTATTTTCCGCATGAAATATTTCCTGCTTGGAATATTATTTTATGTTGACCTTTTCACAATCATTATTTTGTAGTGAACACAAGATTAAACATTGCTTTAGAAAATGTCATTATTTTAAAAAATGTTTATTGAATGTTCATCAGAGAGTAACGCGTTGCATATCTGTGTCCTTGCAATGGTGTATCAAGGATAGGGGCAGTGATTTCAGCGGTCAGAATCGAATCCGACAGGAAGCGAGTGAGTCTGCTGCTTGACATTGATGTCACAGGAATAGGGGCCATAATTGCCGGGGCTCAGCCAGAATTGAATTCGTCAGGGATTGAGTGTGCCTGCTGCTGTTGCGCGGTGTAGATGACACAGGTGGATGAGACAGAATTTAATCCGCCAGGGAGTGAATGTGACTGCTGCTGTTGTTCTGTGTAGATGTCATAGGTAGATGAAAGTCCGCGTTCACTCCAAATGCTGATAATCTCCATAGTTTGATCCTGCCTTTTATGTTGCAGTAGATCAGTAGGATGATCATTGTCAATGCAGCACCTACTCCAAAAGCCATGGGAATCACTAAAATGGGAAGGGAAGGAGTACATATGATTGCAGATTATAGTTTTGTAACACATGTAAGTTTCAGGATTGTGAGAAGGAGAGTAATAATCTTTAGACATGCTCTGTTCATTATTGGAGATTGCAAAGGTATGATATAACCACCCGAATCTTGACTTTCAAATAAACTTTGCGAGTCTTGATTGGTAGAGGAATTTTGGTATATGTTTTCTAGATTTAAAAGAGAAATTTCTTCACTAATTTCAAAATCTGACAATCGCACATTGTTTCCAAGTTGACGCAGTTTTTTTGTATATTTTCACAGTAGTGATGATAATCAGACACAATAACAAAAAACAAAAAGAATACAGAGCAATGTAATGAGGAAAAGACAAACCTGGGGCAAGAAATGTTGGACTTTCGATGACAGGTGTAGTGGTACTACCGATGGGTGATGCGGTACTATCAAGTGGCAACAGTGGCATGGTGAAAGATGAAGCGGTGGTGCTGATGGAAGGTGGTATGATGGTAGGTGGCATGGTGGCCATTGGTGTAGCGGTGACATGGTGGCCAATGGTGTAGCGGTGGTAGGTGGCATGGTGATGGGTGGTGTAATGACGGTGTTGGTGGTAGGCGTCTTGGTGATGGGTGGTAGGCGGTTTGGTGCTGGTGGTAGGTGACAGTGATGGATGGTGCGGTGGTGCTGGTGGTAGGTCACATAGTGATGGATGGTGTGGTGGTGCCGGTGGTAGGTGACATACTGATGGATGGTGTGGTGGTAGGTGGTGTGGTGATGCTGGTGGTAATTGGTGGCATGGTGATGGTGTGGTGGTAGGTGGTTTGACGATGGATGGTGCAGCGGTGTTCGTGGTAGGTGACATGTCGTCGGAGGGTTTGGTGGTGGCGCTGGAGCTGATGGTGTCGTTCACAATACCCTAAAATAAAAATCAAGAGGGCCAAGATGGCCCTGTGTCGCTCACCTGATTAAGATGGCTGTGTTAGGCATAATGACAAAAAATCTGGCATCTAAAGTGTTTTTCTAACATTTGACTAAGTGACCTCTATTGATCCAATTTAAGGGAATTCATGCAGTCATCATTAAAAGAAGACTGGGACAAAAATGAAGGCCTCTAGAGTGTTCACAAGATTTTTATAAGATTTGACCTGGTGACCTAGTTTTTGACCCCATGTGACTCTTTTTCGAACTCATCCAATATATCAATTAGACAAACATCCTGACCAAATCTATTGAAGATTGGGCTAAAACTGTGGCCTCTTGAGAGTTCACAAGGTTTTTTTCTAAGATTTGACCTGGTGACCTAGTTTTTGATCCCACATGACCCAATTTCAAACTCATGCAAGATATCATGTAGACAAACATCCTAACCAAAATTTATGAAGATTTGGCCAAAACTGTGGCCTCTAATGTATTCACAAGGTTTTTAATTTGACCTGGTGGCCTCAATGTTTTTCTAAGATTTGACCTAGTGACCTAGTTTTTGACCCCACATGACCCAATTTCTAAATCATCCGAGATATCATGTAGACAAACATCCTGACCAAATTTTATGAAGATTGGGCCAAAACTGTGGCCTCTAGAGTGTTCACAAGCAATTGTTGACGACGCACGACGGACGAAAGGCGATCACGAAAGCTCACCCGAGCACAAGTGCTCAGGTGAGCTAAAAATCAAAAACAAGTGATGATCAGCTAATTTGCAGTGTTTTAAGGGCAATTTGGAACCAACATTCAACCTCAATCCCCACCTTAAAAAGTATATATCACTAAATCCTTCAAACGACACATTCTTTCCCAACCCAAGTGCCCCGTCACTTTTCCCCAGAGAGTGAAAAACACTGATTTGGAAAAGATATTAACATTTCAATAGGGAATGGGATCTTTTGCTTTTTTTTAGAACAGCATCACAGACAAATAAAAAAGCTCGATAAACATCCAACAATAACAGCATTTATTTTCTTAAATGGAATTTTGATGCATATTTAACTCAAACAGTGAGTAGAGGTTAATTTTAAAATACCCCCGAAAACTTGTTAGTAGCCGTTTATGTTATCACCGTTGACCGTATTTTGGAATGAACGCTGCTCTCTTTAGATCGAGATGATCTTCAGCTTGCGAATTTGCACAATTAATTATAAATTGAATTGTTACATCACATAAGTTCAAATATTTGAATAGTATTTTATGTTGAAATATGCACCGATCTCGTTATTACCACGAAAACTTGTTAGACCATCATATTTTGGGAGGCAAAATAAACTAATAAAATAATAAAACTTACTTCACAAACTGATGGTACTGAGGCCCCGTTCAGCAGAGATACAGGTTTTGCGTTGACTTAATCAGCACATTTCATAAGTTTTTAATCATCTTTGTTAATAACGGCCAAGATTCCGCTCAGATTTGTTAGGTCAATTGTCGCTCCCGCGCTAAATCTGATGACTTCAACACGCTCTATTTGGGATCCTGCGGGACTGGAAACAGTATAGCATCCAGACTCTTTAAGAATGAATAAACAATCATCGCGACATATCTTCTCTATGCACGCTAACGTTAGTGCGAATAATGCACAAATTTCAAAACTTAGTGAAAATTTCATCATGGCTGTCGCACGCGCGTAATGTTCAACGTACACACATATTTTAAAGAAATATCATAGCCACTATTTAAAATCTGCATGATTGCTGGTGTATATAAAATCTATTGGGTGCTACTGTATATAAATTCAAAACTTATTTACATTTTTAGCTCAACTGAGCACAACGTGCTCAAGGTGAGCTTTTGTGATCGTCCGTCGTCGTGTGTCGTGCGTCGTCAACAATTTGCTTTAAACGACATCTCCTCTGAAACCGCTGGTCAGAATTTAATGAAACTTAGCAGGAATGTTCCTTGGGGGAGGCTCTACAAATGTTGCTAAAATAAAGTTGATCCATGAAGAACTCTGGTTGCCATGGCTACAAAAACTTTAAAAATCATCTCCTTCAAAACTGCTGGCCAGATTTCAAAATAATTTGGTACAGATGTTCCTTGGGTCAACCACTACCAGAGTTGCTAAAATTATTCCGATCCGTAAAAAAACATGGCCACCAGGGGCGGGGCTTATTTGCCTTATATGTATATAGAGAAACCTTTAAACAACATCTCCTCTGAAACCACTGGACAGAATTTGATTAAACTTGGCAGGGATGATCCTTGGGTCAACCTTCACAAAAATTGCTAAAATAAACTTGTTCCATGTAGAACTCCGGTTGGTAACAAAAAGAGAAAACCTTTAAAAATCATCTTCTTCAAAACTACTGGCCAGATTTTAAAATAAATTGGTATAGATGTTCCTTGGGTCAACCTCTACCAAAGTTGCTAAAATTATTCCGATCCGTAAAAAAAACATGGCCGCCAGGGGCGGGGCTTATTTGCCTTATATGTATATAGAGAGACCTTTAAACGACATCTCCTCTGAAACCGCTGGACAGAATTTAATGAAACTTGGCAGGAATGTTCCTTGGGTGAGGCTCTACAAAAGTTGCTAAAATAAAGTTGATCCATGAAGAACTCTGGTTGCCATGGCCAAAAAAAAAGAAAATAATTTGAAAACTTTAAAAATCATCTTCTTCAAAACGACTGGCCAGATTTTAAAATGAATTGGTACAGATGTTCCTTGGGTCCACCTCTACCAAAGTTGCTAAAATTATTCTGATCCGTAAAAAAACATGGCCGCCAGGGGCGGGGCTTATTTGCCTTAAATGTATATAGAGAAACCTTTAAGCAACATCTCCTCTGAAACCACTTGACAGAATTTGATTAAACTTGGCAGGCAGGAATGATCCTTGGGTCAACCTTCACAAAAGTTGCTAAAATAAACTTGATCCATATAGAACTCTGGTTGCCATGGCAACAAAAAGAAAAAAAATATGAAAACTTTAAAAATCATCTGCTTCAAAACTACTGGCCAGATTTCAAAATAATTTGGTACAAATGTTCCTTGGGTCAACCTCTACCAAAGTTGCTAAAATTATTCCGATCCAATTAAAACACATGGTCGCCAGGGGCGGGGCTTATTTGCCTTTTATGTATATAGGGAAAACTTTACAGGGATCATCTCCTTTAAAACTACTGGCCAGATTTCAAAATGTTTTAATACAGACTGATGTTCCTTGGGTAACCGTATACTCAGGTGAGCGATCCAGGGCCATCATGGCCCTCTTGTTATAACATTGTTCATGCTTATAAATTTATTATATTTTGCGACTAGATTTTTGTGTGTGTGTTTAATTAAATTTGTGACTATCAAATTGTTCACGGGTGGAGATTTATTACATTTTGTGATAATAAAATTGCTCGTGTCTGAAGATTTATCGACGCGTTGTCTGCGTTTGCTCATTATTTTGATTAGATTTGTAATAATATTTGTAATAATAAAATGTTCATGGGGGGGGGGGGGGTATTATTATTTTTGTAAGACCATGTTCAGAATTTCAGAATATTTTAATGTATACACTTAAATTTTTTTTTTTTTAAAAAGTTGCGTCGCTAGGTTTCGAAACACTGTCAGTTGAGTGGGACAGTGAGAGAAGAGGCAGAGCGCGCTACCTATTGAGCTATTTCTACCTCACATGTTTTAACATGTTCTTAACCAGTATAATATATTTTACAGCTGAAAGAGACTGTTACATTTATTGATCTTTTTTCTTATTTAATGTAATTCTAATTATATAAATAAAAAAGAGTCGCAATCAAGTACATTTTAACATTAAGCTTAAATATTGTATAAAAAGATCTTATGAAAATCGCGTGAACTCGTAATGAAAATCACGTTGGTATCTATTTCCGCCTACCGCACTCATGGAGAATTGTACCAATTTTACCTTTGCTGTAATTATGTTGCTAGTTATTGGAGGAGAGTGTCAAGAATGTCAAAATTTACATAGAGTATGCAACGAAAATGCTTGCTTTATCGCTTGGGAAACTCTTCATTCGGGATGTTGTTTTTTTTTTTTGGCATGACAAAAACTTGAAAATAGAGAGAATCACGTTCGAGAGGTTTCCCAACAGTAACATTTACGTAGATAACATTCCAAACATCAACACAATTTCCGTTAACGACAGGAGTGGAGTAAAACCTGACTGCACGTTCGTAAAAGGCTTACCCTTTGTGCCAAGAACAGATAACTCACGAGAGATAGAATGTAATCTAGTGAGTATTTTTTTCTTCATTTTTTAAAGCATAAACGTTTTACCTGTGATCAATCAAAATTTCACTTTACACTTTAAATCATTTTTCTACGTTGGATAGATATTTCAAGTTTTGAGCGAAAACGTTTGTTATAAATAAACATATTATAAAAACTTTCAATTCTGAGTAATGATGTGTTCAAGTCATATTAGCCTGTAATATAAACTAATATTATTAGTTTATGAACTTGCAATTCTTATAAATTGATATCACTGAGATGATTTAGCAAACTTTTAGTATTCTTGCTCTTAAACTAATATATCAAGAGTCATAAGGAGTCTATATCTATATACTGTTCTCATGGTCTTTGGGTTTGGTATAAAATAAACTTGCACATGTTATGTTTATTAACTTGAATAGGTTTATATATAAATTGAACAGGTCAACAAGAAGGGTATACTCCATTCAAATATTTGTTGCTGCTCAAATTGTATCTTTAAATTGTTTTATAAAGAACCTGTTCTTTATATTTAGAACTCTGCATTGTAATAATGGTTGTAAATGAGATGCATGATTAATTTTTCAGATGCCGCAGAATCTCAAAGATGCGACTGCAACTACAACTTTTATAAACGCACCCTCTCCTGCAGCCGCATCCTCTCTTGAAATTACGACCTCTCCCAATGTTGCATCCTCTCATATAGTCACGCCCTCTCCTGCATCCCCACACGCAGACATGTCCTCTCACGCAGTCATGTCTTCTCATTTGAGCATGTCCTCTCAGACAAGCGCACCCTCTCATGTGCTTACATCCTCTCATGCAGCCATGTCCTCTCATGTGAGCATGTCCTCTCAGACAAGCACAACCTCTCCTATTTCACACCTCTCTAAGCCTGATGCGAATTCTACAAGCTATTTTATTTATCATATTCATAATTTCTTTGGCTTTAAGCCTGGGAATGGCAACATATATTTTGCTGGAAAGAATAAAAAAGGCAAGAAAAATACCAGTTAAATCATATACTCTACCAAGTCAACAGGAGTTAACAGAATTTACTCTGCAAGATAGATTGTCTCTTTCATCTTTGGAAAATGAGTATGAAGAACCTATATTTATAGCCAACTCCAACATAACCAGATTTAATCATAACAAAGAATTTTTATTTTTCAAATTGCTTATACTTCCTTATAATTTCTTATCAGTGCAATATTTTTCATGATATGCATACAATAAGCCTCAATTTTCAAATTGCTTATACCTTCCTTATAATATTTAATTTTATTATACTATTTTATGATTATATTGTTCATCAATTGGAAATTTAAAATTTTTATGTTCCCGAACAAATATGCTGTTATGTTTAATCACTATATTAATTATCAATTAATTGTTTTATCTTGTCAAATACCTATGTGATCTTGTCATATACAATTTCTTTATGTACACAGCATGTGCTATCTTGCCATGTTAAAGTTCTGTCCTACCAAGTATCATGATCCTAGGCTCTATGTATGTGCTATCCGGTCAAAACTACCTGCTGTCATGTCGAAATGACATGATCTCCTTTCCAAGCAGCATCATATCATGTGAAGAGTGCATGCTGCTTTGTTGAAACTGCATGCTATCTTGGTCATATGACATGCTATCTTGGTCTGTTGACATGCTGTCTTGGTCATATGACATGCTGTCTTGTTCAAATGGCATTTTGTCTTGTTCAAATGACATGCTATCTTGGTCATATGACATGCTGTCTTGTTCAAATGGCATTTTGTCTTGTTCAAATGACATGCTATCTTGGTCTGTTGACATGTTATCTTGTTCAAATGACATGCTATCTTGGTCAAATGACATGCTATCTTGGTCTATTGACATGCTGTCTTGGTCAAACGACATGTTGTCTTGTCAAAACGACATTTTGTCTTGTCAAAAGAGCATTCTGTTTTGTTGAAAGCTGTGTCTTGACAAAAAATCTTTTTGAATTGCCTTCTTAAAATCTTACATTGCTTTGTCCAAACGATAACATATCGCGTCCAAAGTCCAAAGACACGAGAAAGTAGTCCTACATATTTTTTCGAACACGTGGTATTTTGTTGAACAGTGCGGCTTTTAAATCACGATTTTATGGTTTAATGATTGATGAAAAAGCATAAATATGGACGTCGTTTTACGTAAAATTGGATTAGAACATCTTGAAAGTTTATTTTCTCGGGAAAAAATAACGCCTGACATTGTTTGCAAGATGTCGTTGTATGAAATGAATTGCCTTGGACTGAGAGACAGAGTTGACATTATGAGATAACGGATAGCTTGTGTTCCATACGGATCTTCGGAACCCATCTCTCATCAAAGCACTTTTGGTGGAGCGCCTTCATATGTGATACCAAAGGAAAACCTCGAACTACTAATCAGCATCGGGTTTAAAATATTTGAAATTGCTCAAATACTGGGTATTTCTGAAAGCACAATTTACAGACGAATGCGCATTTTTGGACTTAGTAAATTAAACTTCACAGAAATCAGTGATGAGGACTTGACAGAAATAGTGAAACAAACCCTTCAGGAGTTCCCTAAATCTGGTGAACGGATGTTGACCGAGATCCTACGTCAGAAAAATATAAATGTAAGATTTATTTTATATACATTAATTTAAAGTACAAAAATATTAAATTATCTACTCAAATTTAGTGACAATGTTTCTTAGATATTTCCCTGTCTTGACAAATCAATTTATATAAATCTAAACTATGGACGTTCATTTCTAAAAATAAACCATTTCAGATATTCAGACTACGGGTATACCATTCAGGGCCTAATTTGTGTTAGTCGAAATTGATAATGTTCCCCGTGGATGTGTTATACAGAGATCTACGCGATCTACCTTTTTTACGTCGATTTAAGCAAGGTGTTTTCATGGCCTTCACAAGCTTAAAGTATTGATCCAATCCAGGAACAGCCAAGAGGGTATAAGTTAAAGAACTTGTATTCTCCTTAACGGGATTCGAACCCACAACCTTCAGATCCGCAGTCGTATACGCTACCGCTGTGTATTCAATTGTTTTGTTTATCTTCTCTTAGGGATTCTACTGGTCGTTCATATTTAACGTTTTCCGACTTAATGCTTTTAAATTAATATTTAACATTAGTGACACGTATATTGTTATGTCTCAAATTAGGAAATGCACTTATCGGAATTGAATATATATAGGGATGATCCACATGAAGATACTGTTAACACGCCATAAACAAAATTTTTGTTTCTTTTGTGCTTTAAATCCTAAATAATATCTTTTCTCCATTACATCAAATAAATTATCATTCATCTTTTCTTTAGGTTGAAAGATACCGCCTTAGAGATATTCTTCGCATGCATGACAAAGATGGACTAGCGGAAAGACGGATTGGCCGTCTTCACCGACGGATCTACCATATCCAATGTCCGAATGAAATTTGGCATTTCGATACAAATCATAAACTTATAAGGTGGGGATTCATTGTTGCTGGAGCTATAGATGGATTCAGTAGAATGATCACCGTCTTAAAATGCTTAGACAACAACCGAGCCAATACACTCTATGAAGCATTTATAGGAGGAACAGAAGTTTATGGCACACCTTGTCGTGTCCGCACTGATATGGGAATGGAAAATTCAAAAATTGCAGAATTCATGTACGAAAAACGGGGGAGTGGTGGAATTCTAACAGGCAAGAGTACCCACAATCAGAGAATTGAACGACTCTGGCGAGATGTCTAAGACGGTGTGCTTATGCACTACTATACACTGTTTAGTTTCATGGAAGACGAAAATATTCTAGATATACTCGATTCAATCCATGTATTTGTCCTGCATTGTCTACATCCATAAAATCAATGAAAAGCTCGATATCTGGAGAAATGCTTGGGCTACACACAGATTAAGAACTGTTGGTTCTTCACCCCTGCGCTTGTGGACAGCTGGAATTTTAAACAGTAACATGGACACAAATGACATTGTCGAACAGTCGAGTGATAGCATAGACCTTCCAACTAATGAAATGCCCATTTTAGATCCACAATATCCACATATTACAGATGAATGTTTACTTAAATTAGCTTCAGAATGTCCTCGTAACTGGGTTTGCTCCAACTTTGGTATCGGCGTCTATCACAAAGCGTTGGATATTGTGTCAGAGTGGCCAAATGGTTAGACCAACAACCACTAACAATGTGGGCTTTAGCCCGAGTGTACATGAAATGTTCGGCTTTGTGAGCTGCTGTACATCAATATCAACCAACTTACCTAAACCGTATCTGTTGTCGGTTATTCGTTCAAGTCTCTTTAACAAAGATGTTCGGTTTCAATGCAGTCACCCCCTGTTTATACAATTCCTATAAAAAAAACGTTTCTCCGAACAAGCAGTTCATAAAATATTCATATACTTTATAAAAAATATGCATAAACTGATTTAGGATCAAATAATAACAGTATGTGTTAACTGACGCCCTATACTTTTTTAGCTCAGTAAATACACAGAATATTAGGTATTTCTATGTTATTTTCAGATACAATGTGAGTACAAACTTGAAATAATAATAATTATTATCATACTGTTATCCTATTGATTTCTTTCCATTACATGGTTTAAGTAAGATCTAAAATCCCCAATTTGTATCCGAGACAAAACTCACCACTTTATTGTACTTATACAAATGTACAACTACAGATTTATTTTCTTAATAAAGCATTTCAATTTCAGGCTATTTAGTCTAATCATTAAATCAAATGTATTAGAGAAATTTTATACAGACAATATTTGACCAGTACGTACAATCTTAGCACGAAAGGATCAGTTACAATTATCTGCCTTATATGAATTTCCAGTATACGAAATTGTGTTAGTATGGTAGTTATGGTTGATTCAGATACCATTTCCTTTAAAAGGTTTATCACAATTATGAAGTTTATCAGATCTAGAGGAATTCCAAAAATGACGTCACCGGATGTAATTTTCTTCTTAACCAGCAAAAGAACAATGATATACCATGTCTTAAACATCTATGTAAAAACATGGCGTGTTATGACGAGGGATATTGAAGTTGGTCGACTTTTGCCGATATTTGCCGAGCCCATTTGGGTTCGTCTACTTCCAGGTATCAGAATTATCATGAAACGTAATTTACTTTGCTAGACCTTGCCTCAAGTTCCATTAAACTCCTTAGATATAAATTGTTTATTGGTATAAAAGTATAAAATGTTACACAAGGGATTCTTTATACGATCCGAAGTAATGGCATGAACCACTGGCGGATTCAGAAGTGTGTGTGTGGGGGGGGGGAGGGGGTCATTACTCGTTAGAATGCCATATAAATCGCAGTCGGCACTGTAGCTAGTCACTTTCATTGTCACAGCCTAAATGATTTTAATATAGCGTCCAAACCTCAAATTCCTACGGCACTGGGACTATATATACTAACAAGTGACCAAGCATTTAAAATGTCTATGGTGATGGTACCAAACACGACTACTCTTCGAGAGAGGGAAATACAAATAAAGAAGAGATATTCTGCAAATTCGTAGCTGTTTATTAAAATATGTTATCGTCTAACTAAGAAAAATAAAAAAAACTTGTTGACACATTTCTTATCATTAGAGTCTCCATAGAAACATTTGTCCTTGATTTTTTTTTATAATACAAACATATTGACAAGAGTTACAAAACGAATCCATGTCTAAATTATATATAATATATATATATATTATTTCTGTTTTATAAGTATCCCAAACAACATGGATGTATTATGTAATGGTATTTTTTTTATTTTTTTTTCAGAATTATTTGTTTAATCCTATACATGTACACCAAGAAATTAGCTTTGACTATATAATTATAAATGAGAACTCTGCTCATTCTAGAACGATGACAATAAAATACCCCAAAATACTACTGTGTCGTCACTGCTACCATTTGTCTTAAGAAATAAAAGAAAGGGCAATAACTCTTAACAAAAGGGCCAAAATGACCCTGTATCATTCACCTGACAATGATTGCTGTGGTATCTAAAGATCTGCCACGGTGACCTACTTTCTGACCCCATGTGACCCAACTTTTAACTCATTCAAGATTTCATGTAAGCCAACATACTGACCAAGTTATATAAAAGATAGGCTAAAAAATGTCGCTTCTAGAGAAGTCCAAATATTTTATTAAGATTTGCACTGTTTACCTACTTTTTGATCCCATGGAACCCATTTAAGAACTTCTCAATTTCATATTAGTTTGTTCCTGATGACACAAGTTCTATGAAAGTGGGACCAAAATGTGGCCTCTACTGTGCTCACAAAATTTTTTCTAAGACTATTTATTGACTCAACATGACCATCTTTCGAACTAATCTGAAGTATCATAAAGACAAACATCCTGACCAAGTTTCATGATGATTGGGCCAAAAATGTGGCCCTTAGAGTGTTCACAAGGTTTTCCTAAAATTTGACCAAGTGACCGAGTTTTTGATCTCACATGATCCGATTTTAAACTCATCTGAGATATTATGTAGACAAATATCCTGACCAAGTTTCGTGAAGACTGGGCCAAAACTGTGGCCTCTAGAGTGTTTTACAAGCAAATTGCTGAAAACGGAAACGTACAACAAATAAAAATGTGATCACTAAAGCTCACCCTGAGCAAAAGTGCTCAAGTGAGCTAAAAATCAAGCAAATCAATACATGCCAACAATATGCCCAACAAGACTTGCAAAGTTTAATCAAAATCAGACTAATGGTAGCTGAGAAATAGGGCAGACGAATCTTGTCTACAGACAGACCGACTGACCTGACTTCAATATTGTCCAATATACTTTGTATCTGGAAATAGAATAAGAATATTAAAATGCATAAAAGACATACACAAATATGTAGGTATTTGCTTAAATGATAATAGCAAAACATTAAATTATTTTTTTTCTTTGTTCAAGATACGATAAAATTTGTACTGTCTCAAAAAAGAATATTCAACTACAGGTTGTTTTTCTTCTTCAAAAATACATACAAACCATGTTAAAACCAATTAAAGTTGAATTTAAATGCTATAAAATGTATATATTTTAGTATAGATATAACGGCTATTTTTGTTAATTGTGTATTTTCCATGCATGTTTGAGAGTCTTTCCAACTATTCCTTAGTAGCAATTCATAAGTTACAAACTATGATAAAAACATTTTGAAAACAATATTTTGATGTTATTACATTATTTTAAATGTAATCTTTCCAATTATTTTATACAATGATTTGCTCAACAAAATTAAGCCAACAGTGATGTTTTACCATGGGCTAAATCTCTGAAACAAGGGCGGTGACCATTGATTATTAATTAATATATATATATATATATATATATATATCTTTTAAATATAACTTAGAGTACTTACATGCAAAAATAAAATACAACCGGTTGAAACTTTTTTTTTCAAATATGAGATACTTCAATGTGGACTGAAGAAGCTATGTAACCTCTGTGATAAAGCCAAGTATAATCAACTTCATTACCTGGAGTTTTAACAGTTGAACATTTAAACAAAGTTGGCCAAACAAATTTAAAAAGTTGGCCAAAGTTTCATTTTATTTTTAAGGGGAGATAAATTTTGTCTACATGTACCTAAGGGTTATGGCCAATGATGGACAGTAGTCCTAGTGATAGTAAATCATTTTGTGAAGTTCAATAAGTTAAGAAGTTCTGGTCAATGTTAGTGAAATAAGGTTACAGTTACAAAAGTTTTTCATGCTATTTCTTTTTATAAAGAATGGAGATTTAAATCTAGTCAAATCTGACCTAAGAATTATATCCTTTACCAGAAATGTGGTCCTTGTAATAGTGTCCATGTATGTGAATTTGACAACAGAAGCTTGATAGTTTAGAAATAAGGTCCAAGGTTTATTTTCATGAAGACTTCTCCAAGAACTACTCTAATAAGGTCACCAGAGTGTTGAAGATATGCCTTTATTTGACACCATGTAAAACACATGAAGCAGATGGTGATGAATCAATCACAAAAATTAATGTGTAGATAAGTAAAACATAAAGAAATGAATTACATAAAAAAAATAATTAAGTTATTCCTTCATGGTTTCTTACCACTGAGCAGTAATGTTTATCATCTAAAGACATGACAAGAGGACAAATCGCTCACCTGAGAAATATTGCTTTCTGATCACCATCGCTTTTTACAGCATAGTCATATTGAATACAAAATCTATAAGATTCGTGCAGACATACAGCGATATAATTGAATTTTTACAACAAGATTGTACCTATGATCCATAAAGCTAAGATACCCCTAGGGTGGGACAAATTTTGACCCTAGAGCTACGATGAACGATTGATTTTCATTTGGCCATGTGACTCACTGAATATGTAAACTTCAGGCCGTTAAGTATCTGACAAGATTTTATTTTTCTATACAATTCTACATTAAATCAAGTAACCCTGGGACGGCCAATTTTGACCCAAGGGCCATGATTTGAAACCCTTGGTTAATATCCATAAGGCAATGTTACACACAACATATCTCAACTTGTGTTTCTGATTTTTCCTCATTTGCTATACAAGTCTATGAAAAATCAAGTGACCCCTGGGGCGGGGCCAATATTGACCCTAGACCATGACTTGAACAAACTTCATAGAGGTGCACTAAGCCTTGTTACACACCAAATATCTGAACTCCAGGCCCTGTGGTTAAGACAATTTTTCATGTGTTTCCTATATAAGCCTATGTAAAGAAAGAAAAGAAGAATATTCCATTGAAAACAAACAATTGTTTAAAAAATAGCAAAGAAAAACCAAGTTTGAAAAGGAGCATATTTGTACAGTTTAATTGAAGAGTAACTTGTCTTTTCAAAAGTGATTTCCAATTTGAAAGTGATTAAGTTTTTAAACCTTGTTATTACAATATGTGAAAGACTTAAGAGAAAGAGAAATTAACAAAAAGATTTATACAGAAAATCCTTATTTGAACCTGAGGGCCATAAAAAAGTTATGGCATTATATCACTCACCAGAGTACATAAGCTTACATGTTACCTCCAGAAGCAACCAGATTAATATACAAAGATTTTATTATGTGGACTTGACTATTTGAGTTTACAGTCGCTTTGAAAGTATTTCAGTCATACAGCAGCATCCAGCTAATTACTGGTGGAGAAAGACTCCAAATGCACAGAGGCATCTGGGTAAAACCACAGACCTACCATAAGCCAGTTTGAAGGCTTCCTCAAATGAAAATCCAAATGACCCTGCCGGGATTCAAATCCACACTATGAGGATCTGAGAGTTAGTGACTTTACCCTCTCGGCCATGGAGAACCCTTAATTATGTATAGTCCTACATTATCAACTTTATTTTTGGAATAATAATGGTAGATAGACATGGGGTGACCATTTGTACCAAAAGAACTTTTAACCATTGCTTTTATAAAAAGAATATTGAAATTTTCTGTCTAGAGTATATAAGGAAAATAGTCTATTCCCTAGTGGTCTCATTTTTTTACTATGCAGACAGCCACAAGGTGAACATTTTAATTTGCCAATGGCTTCCGAGAAGAATTTAGAAATTTTCTTTACCGAATATACAAGGAAATATACCAACCCTGTAGAGGCATTTTTAAGAAATCAACTTCATATTAGCTATAATGGTAGACAGCCTTTTGATGACCATTTGTGCTTAATGAAATTCTGGTCATTTGCTTCATAGAAACATGATCTTGAAATTTTCTATATAGACTGCTAGTCAAGGTACACAAGGTAATCCTAATAGCTCACCTTCAGCACATTCTAATCTGTTGAGCTAAAAAGGGGTAAAACTGCCAAAATTGACAGTATCAAAGAAACTGACTGTAGCAGAAATCTTAACCATCCCAGGAAATTAAGTTGAACAAGAGTTGTTGAAAAGACACATATGCCTCCTTTTGCTCCCCCTACCCCCAAAACTAAAGTAAGCCAGAATCAAGGATCCCATTTGAACTAATCTGGGTTCATGTTTGACAAAGTGACAACAAAACTGATACAGATTAAAGGGATTATCTACTTTTCATGACAAGTTTTAGAAAGTAGGATCAAGACAAATACACTGCAGAAAATTTTCAAGATTCAAGGTCATGGCCTTTGACCAAGTGACCCCAAAATCAATAGGGATCATCTACTAGTCATGACCATCCAACTT
This sequence comes from Solen grandis, assembly GCA_021229015.1. Lineage (NCBI taxonomy): Eukaryota > Metazoa > Mollusca > Bivalvia > Adapedonta > Solenidae > Solen > Solen grandis. Next base: position 59,405,768 of record CM037787.1, on the reverse strand, counting down.
ATTAAATTCATAAAATTGATACAATACTAAAGATAAAGTAACAGAACAGCATAAATTTAAGTGAGACAGCATCACATTTAATATATTGAGACATACTAGTATATATTTTTTTTTCTTTCTTTTTTTTTTTTCTTTTTGGCATGAAACTTAAAAGGAAAATGAAAATGAAAGGAGCAAATGAGCCTATCTTTACACTTGAAAGATAATACACACTGCAAAGATATTTTTATAGATATATATACCAGTAGCATCTTAACCCTTTCCCTCATACAAAAGACCATA
>CM037787.1:59377472-59405386 GCA_021229015.1 Solen grandis | reverse complement strand
GATTCTAAAACCAACAGTGGCAGACAGCACATACGTTCCTCCACAGTCTGAGTCACTTGTTGATGTTTATGTTGAAAGGACTGTAGAAGATGACCTTGAGGCTTTCTACCTTATTCAGGCCAGTGAAGTTTTTAAGGAGAAATATCCTTTGATGATGGCTCCTGTCCTTGTTGGCATCAATTCTGGTACAACTTGCAAGGCAAGGATTCTAAATCCATATCCTTCTGAAGTCACTCTTCAGCAGGATGCTGCAATAGCTGTAGCTGAGCGCAAGTAGTTATAGATTTGAGCGTGTCTAGGCCACCCCCCTAAATTTTTTTTCAATGCTTATACCCCCCTCTAGAGGGGCCCCTCGAAAAAATGAAAAAATGAAAAAATGAAAAAATGAAAAAAAAAAAAAATAAAAAAATCAAAAAAATCAAAAAAATCACACTAATGTAAAATTTAAAAAAACACATGTGTAAACTTTTAAAAAAACAACAATGAAAAAAAATAAAAAATTTTATGCTTGCGTTTTTTCCTGAATCCCTTTTTACATTTATATAAAAATCCTCACTCTGAATATGGAGGAGGGTTTTCTAACGTATTATAAAAATTCAATATTATACAGTTTTTATATTTTTGGATATTATCTCCATTGCCTCTTTTCTCCCCTGTTTTATTAATTTTTGCTTTTCTTCTTTTGAATAGTTTTTTGGAACCGCAGAGTTTTTTGTTAATTGTTTAAGCTCATTATATTTTTCTAATTCATCTAATATAAGTTTAAATTCTTGTTCAGATATCTCTCCATCTGTTAAAGCTTTAGAGATTAAATTTTTTATACTATTTAATTTACTGTTAGCAATAGTTTTAATATTATCATGTTTTTTAATTTTATTCATAAATTTAAGCCTAACAATTTTTACAGAGGCTCCAACTCCTCCGCATACAAGAGCGACAATTTCTAACGGAAATAGAATAGGAACAATTAAACCAATAGTTCCTATAATTATACTAGCAGACATAAAAGCTGTGTCTACTCCATCTGTTATATTTATCCCTCTTTTATATTTTTTATATAATGCTTTACGAGTATCTCTCTCATTAATTAATGTTTTTTCAATCTCTGAGATTTTTTGCAATCTATAATTTTGACTTGGTTCCTGGAGTTCACTATTTAAATTGGGGTATAAATTTGGGGCTGTTGGTTGCTTCATTTTTATATATATTATTTGAATTCAAACAATAACGAGGCAACAGTATTAACTGCAGTTCCATTATCCACCAGACTAACAAAATTAATAACACTTCCAGCCTCAACTAAAAAAGGGTGTTCAAAATTATCATGTTTTGCTGTTGTTGTATGCAAAGTAATCTCACACTCTCCCAAAAGCTCCCCATCCACCAACACACCAACTCGCACTGCACCACTTGTCCTTTTACTCGACAGGCCAATACCAGTAATATGACTACGCCTCATCACAACATAACCAACATCTTTTTGTCTGCCGGCATTTCCAAATGAAAACACCTCACCAACAAATAAAGAACCTTTTGTTTCAGCACTTATTGTAATGTTTTTTAAGGATTTCTCTACTCTTTTTACCACATGGTCTAATCTTGTTAAAATGTTAAATAATTCACTGTCAAAATTTGACTTTAAATTATTAAATAATTCACTGTCTAAATTTGACTTTAAATTATTAAAATATGAAGCTATCTTACTCTCATCTGGTATATACTTTTTAAAGTCGAATATACTCATTTTTATGGAATAAAATTCCAGCTGTGAAACATTACGGAATAATTTCTAAAATACAACTCATTGGTAATCCATGATTATCTATTTTTTTTCCCCATTCATCACAAACACTTATATTTAATTCAGAAATATTTCCTTTAGTTAATTTTTTATACTCTGGATTATTAAAGTTTGTATTAACAATATCTCCAAATGATTTATTTTCAATTGGAACAACTCCTAGGATATTACTAGGAGAACCATTAAAAAAATTGTAAGCACTATTTATTTGTTCAAGGTGAACATATAATTGTTTATAAGGAGCTAAATCTATTGATTGTTCACCATGGCATGGGAAGTTAACAAGAACTTGCGGATAACGACGAGTCTCTTTAAATCCTAACATTTCTCTTAATTCTTTGGTTATTAATAATCCATATGATAACTCAATATTTGTAGTGCCTACCCTTCTAGTTGTTGTTGTTGGGTATCCTTCTGCTTTTAAACAAGCAATACCATTTTTTTCATCAACAGTTAATGTTATTCTGCTGTCAAAATCTTTAAATACATCAACTATTTGTTGAAAATTATAAAAACCATCTGAAATTATTTTTTTGGGTGGTGGGGAGAGGTGTGATTGAGTATCAAGCCATTGTCCAATTAAATTATACCAACCTATAGTATAAGTAAAACTCCTCAATCCAATTTTCTTATCTCCACATTCGTTATCTTTATATTGTTGTAGGTTTATAGGTTTATCAATATTAGAAATTATATGATACATTTTTTACAGATAAAAAATGATTCCACAAGAATTTAAATATAATAAGGATATTTCATATAACCCAAAAAACTAAAAAGAATATTAATATTATAAAACAAGAAATAATAATTTCATCAGATGGAAAAAGTTTTAATGTAGATTTCCCTAATATATTTGAAAAATATTTATTACCACATGTTACATCAGAAAAAATAGTAGAAAGGTGGGAGAGTGATTGGATGTTATTTTGGCAGAATCAATTAAACTTTGCTATTTGGTGTTCAACCACAGGTTGTGGAGTTAAAAAATCATATAGAGGTAGGAGGATTAACGGGTTCTTTATTCTTATTCCATATTTATTATCAAACAAGAAGAATATTAAAAGAATTATCTATTTCTCTTCCACAAAATAAAAGTTGGAATGCTTTTAATAATAATTATGATAGAGAAGCTTATGAAAAAATCTGTAGTGAGTTTAATGTAAATCCTAATACAGATTGGAGACATAAAGAAGGTCTTGGAATTGTATATACAACAAGTCATACAGCTTGGGAAAGAACAGATTTTAGAAGAGATAATTCTTCACAACATATAAAAAGCAGCACTTCTCAAAATTTAGATTTATCAAAAATGACATTTGGTCCTGAAGTACCTGGAGGAAGACATTGTGGTATTTCAAAATGTGAATATCTCCCACCTAAAAAAGTTCATATTGATTATCTCCAACAACCAGATGAAATTAGAAACATATGGACAACTTTTATTCTTGATGAATCAAAAGGGTTTACAATAGCAGGAGTTGAAAGAATTAATGAGTCTATAAGAACATATTGTTGGTCTATTCTTGGAGCACAATCTCAAACTAGAACAGATATTTTAGGAACAGGAACGGCATTTGATGCTCAAAAACAATTTTTAGTTAACATTGAAGATGTTATAAACAGTCCTATAGATTTACCTAGTCAAATATTAAGATATGATAACACATTAAAATATGCAAGAAGTAAAGTTGATTATGTTTATGGAATAGATTTGTATATGTCTCCTAGTGATATGGAATTACAAATTGATACAATCCAAGATTATAATAATGAAATTGTAGTTGCAGAAGAAGAAAAAATTCAAACACTTGGAATAAATAATGAAATAAATAATCAACTTATTCCTAAAAAGAAAAATGTTGAACTAATTGGAACAAAAACAAGAAAATCTTTACCAGAACCTACGGACAAAGTCCGCACTACGGGTAAAGTCCGGACTAGTGAACCTCCAATTGAAACACATGAAGATGATAAAATATCTATTATAATAGGAAGTATTACAGCAGGACTTTTAGCTTTATTTATTTATGAATATGTTCTCTAACAACTGTTAGCGAATATGTTCTCTAACAGCTGTATATATCATTCCTACAACTAAAATTAATAAAGCCCATAAATGTTCTCCAAACCATGCAACAACATTTCCTGTTGTTTTTAACAACCATCCTACAATAGCTCCAATAATTCCAGGTAATGCCTCTACCGCTTTTCCTGCAAGTTTTGCTAATAGTTTAGCAATATTTGATAATTGTTTTTTTATCCAATCTCTTACATCTTCTCCTTTCCCAGGAGGTTTAGATGTTCCACCTCCAGGAATAAGAGTTTCAACAATAACACCAATAATCATTCCAAAAGCGGTTAAAATACTAACAATATTTATTAATATTTTTCCTTGTAAATTTTTTTTTTTAATTTTTTTAATTTTTTTTTTCCGCTCTTTCTGATTTATTTTTTTCATATGCTAAGTCTTTATTTGTTTCATTTAATTTGGCTAATTCATTCGAAATATTTTTTTTAATATTAGTTATTTCTCTGAGGACACCATTCATTTCTCTCTTTGTCTGAGGTTCAATAAATGATGTTTCTACTACTTCTTTTACACTAGTTTCAGCCTTTTCAGCTGCATCAGCTAAATCATTCATTTCAATATTTTCTGGAAGTATTTCATTTGCATTTTTTAATTTTTTTCTATCCTCTACTGATATTGGTTCATAACGTATATTCAACAAGTTTCTAATTGCACCTCTTCCAATTTTACCCTCTAGGGTACTTAATTTTATAAAACTATTACCTTTAGTAAGTCTAACATCGTCTTTACCTGGAACCTTTAAATATAGTGTATCATCAGTAAATTTAAAGTTTAAATAATCAACATATTCTGATTCTTCTCCTAAAAATTTAAAATATTTATCAACCATATCTTTTCTCTCTTCTACTATTAATTTTGTTCCTGTATCAACATCAGGGATGTTATCAATATAAGTACTTTGTCTATCATTATTTATAAGAGGAGTTTCCTCATCATCATCATAATCATCTTCATCAAACACAGGATTTTCAAAATCATATCCTCCTTCTGCCATTTTAAACATTAAAAATTCCCTCTAAAAAATGTCGGCTTACGGAGATAAATTAAACCCATACAGAAAAATAAGAGAACCTAGAGGTGTGAAAGGTGTTCGTCAAAGTGTTGTAATAACTAATAATCCTTCAACTATTGATCAAAACCAACACTTGTTAGTAAGATTTCCTAATCTAAGCGGTAATGATGTTATTGTTCCTGGAACAGTCAGATTAGCATTTGAAATTGAAATCAAAAGTGATAGTGATGCAAATGCAACAATATATCCAAACATAGGAAGAGCTATCATCAAGAAAACAACAATACGAATATCTGGAAATGAAGTGATGTCAATTGATGATAGTGATATATTTCATTGTTATATCGATTTATGGAAATCATCAACTGAACGTGTAAATATGGCTTATCAAGGAATTGGCAAAATAAACATGTTAAGACATAGAGTTGGAGCCGGTAATGCTTCCTCGGACAAACAAGATGAAGCCATTGCAAAAGCTTATGGAAATAGATTTTGTATCCCCCTAGATTTTGAATTATTAGAAACGCATATGCCTTTTTATCAAGCTGGTCTAGGAGATAGACTCGAATATGAACTTACATTCAATGAATATAATAAAGTAATTAAATCGAGTGATGTAAATGCTTCTTACGTTATTAAGAATATTTGTTTAGAATTTGATAGTGTTTCTGATATTGAATTATCTAGAATAATTAGAAATAGATTTAGTGGTAAGATGGTTATTTTATATGATAGAATACTTAGACATAGGAAAATAACAAAAAATAAATCTGATACACTTTGGAATATTAATCTTAATATCCCGGCTAGAAGTATGAAAGGTATTCTAATGTTATTTGAAGATCCAGATAGAACATCAACTGAAACTTATTTTAATCCTGAAATAACAAAAGTAGAAATGACAATAGAAGGAGTCCCAAATCAACTATACAGTCAAGGAATGAGAGCTTATCAACAGTGGGATGAGATAAATAAATTCTTTGCTTTGAATTCAAAACGAGATAAAGAAACGAGTATGATTGTAAAAGATTTATATTTAACTGATACAACATTAGAAAAATATCTAACAAACAATTATGCATTATGGTTAGATTTACGTTCAACGGATGATAACTCACTACACGGTTCTGGAAGAAGAATTGAAAATGCATCAGAAGGTATCACAATACAAATAACGAAAGACGCAGGATCGGATGAGCCAATAAATGTTTATCTGTTTGTTATACAAGATGCGCAAATTAATTTTGAAGATGGTAGATTTAGAGAAATTATGTATTAGTGAAGTATTACCTTATGTATACCTTAAGCAATTCTAAGCAATTCTAAGCATTACCTAAGCATTACTATGTATACCTTAAGGTATATATAAGCAATTCTAAGCATTACCTAAGCAATTCTAAGCATTACTAAAGTATTACTAAAGTATTACTTAAGCAATTCTAAGCATTACTATATATACCTTAAGGTATACATAAGTAATTTTAAATAATAAATTAAAAAAATGGAGTTACCAAAATACCCTCATTGTGCAATTATTTGTGGACAAACAGGATGTGGAAAAACAGAATTTGTTTTAGATCTTTTAGAAAAAGAATATATAGGTGTATTTAAATATATTATTATACTATGTCCAACTATTCAATGGAATAAAGCATATAAAAATAGAGAATGGATCTCTGATGTTAAAAAACCAAAAACAAAAAATTTAATAATTGTTAATCCTATTGTTAATGGAGTAGAAAAACTACAAGAACTATTAAGAATATTTTTTAAAAAATATGCAGGATATCCTACTCTTTATATTATAGATGATTGTAGCGCTACAAAAGAGTTAACGAAGAAAAAAGATATGCTTTCTGAATTAGCGTTTTCAGGAAGACATGCTGAACAATCTGTTTGGGTTATCTCTCAAAGATATAATTCTGTTTTAAAAGATTTAAGAGAACAAACAAAATGGATATGTATATTCTACACTAAGGACAGAGATAGTTTTGAAAATTGTTTAAGAGAAAATGATGTCATCCCTACATTAGAAGAAAGACAAAAGATAAAAGAAGAATTGAAAAAAAAGAAACATAGTAAATTAATTTTAAAAACAGACCAACCTACAAATTACTTAGTTGTTTAACGAACTTTGTTCGGTATTATAAAAATGGAGATTTTGTCTGTATTAAATCTTTTTACCAATATATGTACTTTAAGTTTAATAGGTTATCTCACTTATAATTATAGAAAAATAAAAAAATATTTTATAAAATGAATGCCGAAGAAATATTAGAAATGCCACAGGTAGAATACTCTGAAAAAAGAGAAAGACTTTTAGCTCTTGTTTCTGGAGGAATGAGTAAACAATATTTAGGAAAAGAAATCCATTTAATTATTGTAAAAAATGACAAAAACTTTAGGGAATTCTTTTATTAATTTTTGGGTAAATTTTTTAAAGTTAAAAATCCACCTAAATTAATAGAAGATTTAAATGAAGATCCTTTTTTAAATAATGCTTTAAATTCTTTTTGTTGTGAATTATATTATAAATATGGAATGTATCTTGCTCCTTTTACAACAGTATTAACAACAATAGAAAATATTGACTTCGGACAAAGTGTTTCACAACCGACTTTGTCCGTAGTCCTTAAAAACACAGTTGGATTGTTTCACAACTGGACAAAGTCCACAACCAGAAGTTTGTCCCGTTAAAAATGAGTGATTACATAAAAAAATTAAAAACCCAAAAAGAGTTGAAGCTGGTAAAAAAGGTGCAGAACAAAAAAAATAAAAGCTGAAAGAAAAGAAAAAGAAAAGAATCAATTACGGACAAAGTCCGGTTGTGAAACATTAAAAATAAAAGAAGAAGAAAAACATATTACGGATAAAGTCAATAATATTTCACAGATGGATAAAGTCAATAATATTTCACAGATGGATAAAGTCAATAATATTTCACAGATGGACAAAGTCCATAGTATTACAAAAGAGGATGGGGTTGATAAACACAATAATGAAGTTCTACGTGAAACACTACATGTAAATATATATAAAAATTATATACCTTTATATATAATAAATTTTAGTTATTAGTAAAATTAATTTTAAAAAATGGCGGATAAAAATCAAATTATTAATACAGCTTATATGGGTTTCTGTTTTAACAATTGGTTATGCAGAAATAATTAAAAAGGTTTTAAGAAAACCAGCTCCTAAAGTAGATTTAAATTTTAATGATGTTTCAATGTTAACTCTTGATATTCTTCTAGCTACTTATACAAGAGATATATTGGTTAAACAAGGTATTATTCCTGCTGATATTATGAAGTAATGTTTCACAGCTGGATTTAATCCGTAATGCTACGCAGCCGGATTTAATCCGTATTAAAATGGCAAGTGCAATAGCGATGATGGTTGGTGGAGCAGTGGTTAATGCATTTTCATTTTCAGGTAGTAATTATTTATTTTCTCATATTGATAAGAAGAAAAGTGATGAAGAGAGAAAAAGACATGATAAAGCATGGAACAATTACAACTGCACTGATGAATGGAGTAAAGAAAGAACACAAAGATTAGATTTTATTAATGAACAAACGAAAAAGGAAGATCATGCTGTAAAAACCTTTGATGATGTTGATGAAGCAATGAAACAATATTACTATATCACAGGTAAACAAATACCTGATTTACCTAAAGAACCTACATTAAGTGATTTTTATACTCCTTCTGAAGACCAGAAAAATAGAGAGATTGTATTTATTATTGGTGGAATGGTATTAACAGGGTTTGTTGCTTGGAAATTACGTAAAGGGTAAAGTATCTATTCCATTATCCAAGATATATCTCTTATCATCAAAAGGAGACATACTTATTTTATTAACCTCATTAATATACATATTATGTAAATCAGAATTTAATGTATACATCTTATTTATTTGTTCTGTTTTATTAAATAAACATTTTTTATAATCATTAAACTTTATATCTTTTTTAATTGTTGTTGTCCCTATTCCTTTTAATTTCTTGATTTCCTTTAGTGCTACGCAGCCCTGTAAATCAGTTAAAGTAAAAGAATAAGCTTTACTTCTTAAGAAAACTATCTCATTCATAATTTTTCCATTTAGTTCATCTTTAAATTTTCCAATTACTTTTTTATTTTTTTGTGAATGAAGTGGATGATCTTTAGGATAATCAGATGTATCTAGATGGTCATCTTTTATTTTTTCTAAATCTTCATAAATATCTTTTGTTGTTATTGATAAGAAGATACTATCCGTATCTGAAGCAATAACTTCATGATTTTTCCATAGTTTATTAGCAATATCATAATAAAATTGATACATTAACTGTTTTGAATAATCTAAAATAGCCTGTCCTAAATAAATAGGTTTATTAAATGTAACAGAAGTAACATTATTTACAATTGCAACAAGGTCATCACTGAATATAACTGAATCTTTAAAATTAGGTTTATTTATATATTTTCTTACTTCTTCTCTATTAGTAAGTAGTTTAATCTCATTTCTTCCTCTTATATTTTCTAAAGTCTTTCCATAAAAAGAATTATTCATTAACTTCCATAAATCTTTTTCAAAATCAGATTTTGATTTAGTTTTTTTTTAAAATATAATCCTAATTTTATATAATCTTTTAATATTGAATGATGAACAATATATTTCTTTTTATCAAATAATGTTAAGAATAGTTTTTCTTCTTTACCTAATGGTTTATCTCCTAATAAATTTAATTGATAATTAGATAATTGTTCTTTATTTATTTTCATCTTTTCAGGAGCTAAAGGATATTTAATTGTTTTCTTTTTACACTCTTCATTATATTCAAGATCGCACTCTATTAAACAACCTCTGCCTTCTGGAATATCTTTATAATAATTAGGATTATTTTCCCATTTAAAATCTTTAGTAGGTAATTTCTGAGACATTGCCCAACCATATAATTTATTAGCGTCTAAATATAATAAATATTTTTCTTCAAAGAACTTATTTAAATCTCCTCCATTTTTAATTATTTCTAACGCTTCTTCCTTTTCATATTCATCTATAATTCTAAAATCTTCATCATAATTAGGAGTATATTTATTAAATGCTTTTACATGTCTTGGACCTAGAACACCAGAGAAACCACCTCTAATACCTTTCTCAAACATTTGCAGCATATCTATATCAGTTAATAATTCTAATTCTACCCCTGTATATTTTAAACCACATTGCCATGTTAATCCTGGAGCAGAATAACAATAACAAGGGTCTATATTGTGATGTTTTAAGAAAAAACTTCTAAATTTTTCAAACGCATCAGCTAAGATCAAAACATCTGTTTTAAGATATAATTTATGGTAATCTAATAATGTTTTACATTTATAATGAGAGAAAACTTTTTGAGCATGTTGATATTCTTCACCCGTAATTGTTGTTTGAGTTAATGTAGAATAAAATTCTTTAATATCTGGTAATTGTGTTTCATTTAATTTTTCTATGGAATCTACATATTCATATGGATAGAATCCTTTTTGTTTTAGTAGTGAAATATCTCCATTAAACTCTTTTTCTAAAATAGGAAATTCATCTATTGATTTAGCTATATCTGATAACCCTTTACTCATAAATCTATAAGAATCTAAGAATCTTAATTTTTTATAATATGATCCATAATCTATAGAAATATATTCTTCTGAACTTTTTGAAAGAAGTTTTACTTTATTATATTTATCTTCATATTTCATAAGTTCTTCAATTAAAAAGTGGAAATCATAATTAGAACCATTATGAAAGAATACAGGTATTAATTTTGTTACTTTACCTTCTTTTGTATTACATGATTGACATGCTGCTCCTCTATATTCCCCCGAAAGATGATTATGTTCTCTTACTTTACGGACAAAGTCTGGTTGTGAAACATTATCATCACAACATTCAAATCCTTTTTAATTTATTTCTTTAAATATTTATTACTTTTTTTACAAATTTTACTGTTGCATTTTAAATTCGTCTTCTTCCTCCCTACTTAGTATTGGTTTTTTCTGTTCATTAAGGTAGATATTATAATTTATTTCTTTAAATATCTTATTATTTTTTCCAACATAATAAAAGTATTGTGATTTATATATTCCTGGATAATCTGACAGAACATATATTCCATAACTATTTACTTCTTGTTTAAATATTTTATTTGTGTAAGATTCTTTAGGATTTGGTTGAGTAGTAAATAATGGAATATTATTTGATTCAAAATCACAATATATAACAAATGGTAATTTATTTTTGAAATGGTAATTTTTAAATTTAAGAATATTTTTTCCTGGTTTAGGCATTACGGCTTTACAATGTTCATTATCATAACATATTTCTTTATGATTAATTAACGTTTTTTCTCTTTGAAATCCTTGTAAACAATTTCTACATGTAAATGATTTATGCTTATTCTTATCATACTTGAAACTATCTAATTTTTTAATTAAACAATAATGGGTATTTTCATTACTTTCAATGTATAAGAGATCAACTACATTTTCACTTTCTACGTTTGAAACATAAACCGGATATAAATATTGTTTATTAGATTGATTTTCTAATGCAAATACATTTATACTTAAATTATTTTGTCTCTCTACTTTTGGAATATCTTTTATAGATACAGGATATTCAATTCCTTTCATATTAAGTTTATGTTCATATTCTCTATATTTAGATACTCTTTGTTTGTGTGTATTAGCGGGATAAAACTTTGCTAATATAGACCATAAAAAACATTTGTTATCATCTTTATTTTGAACATTAATAATATTACTTGATTTAAATTGAAGAGGTATATAAGATGAAGCTTTCTGATAATCATATTTATATTGTTTTACTTCTACACTTTTAATATTTCTAAAAACAAAACCAGATCCTCTTTCTTGAAATTTATCTACAAAAGCTTCAAATTTATCTCTCAAACTATTATAGAATTCTTTTATATTATTTTGTGTTTGAATAACTTGAACAGGGTGAGAGTAATGACTTTCTATTATATCAAATGCCAAAGGGGTTGAAAATTCACTTGTTATTATTATTTTTATTTTCAAAGGAAACTGATTAATAACTATTCTTTTTCTTAATAATTTAATATATTTAATTATATCTTCTTCATTTAAAATTTAGTAATAAGATCTTTAAATTTTTTATCGACCATTTTTATAGAATACATTTTTAATTATTATTTATTTCTAAAATAATAATTACTTTGATAATCTGGATTTCTTTCCATAAACTCTTGATAAGATCGTTTATATTTTTCTTTGTTTCTTTCTCGATGATCTCTTTTAACAAAGTATAAACATTTTTTGCATTTTGCTTTTAACCCATCAGGGGCTTTAGATTCTTTGTAATAATTATTATATGTTTTATATTCGCCACATTTTTTACAGATTTTTCTTTCTGCCATTTTTTTATCATTAAAAATGGATCACCCAAAAATATATTGTTTACGTTGTAAAAAGCATACTGAAAATGATTAGAAAATAACAAAACCAACAAAAAAATGTTAAAAGCAAATTGGAAAAAAATGAATTACATCATAGAGTTATAAAGAAATTTCCTAAAAGACGTGTTTTTGTTGATTCAATAGATAAAATATGGGCTGTTGATTTGGTGGATATGCAACAATATTCAAAACAAAATAAACACTATAAATATTTATTGGCAGTTATAGATGTTTTTAGTAAATATGGTTGGTTAATTCCTTTAAAAAATAAAACAGGAATAACAGTAAGTGAAGCATTTAAAACATTATTTGAAGAAAGAAAACCAATTTTTATTTGGTCAGATAAAGGATCTGAATTTTATAATCGACAAGTAAAAGAATTGTTAAAAGATAATAACATAAAGTTATATTCAACTGAGAATGAAGAAAAATCTAGTGTAGTAGAACGTTGGATAGGAACTATGAAACAACATATGTTTAAATATTTTACTGCTCATGAAACTACTAAATATTATGATATATTAGATCAATTAGTTAAAAATTATAACAATACAGTTCATTCTTCTATTAAAATGACACCTGTTGAAGCAAGTAAATCAGAAAATACATTAACAGTGTATAAAAATTTATATCCAGAAAAAGAAAAGAAAATTAAAAAACCTAAATTCAAAGTTGGAGATAGAGTAAGAATAGCAAAAAAGAAAGGTAAATTTGAAAAGGGTTATACTACTCGTTGGACTAGAGAAATATTTGTAATTGAAGAAGTTTTAAATACAAATCCTGTTACTTATAAAATAAAAGATTTAAAAGGTGAAGACATTACAGGTAGTTTTTATGAACAAGAATTACAGATAACTGAGTTCTAAATGGAGATAATATCCAAAAATATAAAAACTGTATAATATTGAATTTTTATAATACGTTAGAAAACCCTCCTCCATATTCAGAGTGAGGATTTTTATATAAATGTAAAAAGGGATTCAGGAAAAAACGCAAGCATAAATTTTTTTATTTTTTTTCATTGTTGTTTTTTTAAAAGTTTACACATGTGTTTTTTTAAATTTTACATTAGTGTGATTTTTTTTATTTTTTCATTTTTTTCATTTTTTTCATTTTTTCATTTTTTCGAGGGGCCCCTCTAGAGGGGGGTATAAGCATTGAAAAAAAATTTAGGGGGGTGGCCTAGACACGCTCAAATCTATAACTACTAGCGCATTGACGGAGTGGTCAGCATTGTTACTGATGCAGAGGACAAGGCAGAGCAGAGTAACATCACAAAAGTGAGGCGTATCCAGGTTGGCAAAGAGCCTTCTGTTGCGGCGGAGCAACCAGCCCTCAAAGCATCAGAAGCTGATGTACCTTCAAGGTTTGTTTCAGAAGTCAACATCGGGGCTAAGGAAAGTACGTCAGGAATCTGTAGCCGGTCTCCTGGTTCACTTTAAGGAAGCTTCTCAAAGGATGAGTGGGATTTGGGGTCTACAACCATTACTGAACACTCCATTGATACAGGTGATGCCCCTCCTATTAATCAACGCCCTCGCCCAGTCCCTCTTGCTTTTGTAAATGAAGAGAAAAGAGCCATAGAAGATCTCCTACAAAAGGGGGTTATTCGCAAAAGCACTTCCCCTTGGGCTTCTCCGGTTGTGCTAGTGCGAAATAAGTCTGGAGCTGTTCGTCCTTGTGTTGATTATAGAAAACTCAATGCCTTGGTGAAGCCTGATGGGTTTCCTTCACCACGTGTAAGAGATTGCCTTGATACAGTTTCTGGGTCATCTCTATTCAGCAGCTTTGATCTAACCAGTGGCTACTTTCAAATTCCCATGAAAGAGGCTGACATCCCAAAGACTGCTTTTTGCTGTAAATTTGGACAGTATGAAATGACACATATGCCTTTTGGTTTGAACAATGCAAGTGGTACATTTCAGAGGACTATGGAGCTCATCCTTCAAGGCTTGCAGTGGGTGACCTGTCTGGTGTATATTGATGATGTTGTGGTATTTAGTCAATCATTTGAGGAACATCTCTTGCGGTGTACTGAGGTCCTAGAACGCATTATAGCAGCAGGGCTGAAACTTCGACCAGACAAATGCTCACTACTGCAGACAGAGATCACTTTTCTGGGCCATGTCATATCTCAAGCAGGTGTAAAGCCAGATCCCAACAATGTAGCTAAAGTTATGAGTTGGCCCACTCCAATAAATGCTAAACAGGTGAAGCAGTTTGTTGCTACGGCATCATATTACAGACGTTTCATCAGGAATTTTGCCAAGTTGGCAAAACCACTCACTGAGCTCATCAAGCCTAGCACAGTCTCTCTGTGGGATGATGAGTGCAATAAAGCCTTTGAGACACTGAAAGCTTGCTTAACCAGTCCAGATGTCATGGGGCATCCACAGAATGATGCAGGAGCCTTCATGCTGGATGTTGATGCCTCTGGGGTAGGGATGGGTGGAGTCTTGTCACAGGTACAAGAGGGTAGAGAGAGAGTTATTGGCTACGCCAGAAGAACTCTAAATAAGGCAGAGCGCAATTACTGCGTAACAGAGCGTGAGTTACTCGCAGTTGTTTATTTCACACAGTTCCTCAGACAGTACCTCCTTGGCCGTAAATTTGTGGTGCGCACTGACCATCAACCTCTTGTGTGGCTGTTCAGGCTGAAGGAACCAGCAGGCAAAATCGCCCGATGGATAGAAATTCTGGCTGCATATGACTTCAGCATTGAATACCGCCCTGGTCGGAAGCAAGGTCATTGTGACGCACTTTCCAGGTGTCCTCAGCCCAGGGACTGTCATTGTAATGATATTGTTTCCTTTAAAATGTGGCCCATGCTCCAAGTGCCGAAGGCGGGCAGAGATAATGAAGCTAGAATCAGGGACACACGGTTCTTTGGCTCTAAGGTTAGCGGATGATAAGGCTGAAGTTGTGCGAAGTGTTAGTCAAGATGACTGTCAGATTCCATTCACTTCAACTACTAGGTCCAGCACCAACCTGGCAAGCTCTCCATGGTTTCAGACTATGACTGAAGCTGAAATGGCTGAAGAACAGCGTCAGGATCAGCACATAGGCCCAGTTTACAATGCACTTCTCTCTGGTGACAAGCCAGGCAAAGCAGTTGCATCACCACTCAGCCCTGAATCAAGGCACTACCTACTCCTGTGGGATTCTTTGTCATTGCAGAATGGTATTTTGTGTCGCAAGCGTGAAGACCACAGTGGGAGCATTACTATTCAATGCATAGCTCCGAACAGTGTACGAAGGCGGATAATTGACTGCATCATAATCAGCTTACATCTGAACACATGGGTGTGAAGGCAAAAATCACACACTTCTTCAACTAGTTTGACAGGAAGTTGGATATCCAGTGTTTCACAAGCGCATGCATGGTCTGTGAAGCTGACAAAAAAACTCCAAGAAAGCCAAAGGCCCCAATGTCACATGTCCCAGCTGGTGCCCCTTGGGATGTTCTCGCCTTGGACTATGCAGGGCCATTTCCAGTCAGCCAAAGAGGCAATAGGTATGTCCTTGTGGCGTCAGACGTCTTCAGCAAGTTTGTCGAGGTCTGGGCAGTTCCAAACCAGACAGCTGAGGAGTGTGCCAACAGAATCCTCAATGACATTGCCGCAAGATGGGGTACACCATCTTCAATACACACCGACCAGGGATCAGTCTTTGAAAGCCGCCTCTTCAAGGAGATGTGCAACACTCTCAATATCAGGAAAACCCGAACGAGTGTACGAAATCCCCAGGGCAATGGTCAAGTTGAACGATTTAATCGCACTCTTCTCCGCATGGTTCGTGCCTACCTATGTGGCGAACAGGATGAGTGGGACCTTCACCTTCGCTGCTTGGCTGGCGCTTATCGGGCAACACCACACATATCTACATCTTTGACTCCCAATATGCTTGCTATAGGAAGAGAGGTGCGGCTCCCAGCTGATGCATTTTTCACGGCAAACCTTCCAGGTGAACCAGTACAAGAGGGAGATTATGTCCAGTCACTTCGGTCGAGGCTGGCAAGAGCACATTAGATTGCACGCTCGCACATTAAGGAGGCAGCGAGTTACAGCAAGCTCAGCTACGATATCAATGCTTCTTTGCACAAGTATGCAGTTGGGGATATTGTTTGGTGTTTGCATGAGTCAAGGAAGGTTGGACAGAACCCCAAGTTGGAGATGGCTTATGAAGGTCCGTGTCTGGTCACAAAACGCTTTTCTGATCTCAATTTTGTGATACAGCTGGACAAAAGTGGCAAGGAGAGGTCCATACACCACAACAAGCTTAAAGTCTACCGTGGAAATGACACACCTAGCTGGATCCTCAGAAGAAGGAGAAAGCTGATGCAGTCAGCATAGATTAAAGATGCAATGCTGTTTTGCTGTTATACACATTTGCTGATGAATAAATATGTTCCACTTTATTGTTACACTAGTGTGCACAGCCATCAAGACTTTAGTTTCAACCCTGTTATGATGATAGAAATGGTGATAAAACCTTCATCTTTTAAATGCTTCTATTAAGTGGGAGGTTAAAGTGCCAGAGTCACACCGTAATATAAAATTAACGTCAGTTGAGGATGTAAAACTTTGTTTCAGTCACGTCTGCAGTTTAGGATGCAAAACTTGGTCTGTTTCAGTCATGTCTGCAAAGCGAGGCAGGGCATACAAGTGCTTTTGGTGCGAAGAAAGTGGCAAGGTCACCATCAACAGTCGAGCTCGAATGGTAGAGCACGTGTACAAGCACCACGTGGCCAATGACCAGCAGCCCTTCTTCTGCCGTCTTTGCCTGTTTCGATGTCAGACGAAGGGAAAGCTCCTAGACCACACTGAAAATTACAAGCGCCACAGGGATTTGGTCAGAGAGAAGTCTGTGGTTGACTCCACACCTTTCTTAGTCATTAACAAGGACCCCTATGAAGTTGGGTCTGCAGACTTTGGAATACTTACCAAGGAGGAAAGTGACCAATGGTGGCAGGGCCTTAGGAGAGCAGACACTGAGTCCCCTGACCTCCTAGCGAGGGCATGTCAGGCTGCTGAAGTTCTCACAAGTTGGCCTGAGGATGTCCTGTCCATAACCGATGAGATACCCTCTGAGTGGACAGAAAAGAGTCCAGACTGCAAGGGTGACGCAGGCAAAACGGGACTGAGGCAAGATGCTCTCAAAGTGGATCAACCCCGTCAGCACTCTTCTGGGATCCAGGTGGTCAGCCCAGTTGTCCCTGCAACTTTACCCACCAGAGACAATGAGACCGTGAGCCTGCAAGAACCAACCTTGTCAGCATGCATGATCCAGTGGCAAGAAGAGAAGTTAGCCCGATGGTCCTTGCAGCCTTGCATGAACCAGTGACACCTGCTGAAGACACGAGTGAGGTCTGCCAACAGGGGAGAGTGACAGCTGAGAACCAGGATGAGACCCTTGACCTTACGAAGCCATCAGACAGGTCCACATCAGATGATCTGCGTTTAGTGCATGTACACAGTAGGCCAAGGTCATCTTCCCCATGTTCTTCTTCGTCATCTGAAGACATCCCCAACACTAGGGTAGCCAGTTTGATTGGTGGGTACTTCGAAGAAGTTCAAGTAATCATTCTGAATAAGATTGGGAAGTTTGACCAGGCCCTGACCAGCATGGCTAAGGATGTGTCCGCTTTACGGAAAGAAGTGGCTTTGCTTCGTTCTGAGCTGCAGGACAGGAGACGTGAAGAGTGCGCCGCCTCTATGGAAGAAGAACCTGGCTTCACCCAGACAACCACAGAGAGCAAGGGGGACATGGACAGCACACCGTCCCTGCAGTTGAAAACCCAAGGCTCATCCCGGCAGCTACTGAACACAAGAGACATGGTCAGCACACTGTCCCTACAGTTGAGGACCCAAGGTTCACCCCAGCAGCTACTGAACCCAAGAGAGGTGAGCAGCGCACCATCTCTACAAGAGAAGACACAAAACCCACCCAGACAGATGCCCGGAGCAGGAGTAATGATAAGCCAATATCTCGAGCGGGAGCATCTTCCACAAGAAGGGCAAGACAAGAGGAAAGGAGTAGAGGGGTAGTGAGGAAGAGGACTGACAGTGACAGGCAAAGACACCACTGGTCACCTATGAAGAGGTCCAGGCCCAACTGGAGGCGCCATTAGTGTAGGATGTACACAGGATTGTGCAGTGGTGACGGCACCGGGAGTTGCCGATTGGACCGCCGGGGTGATGTTGGGCCCTGACCTTATCATGTTTTTCATTGATTTAAAATTGAATTACCTGTTTACTTTTATCTGTCAATTGTGAAATCTCATGTCTCAACTTGCTTTTTCTGATATCCAAATGTATGTCATTTAATTACTTTAACTCATACTGTGTTGGCATTTCATTTTTTTGCAACTTATTGCATCATTCTGCCAATCCCCTTTTAAAGTCATTTCTAGTATTATTTATCATGATCATTCACTTTAACTTTTAACAATGTAATCCTGATCCTTGTTTTGGTAAACAACAAACATGGAGGCTGCTTTGTGCATTCCATGTATTGATGACGTCATCATAATGACATCACAGTGACATCATAACCATCTCACAGAATATGTTAGATGAAGCTTATTTAGGGACTGTTGGATAGTGATGTTTATTGTATTAATCAGTTTAAATTGCTGAATTCACAGTCCTAGGCATTTGTTAAGCCTGTTTTAAATCATATTTTACCTGAAACATATAGATGACACAGGAATATCATGTTAATTTTTATACTTAAGTTATGATTTTTCCTTGTACCTGTCAGATTCTAACAAAAGGTGTTAGTTACCCCTTTGTGTACCTCTGTTTGAAAACTGTTGGAAGATTGTTGGATTGTTTGATTCTGAGAGTATAAAAGGGAATGCACAGTTGGAATCTGGGACTCCCGCATTCGTTTTTGAACAGTAACCTTCATTCATCTTATTTGATTTTAGTAAGTTTTGGTTTATTTTGTAACTGAATAATTTGAAGGAATTAATCATTAAGAGCAAACTTGTCTCTTTTAAATAATTAATTAAATAAATAAATAAGTAAATAATATAACATAAAGGTCTTTATTTAACAATGTAGGATATTAACGGTTAAGATCTAGAGAAGTCAACATTCATATATATTATTGTGTTAACCTGTAATAGTGCTTAATCATATAACATTTAAGTAATACTTATAATATTTTAGTAGTTGTGGCTCTGGCACTTAAAGAAAATAGGGGTCAATTAACTTTCTGTACTTGGAACACTGTGTGTCTTTGTTGTAAATCTGATTTGTTGAGAGGTATAAT
The DNA here is from genome assembly GCA_021229015.1 of Solen grandis. Taxonomy (NCBI): domain Eukaryota; kingdom Metazoa; phylum Mollusca; class Bivalvia; order Adapedonta; family Solenidae; genus Solen; species Solen grandis. Next base: position 59,385,736 of record CM037787.1, on the reverse strand, counting down.
AAAAGTGAGATTTTAACACAATTCTGCTTTGTTGTTAAAGGGTTCCCATTTAACAAGCGAGAAAGTTATTTTGGTCAAGAGTTAAGTATTTAAGGGAGTCCAATTTTTGTTAATCTTTATTTGAATTCACCCCTACGACACTCAGTGACACACACACACACACACACACACACACACACACACACCCCTGTAGAGGAGAATCAAACGTCGGCTCGGCCCCTACAATATTCTGTGATTTTCTCTTCACTCTTTTTCTTCCCAGTTATCCTCTCGGCTGACCCGGGCCCTTCACTAGGTTACTAGGAAAATTATGATTAAGTAAACTTCCAGATTATCCGGGTCCTTCATATAACTCATATATATATAACTCAGAATGCTGATTTCAGATTACAAGCTATTATTTTTGTCTGCGTTCTTATAAGTTCGCATTATCGTGTACTTTCATGGAATTACAAAACAAAAATGGCGACCAATATTTATACTGTTGATTAAGTTCTGACATTTCCTAATTATAAAATCCCCTGCTAAAAACAAACTCGCTTTTTTGTAAATTTGTAACAATCAGTGTCATGGATGCCGTGTTGAACGACCTATTACTGATAATAATGGCCGTCACGCGTAAGCGACGGATGTAGGCGTAAAAAACTGACCGGCATCTCGTTCGTGTGCGACATTAACTAGCTCGGACCTAATAAATGTTTGTTCCATCGCATCAATTTTACATTGAATAAAGAATAATTTCGGCCGGGACCTTTCGCATTACATCGTTATTTTGTTCCTTCGCATTTCGCATTATCGTGACTGGACTGTATATGTTTAATAATTCTAAATATAGATTCAATGTCGTTCGTGACGTAATTGCCTGTGATTTGGAAACCATCCGTTTTTGTGTAAATCATGCCTGGTTGCGTTTGGTGACCATGCGTCTGTAGATGTAATAAACACATAGTTAAAATCAAATTCTTTGTCAATGGCTGTCTGTGAACGAGTTTCTTTAATGTACATCAAAACCGAACGACGTATAAATACGATTTTACAAATGAACAAAATGGATAACCTATATGACTGATAAACAACTTGTAAACTTTTACTATTTATTATTTGACACTAACATTCACAACAAAAGCCATTGAAAAAAATAAAAAAAAATAAACAGTTTCTTTTTAATTTGGAAAGCAAAGAAGAAACACAGTTCAAAATTATAAGTAAAATAAAAAGAATACTGAAACGGCTGCAACAACAATAAAATGACCAAGGAGTTAATACTTGAAAATTTTCAAATCGCACTTGACAACATTGATAATTTATTCATATAAACATGTCGAAGGGTTTTTATTTGGTTATTCTCGTTTTGATATGATTAATAAAATGAATTTAAGTTGAACAAAAATGTTTAAGCAACTATATATATTTTTAATTATTTTCTGACCAGAAATACAGTGCCACAAAATTGACGTTCATCATAATCTATGTATAGTTTACTTTTTGCGACAGATACAATCCAAAGAAAATATAAATACATGTAGTCTATGTTAATAAGATAAGACATGTTGTTTTTAAAGATTTTTTCCAGAAATCATCTTGGATTAAACATTCGTTTGAAATGTTTATTAAAAGCGCAAATACTTTTGAAAATACAACAGAAGAAAAAATCTGCATTTAGGATAACATTTACAATACGAGTATTGATAAAATGTATGAACTTGATATTATATGCATTTTAAGTACACCTGAAAATGTCAAAAGTTATTATATAGGAAAACAATATAAAATTAAAACATCTACTCTTTCAAAATGATTACGCATAAACCACCGATTCTTTACATTTTTAACCCTTTGAATACGAGAAAATTATTACATTTGGAGAACTGAACTCTATTATCAATATTTCTAATGATAACGGTCATTAAATAATTATGCACATCTCATTTTACATATTACACGCATGAATAAACAATCAACACTTATGTTTTAAATACATCGCGATTTTATTCAGTACCAAATCAAAAAACGGTATTTTGGAATGGTGTATACAAAAAACAATATATATATATTGATGTTAAACAAATTACTGATTCTAGAAAATATGCGTTTCATACTTTTGTTGATTTGAAACGTATATATAATATTGAGGAGGTATCCAAATTCGGTTCAGGTGTTTATTTAACACATCTAGCGAATGGAGTCATAACGTTTAAAATATGTACAGTCATACCTATCTCATATCTCAAACATGTTTTTTATAACAGCTTAAACATTCTTATGACAGTGCAAGCGTTGATAAAAACATACGTTTGATTATTAAACGAAAACGGATTCTTTTTATTCTCTGGGACTTCTGTCAACTTGCTACATTAAAAAGTATATTATAAGCCTAAGATATATATGTCAATCCATAGAAACGTCCGTTCTCAGGAATTTCTGTCCATACTTTGAACTTTGTGCCAATGCTCGCAGGATAGCGGTATGGGAAGGCACTGTAAAACAACCCGTTTATATATACCTGAAATGTACAGTATAAAGTAATAGGAAAATTTAAATCCCAACAACAAAAACAAAGGTTTAACATTTTACTACCATTGGTTGTAACGTACCCGACTATGGGTGCGAGGGTTGTGCGTTCGAATCCCAATGGTTTTCATGACCTTCCCAGGCGCAAAGCACTTGTCCAGCCCAGAAAACGCCGAGAAGGATTATAAGTTGTAACAACTTATTTCCCAATCGACGCAAAAAAAAATAAGTTTAAACTATTATTGACAGTTTTATAGAATTATACATGAATATGCATGAGGTAAAGAATTAAGAAGTCCTGAAACACCCAAGTGGGGGATTTTACCTCAATTATATGGTTAAGCTGTATTACATAGAGGACAAGGCCATTGTCAGCATTTTTCAACTGGCAAAAGACATACTGCCTAATGATAACAAATAATAAATTTAGAAAACCAATGTTGTTTCTATGTTAAACGATATTCATTTTAGCTTTTTAATGAACGACTTCAGATCCTCTAAAGTGATAATCAAATAAATCTGATATACTGCATTTATTTTTTATGTCTATTTGTTTGTGTGAACCACTGGCACCAGAGTACTGAACCTGTACCTTTATAAATAAATATCACCAAAAAATACACAAATATTGTCCAAAAAGAACACAACTCCGTGCGGTAGTTACTCCCTTTATTCGAAAGTACAAGCGCACCGGCTATTACTCACAATATCGCTGTCGTCGAGAGTATATGAGATTTCTTTCACAAGCTTATTTAAGTAGCATATCTAATATTTTCGTTTTAGGTCTTTAATGAGATACGCCAGTTGATATTGCTGTACAAATTGTCAATTACCTGCAAAGAAATACCACTAATATTGTTTTTTCAGATGTTTGGTCCACAGACCAGCTTGCCAGACGGTGTCAAATGCTTGCGAGAAATCGATAAAAGCACAAAACAGTATTTTTTTCTCTATATTTTCATTTTAGGCTATTATTTATAATTTACGTAAAAAAATTGCCTAGGCAGCTTAAAATAGTAATTGGGTGATAGTTTTTTTCACAGAGTAGCCTTTGTTGTTATATATATAGGAAAGATAACACCCTCGGACCAGGTCTGTGGTACATTGCCAGTGTTAAGAACAGAGTTGAAAATTACATAATATATTTTGTATGAAAAGGTTTTGTGTGTCCTTAATATGCCCATTTAGTATATTGTCTAAGAGAGGTTTTACCAGTGTTTAGATATTTAATACATGATTTCTTCTTCTGTAATTTGATTATTAAGAGGATTATCATTGTAATTGTTTTTAAGGTTGCCAAAGCAGTTATCAGAAATGTTTACCATGTTAATGCATTCAAGATGATTGTAGAAATCATCAATACTTGGTTGTCACCGCTTTGTTTTTTCTTAAGGCTGAATATAAATTGATAAAATTTTTTTTTGCTTTTTGTCATTAAAATTTCGCAGATTCATTGTTCTCTTATAAAATTTGCTCGTTAGGCTAACATCATTTTATTTTTGTTGGATTTTCTTTGTTGTAATTTGCCCAAGCCCTGCTGTAAGCTGATCTTGCTTTTAATAAATTTTCGTCCAAACCAAGATTTATTATGTTTGTTTTGTTTTAAAACGACTTTGCATTTTACCATTTCAAAAGCATAACCAGCAACTTAATTTGTTCAAGTCTTGGACCCAGTATGATAACAAAGTACCGTGGAATGGACTAAATGTTTGATTTTAGCTTTCACGAAATATGTAGATATTTTCTAACAAAAGGTTATGGGTTAATTACTGCAACTGCTAAATTGTAAACCGAAGTTTGAAGACATAGATATAATTGGGTTGATGATAAATGATTTCCGACTATGTATTTTGTAAACAGTCAAAATAGAGTTCCAGAACAAACAATCAATTTCTGATTGATGGTTGTCTCCCTTAATTCATGTTAATTTTGGAATACCCGAATATCACGTTTACACAAACGGATAATGTTGGCTATCTGCCAAATGTCCGAAATATTATGACAAATATTAAGGAATCATAAATTTGCTGTGCCGCAAAGTCAAAAACATCTGAGAAGACAAGAAACGCATTCATATAAAATTGTATGAAATGCAAAAACAGGCACGACTATGCAGCAGCAAGAAAAACAAAAACAAAACAACACAATACACAATATATAAATGTATCAGTGTGTAGCACTATATATATGTATCAGTGTGCTGAACTATAAAAATGTATCGGTGTGTAGCACTATATATATATATATATATATCTATCAGTGTGCTGAACTTTATAAATATATCGGTGTGTAGCACTTTATCTATGTATTAGTGTGCAGAACTACATATATGTATCAGTATGTAGCACTATATATATATATATATATATATATATATATATGTTTTAGTGTGCTAAACTATATATATGTAACAGTGTGCTAACATATATAAATGTATCTTGTGTAGCATTATATATATGTACCAGTGTGCTGAACTATTAAATGTATCTGTGTGTAGCATTATATATATGTACCAGTGTGCTGAACTATTAAACATACATGTGTGTGTGTGTAACAGTGTGCTGAACTATATAAATATATCAGTTAGGGGCATAGCTTGTCTTCACTAAATGTGTAGGCTTGATTTTGGCGCTTTGTATGGCCATAGTAACAATCAGGTTGGTTTTGATGCTTTCTTTGTATACCCATTTTGTGAAGAAAAAGTTTCAAGTAATAAAGACTTAAACTGCTACTTACCAAGTAAACTCATCAGTAGCCTTTACATTAAAACAATGAAATTCACGAGTCTCACTCATTACGACCTGAGAACGAACGTACATCTAGATATATCGTATGTAAGCTCTTAATGTCGTGAATTTGAACTAATTAATGTTTCATGTGTGTTTGAAGTTCACGTGGGACTGACATTAAAGTTTTTATTTTATGCTAACTGGTGAAGTATTCTATCAGTGAGATAAAATCCAAATCTCACAGTGTGGGTGATATAGATTTGACGGGACTACTTTTTACATATAAAGAGTATATAGCAGCACGCGCTCATTAAAATCTGAAATTGTATTACATCTCGATTAGATATATTCCGTATTCACTCAAAAACAAACAAATATCCTCTATGTATAAACTATGTCCCTATGGACGTCCTGTTGACGAACTGCCTACATAAATATAGATTTTGATAACAGAAAACATACACAAACAATCACGATTTATCTCTTAAGGATCGTCATATCGATGCAAAAATTATACAAGCAGAACATAAAGATTTGTGCATGAAAGCATTTGCATTCGAAAAAAACTGAATTATATGAGGTAGTGTACAAGTTTTACGCATTTTTTTTAAATTTAGGTCTGTTTAAATAATTTATTCAAAATTCGCCACTCTCAGCCGTTAATAAAATACGTACCCCTAAATACACCCGAGAGAAAAGTAAATGTATTTTGCCTCCGTCATAGAATCAAAACATCGTAAAGCAGATCGATTATTACCTAAGGTGTGTCTTAAAAAGATAACTATAATAGAATTGGCATAGTTTACTCGAGTATCTGCAATAGACATTTCATCATTTTGTGTCAATAGGGTCTGTGGTTTAACTGTAAGACCAATTTTCAGTATTTTCAATAATTTAAAATTTAGATTATGGTTGAGAAGTTCAACAAAAAACACGTTTTTTCCAACTCACACGTTACTGAAAAAATATATGATGTTACGTTACATATAAGATAACTCTGATCAACGTTGGTGCCATAACACAGTTTCTAACCAATTTCGCTTCGTCTTAAGTCGCACACGTCTGTCATAAAACCTGCTTTGAAATTAAAAAGATACATCGGACAAGTTAACAAGTTATCCACCTAATAAAACACAAACACTGGAGTTTCTAACGCTACTTATTTTATTCATTTTATTTTTGCAAGAGTAGATCTCTGTTTCATGCTAACCCCACCGACGGTCTCCCAGTTCCTTGTGCGCTTTAATTTGTTTGATAGTCATCCATATTCTATTCATAAATTGCATACCTAAGTAGATCATAACCTTACAACAGCACTGAATTTAGCGCGAAGGGATACGGGACTATGAAATTGGCTGTGGTAACTATGCAAATCAGCAATGCTTGCTTTTGGTTTACCACTGCGTAATACTGGCGGCCACCGCCAGTCTAAATATGGTAAAACCGGTCCTTCAAATGGGTTGGAAAGGGTAATAATATATCATACATTTAAATTTTTTTGAGTCAAAACAATTATTTTACATGTATTGTTTGTTTGTCGAATGCTTTCATTTGTTTCGAAATAATAAACAATAGCAAAAGATTTTTTGTGAAGGGATACAACATACTACATGTATATAAAATTTTCTTAATATTATTTATTGCAAACTGCACTGTCTGGTCAAACGCTTAAAGCTATATTCCAAATGAATAAATATTTACACAAATTTACAGATGTATCTGTTAAGCATAAAATGGATCTTTTTGATAAATTAATTACTTCAATCCTTAATTATGGGAATCAAGTCTTTTGGGGTTTTGCCCAGGACAAATGCATTGAAAGGTTACATCTTCAATTTTGTAAGAGAATACTGGGTGTAAAAAATGTACACAAAATGATTTTATATATGGTGAACTTGGATAAATGAATTATCAGCGTTACGTATTGGGTTAAAATATTGCGGACGAATAATAACAAATATATACGTAATGTCTATTCTACATCAGCTTTTGAGATGTCAAAAGCTGATGTAGGATTTAATCCTTATAAGAAAAATTGGTGTTCACTTTTAAAAGATTTATTATGCACTCTTGGATTTACTGATGCATGGTTGTATCAAGATGTTGGTAACGCTGAACTGTTTTTATTACTTATTAAACAAAGGATAAAGGATCAATTTATTCAAAACTGTAGTGGGAGGTTAAATAATTCTAGTAGGGCTGTATTTTACAAAATATAGCATCATTTACATTTCAACCATATTTAAGTATAATACATTGCGCAAAGTTTAGATACAGATTAACAAAATTAAGAGTTTCTTCACACAGGCTTGACATTGAGACAGGTAGATGGTCAAAATCGAACCCCATTTCAATTAATGAACGTAAATATTTTCACTGTAATGTGCTTGAAGACGAACATTATTTTATTTTGCAATGTGGTCTGTATAATAAATTAAGGAATATATACCTGCATATTATAGAATACGTCCCAATATGGATAAGATGATAGAATTGGTAAATAGCCGAAGTGAAACAGTCTTACAAACAGGCGCGGATCTAAGATTTTGGGTTCGTGGGGGCGTAAATCCAGCAACTACTTACATTGTACATGTATTAATAATAACATATTTGGCATGTTTAATACTTAAAAAATTAATATATAAACACCTTGGAGGTTATTTTGATTATCATTGAGCTTAGCACTCTCATAGAAAAGCTTGGCAAAAAGTTAACATTTTTTTTGGGGGGGGGATATCATGATTATATATTGTACTGTTCAAAGACGAAATAAAATACGTTTAAATTAACATATAGCTCTGCAACGCTTTTCAATGTAACTATCCCAATAACCGAAAATTATACCATGGGCGGAGATACTGAGCTATGGTATAATTTTCATGGTGGATATCTCTAAAATAGAAACTGCACTAGGTTCACGATGTCTGATCTATAAATAGAATGATTAAAATAGAATCCATATATTGTGATAACAAAATGTCATCTCCACCAAAACCAGAAAAATTACTCAAAATGTCTATTTCC
>CM037787.1:59327372-59377372 GCA_021229015.1 Solen grandis | reverse complement strand
ATGAATTTTCGTGTATTAATGATTTTTATCATAATAAACCTATATTGAGGGGGAAAATATGTTTCTAAATTTAGTTTTGTCCATATCTGACCAAAAAAAACCCCTTTATTTCTATCGTATTTATAAATGTCGCCCTATTTCGGAAATGGAACAGTACTTCGGATATTTCTCTCAAATGACTCCGATATTATCCAAAATGGATATTATAACTATTATTATCGTTAACCAAAGGATTTGAAAATTATTTCAACGAGAGTATTTAAGACAGCGGTTATTAGCATATTTAAATATGCAAGTGAATGTAAATACCCCAAGTATATAAGCATATCAATATACATACCTTTACATTTAAATTTAAAGCTATGAAGATCAACATGTAGAATCCATTCATTACATGTATTAAACATCACCCTGGCAGTGATGAAACTTAATGGTTTCTTGCGAAAATGACATGGCACTAAATAAGCAGTGCTTTTGCTTATACATATGTAATCATACTCTGAAATGTTGATTCATCATTGTATGAACTATTTTTGTTGGACCTTTTCAGACGTGCAGACAGGGAGGTCAACAACAATGACCGAATTTGCAGCTGTCACTTCATTGATGGCAAGAAGGAAAATGGACCAACCATTTTCACATTCAGCAAAAATGTTGGCAGCTTTCCAGAGATACCCACACCACAAAGGTATACATGAATAAGAATGTTTTATTATTTTCAACCAGAAATAATTGTCTAACAAAATATTATAATAATATTATCATTCCAGATAGAACTTTATAAAAGCAAATGTTTAAACTGATGAACCTCGCACTCAGTTCCAGAAAATGATTGACACAGTGTCAGGTAAATGAGACTGCATGGGTTAGGTATCATGTCACATATCTCTTGTGGCAACACTATATCACAGTAATAATCTGTCTCAATAGGACTTCATATTATTGACTAACTCCTAGTTTCAACTAGACTGAGTCTTCAAATGACTGAAATATTGTTGCTTGGAAGTTAAACCTGAGAAACAAAACTGATTGAAGCAGAATAAAGGTACTTACCAATATTGCTGTAGGCATAATATTTGCACTAGCTAGCAGGATATTGGCTTTACAAAATGATTTTTGATTTGTAAAGTTTCCAGACAGCACTCATTTAATTGAAATATGTTTTTAGTACACACCACATGTTGTAATTAATATTTCAATAAAAAAGGCAAAGTTTACAAAAGCTCAAAACCATCATCCCTTTTACAAAAACAGCTTTTAGGTTTTTATTTATCAAAATGATATTACAGTGACTGCTTCTTTCCAATATAGACGAAAAAGACAAAAGGTAGAGTCAGTTAGTGAGGTAGTGTCCACAACTGAGGAACATGGAGCTATAGGGGATGGAGCTTCAGCTCTTGATCACAGCTACCATCTACAAATTCCTGACTGTGAGGATACTGATGGAGAACACACAGTACAAGTGAAATCTGGTATATATGAATAAATATAATAAACTTGTTTATGCAAAAATCATTCCTTTTATATTTAACTTGATCACTTGCTGTCCGACTGAATTAAGGAAAAAAGCATCTTAAGAAAGTTAATGAAATCTTCAGTTATTGAGTTGAAAGAGCAGTTGCTTGAAGTAGGTTTATGTTGAATACCCTTATTAAGAATATATTATGAAGCTGGAAATTTGGCTTTGCGCAGCCGGGGATTGAACTTGGGTCTCTGGATAACAGGTCCAACATTATAACCACAAAATGACCACAATCTCATGTTCATTTGACTTAAAAATTAAACACAAGATGCAAGAACTATTCTGTGCCGAAGTACATGGTGACTTAAAGGGTCTCCAAATGCCAAGTTATAATCTGCCCAAAATATCTTTATGATAGGGGTTTTAACCATTAACTATTTTTTTAGTTCAAGACCTGGAAATGGAAATAGCTGGTCTGGAAAGAGAAGTAGAAATGTTACGGCTACGAAAACCAAAAATGGAGTTACAGGACATCATTCAAGACACAGATAAGGTTAGCCTCTATGTAATTATTCAATGCTAATTTCCTCCCCATCTAAAGCAAATATATTTCTGGTAAATATGATGATTTTTAACGATATGAAGGAAAATGTATTGTTTTGCATTAATAATTTCCTGTATCTGCCATAAGTACAAACACACTTTTGGGCAATGGTAGATATACTAATCAAATCGTCATATAGAGGCAGATACAGAGGGGGGTACCGTGGGTCCTGACCACACCAGAGAATTGGCTAATATGCCTTAATCTTGCATAAAATAGTGGGGGAAAGGGGCATCACCCCCCTGGAATTTGGCATCCCCTCCTCGTACTGTGATTTTCAGGTGTGGTCTCCCCCATCCCCCATGTACAGTTAGTGAATTTCATACTTAGAACTGGGCATGGTAATTATCCCTTTCAGCCCCCCCCCTCCAAAAAAACAACAACAAACAAACAAATTTCTGGGTCCACACATCTACGATTTGTCTTCATCATATCAACAAAATGCTTTTGTTTTATTCACAGATGTTGCTGTATACTTCCTTGCCAGCGGATGTTTTCAACGTGTTGGCCAACATGCTTAAAAGAATGGCACCTTTCAATTATTATGCTGGATGGACAGTTACCTGTTTTAGTCTAGAAGACCAACTCTTAATGGTCCTGATGAAGTTAAGGTTAAACTGCAAGGACTTAGATTTAGCAGAGAGATTCAATACAAGCAGGGCAACTGTGTCAAATGTTATCAACACTTACATTTCTGTGCTGCATGAAATTTTATATGATGGTGTCTTGAAAGCTGTTGGTATCCCTAGTCAGTTGAAATGTAAGGGGTCTATGCCAAAATCTTTTGAAGACTTTAGTTCTGCCAGGATAGCTATGGATGCTACAGAGGTCTTTCAAGATGTTCCATCTGACATGAACTGTCAGTCTCTTTCATACAGTAACTACAAAAGTAGGCATACTGTCAAAGCCGTTACCTGTGTCGCTCCTAATGCAGCATTAGTATATTGTTCTGATTTGTATCCAGGGTCAACATCAGATGCAGCCATTGTAGAACACTCTAGGTTACTTGACCAGTTACAGCCAAGCGACATGATATTGGCTGACAAAGGTTTCAATATATTTGACAAACTGCCTGCTGACGTTTCACTAAATATTCCTCCTTTCATGTCAAGCAAAGGTCATTTTACCAAAGAGGAGGCAGAACTTTGTATTTTGTAACTACCCTTGATTAGATATTCAGTTATAAGTACAAAGCCCACAAGTGCATATATTAGGTGTGTCATGCTTGCATCAATTTTCATTGATGTATGGCCTTTTGTCATTTTTCTATAGAACTGTTTTTAGCTCACCTGAGCACAACGTGCTCATGGTGAGCTTTTGTGATCGCCTTTTGTCTGTCGTCCGTGCGTGCATGCGCGCGTGCGTCCGTCGTCAACAATTTCTTTAAACAACATCTCCTTCTAAACTACTCACTGGATTTTGATAATAAAACTTCACAGGAATGTTCATTATGGGGCCCTTTACCAAAGTTGTTAAAATTATTTTGATTGGTCAAAAATCTAGGTCACAAGAGCTAAAAATAGATTTTAAAAACGAAAATTTTAAAAATCTTCTTCTCCGAAACCACAAGGCCTAGCTTTTGATTTTTGGTATGTAGCATGATCTTATGACTCTCTACCAAGATTGTTCAAATTATGACCCTGGGGTCAAAATTGGCCCGCCCCAGCGGTCACTTGATATAACATAGGCTAATATAGGAAAAACTTGAAAAAAATCTTCTTCTCCGAAACCACAAGGCCTAGCCTTTTGATATTTGGTATGTAGCATGATTTTATGACTCTCTTCTAAGATTGTTAAAAATTATGACCCTGGGGTCAAAATTGGCCCCGCCCCAGGGGTCACTTGATTTAACAAAGGCTAATATAGGAAAAAACTTGAAAAATCTCCTTCTCAGAAACCACAATATAAACAGAACAGAACATATTTTATTTGATTTGTACATAGTACATCATCATAAATAACATCAACATTCAACATTATACAATAGTCAAGTTATTAATAAATATATCATAAATTCTTTTTCCATAACATCACGTGAACAAGTAATCAAAATCGATTTTTAACTAAGAGGATGAACTAAGTGTCATAAGACAAACTTATGCGTAAAGAAAATGCAGATTTCAAATATTTAGCAAGATTTAAAAGTGTATCAACATTTTTTGTTTGAAGTAATTCTAAAAATTTAAACATACTAGGTCTAACATAATAAAACTTATCAATAAATTTCTTTCTTAAATTTAGAAAACATGGGCATTTAATAATAAAGTGATATTCATCCTCAATGTCGTTACTTCTGCAAAATATACAAAATCTTTCTGAACGAGGAATTCTATTTCTTTAAACTATGTGATGACAATCTTAATCTACAAATATAATTTCTTAAGTCATAAGGTAAAACATTCAAATAGCTTTCATATCCAAATTCATTTTTTATATTATTATATAAAGATAAAACTTCACTCTTTTCTTTATCAGAATACCAACTTTGACAATAAGTATCAATCAAACGTTGTTTAAACATATTAATAAAATCTTTTTCATTCAAAACATTTATTTTATTTAACCAATATTTTAAATTCTATATATCTAGAAATATATAATGGATAACGTCCAAGTTCCCCATACACACCAATGTTAGGGGTAGTATTTTTTACATTAAGTATTGATTTACAAAATTTTAAATGTATACGTTCTATTTCTTTTGATTTACTATATCCCCAAATTTCTGATGCGTATCCGAGTATAGAACCAACAAAAGAGTCAAATAATTGGCATAATAATTTAGGTTTTAATTTAAACTTTTTACAATTTATCAATAATACATTTAAGGCTTTTAATGCTTTTCCAACAATGTGTTCTTGATTACGTGCGAAATTCCCTGTATAATTAAAGACAGTCCCCAAATAATTAAAATCATTAACTATTTCTATTTCTTTGCCTTGAAAATCAAATTTTTCATTTTGATATAATTTACCCCTTTTTCTAAAAACAATAACCTTAGTTTTTTTAGTATTAACTTCCAAACTTCTCAGAAACCACAAGGCATAGAGTTAAGGTATTTGGTGTGTAGCATTGTCTGGTGGATCTCTACCAAGCTTGTTCAAATCATGACCCTGGGGTCAAAATTGGCCCGCCACAGGGGTCACTTGATTTAACATAGGCTAATATAGGAAAAACTTGAAAAAATCTTCTTCTCAGAAACCACAAGGCCTGGAGTTTAGATATTTGGTATGTAGCATTGTCTACTGGTCTCTACAAGTTTTCAAATCATGACCTGGGTCAAAATTGGCCCCCAAGGGGTCCTGATTGGAAGGAAAAACTTAAAAATCTTTCAGAAACCACAAGGCCTGGGTTTAGATATTTGGTTGTAGCATTGTCTAGTGGATCTCTTCTACGTTTCTTCAAATCATGGCCCTGGGGTCAAAATTGGCCCCACCCCAGGGGTCACTTGATTTAACATAGACTAATATAGGAGAAACCTGAAAAATCTTCTCAGAAATCACAAAGCCTGGAGTTTAGATATTTGGTGTGTAACATGGGCTAAAAGACCTCTACCCAGTTTGTTCAAATCATGATTCATGCATTGTCTAGTGGATCTATATTTAGTTTGTTCAAATCATGGCCCTGGGGTCAAATTTGGCCCCGCCATTGGGGTCACCTGATTTTACATAGGCTAATATAGAAATAACTTTAAAATTCTTCGTTTTAGGAAACTAGAAAACACATGGCCTGGTGTTTAGATATTTGGTGAAAATTGGCCCTGCCCCAGGGATCACTTGATTTTACATAGACTTATTTTGGAAAAAAGCTAGAAAAATTTCTTCTCAAAAACCACAAGGTCTGGAGTTTAGATACATGTATTTGGTATGTAACATGGGCTAATAGACCTCTACCCAGTTTGTTCAAATCATGACCCTGGGGTCAATTTTTTTTTTTTTTTTTTTTTTTTGAGGTTCTATATAGAAACCCCATTTATTTTCCCCGTAATAGAGTACACAGGGTTGGGGCCATCCCCATGTACCCTTACAAATCATGTCAAGTGTTATTATAGAAAGTGTTACAACAACACAAAGCAAATATCATTTTAACCCCTGGGGTCAAAATTGGCTCTGCCCCAGGGGTCACTTGATTTTACATAGCCTAATGATATCAGGTGAGCGATCCAGGGCCATCATGGCCCTCTTGTTATTACTTTTTATGCCTTGTGCTATTTTACCATATCATATCAGCAGTTTAATGTTTCAATATGTATAAGATCTATCAGTCATGCGTGTGTTTTTTTTTCATTACTCAGCTGTGTTCATTTTAATCTGATGTGTTTACAATAACTGACAAAGCAGCAGCATCATTTTCATTGATAGTTTTTGTTATTTATAATTCTTAGCTCACCTGAGCACGAACTTGTAAAAGTACAAAAACTAAAAGTTTATTTTTAGCTTGACTATTAAGAGAACAGTCCAAGCTATTGTGGTCACCTATTCATCGGCGTCGGACTGCTGTCCATGTAAAACATATTTGTCAGCTTTCTTTGCATTAATCCTTATATAAAAAATTCATATGATCTTTTGTGCCAAATGCATAAACCAAATGCAAACAAGTTCTTTTGATCTTTTGTGCCTGTATGTAAATGTTCTATATTCATATCAGACCCACTTCAGACATCAGCATTCTTACAGATTATTTCACTCATTAGTAATGGCTTATTATAAAGAGATAAACTTATTTCAGAAATATATATGCATGTGCCTATTTATATTACCGGTACTTTAAACTTTTAGTATAAAAGGTATCAACATGAAACTTCATATGTGGATAGATCTCATCAAGGGGTGGGGGGTGCAGTGACCAACAACCATAACTTTCATGTGCATATTTGAGTTATTGCCCTTTGTAAATTTTCATACTTCATTTCTGTCTAGACTGTAACTCAAAAAATATAGAAGGTATTAACATGAAACTTAACCTTTCCTATAATATGTCTTTTGCCTCCACCTAGCGGTGCTCTTGTTTTTTTTTCTTTTGTATACATTGTACATGTATACATTGTACATTTATTTTGAATATAGAAAAGTTGCAAGTAGTAATTTAATGTGTTTTGTTGTTATTGTTGTTGTTGTTTGTTTTTAGTTTTATGCATTTTGATTATACTACTGCAAACCATTATTATGGTAAATTCTAGCTCAGTTACTTGAAGAATTACGTAATGTCATTTAATCAGCATGTATTTTAGTGAGGTTAGTAAACGCCATCCTAATCATGCTATATGCAACGTTATGTTGACAAGTCCTTTTCATTCATACCATTTACAGATGAAGGTCGAGTTTGGTTTTAATCCACTTATTTCTGACAAAAATATGGGCATTAGATTTACAAAACTGTCAAACATTCTAAATTAGATTATTTTTAATATTTTTTCATTATATTTCAAGCATTATTTCAAGCAATATTTCACGTTTATTAAATTCATATACTGATGCACTGTGTCATTCGTAGAAACTACTGCAAGGTTAGTTCAAAATGTTATCTTTTGTTTGATATTTTTATTATGTTCACTACACAAGCATTAAAATGATACAAAATGTTTGTTTGTCCACTGTTTCTTACATTACAGGTAATAATTTCATGAATTTTTATCATCACGTGCTGCTGGTTTAACAATAGCTCCATTCACAAGAGCAAAATGAGTTTGTATAACTACCAGAGACCATTGTTAACAACACGTTGCGCTTGATCTTTAAATATATTTCTGCCCATTGTATTTAGCCTACCGTTCATGCTGGCCGCGGGGTAAGAGTGTCCACTAAGACTGCTTGGTCCAGTGAGAGGATAATGTTACTGGGTGTGATATCACACCACATGTGTACAGTAAGAAACTGCAGTGCGACAACACATTATCCATCTTGAGCAGACGACCTCCAAAAACCAGATTATCTCTGATTGCCTAGTAGTTCTGAAGCACGTCATTGGTTTTTAAAAATGGGACTGATATACCTCCCTTGCATGGCACTCAGTATAATAGGGGTAGGTCTAGAATATATTGGCCAAGTGTCAGATTGTAACTGCATGTGGTATCCTGCTGAATCAGTTGACTGAAATGCTGTCGGTTGGTATCGCTGTACCTGTATTAAGCGGTCAACCTGCATCTAACGGTCAGTTTTTGATATCCCAAAATAGAATGTTATATGTTTAACCTTCATTGAACGATCACCTCTGTTAAGAGGTCACATTTTTTGTACCCTTGGTTGGCCGCTTAAGACAAGTTTGTATTTCAATTTAGAAGAAAATGAGAGCTATTGTACTCGCAACAGTATTACTCATCTGCTGTCAACCCAGGTTCAGTGGTAAGAGCGTCCGCCTCAGATGCATAGGTAGTCAGTTCGATCCCCAGCCACGACATACTACAGTCGTTAAAAATGGTACTGGTATTGCTCCCTTGCTTGGCGCTCAGCATATAAGGGTAGTTCCAGGACTGGTTGGCTCGGTGTCAGGATAATGTGACTGGGTGTGGTATCATGCCAGATGTCCACGGCTTATACTGCAGTGTGGCAGCACTATATCTCTTTCAAGTAGACATCGTCTCCAAATGACTGAAATACTGTTGGTGGGACGTTAAAACCATCAAACAAACAAATCAGTCCAGGTTGTTTGCGCTCTAGCAAACGAAAATGGATCTCAAAAATGCTACATCAGCAAAGTTAGATAACCTACAAGAATTGACTATAACAAAACAAAAACTGTACACCAGACAAAAACATTCATCTTAAAAAACCCTGTTCTTTCAGCGCTTTGATTTAATTACGTACTTAAATATATAAGATAACATGAAAATAACTTCAATTTTCATGCTTAAAATGTACATGTATTTCATGACATCTCGATTTTATAGTGACAAAACTGTTTTGCAGTGTTTTATTCTGGTCAAACAATGCGAAGGATATTCCATCCGTAAACAGAGCCAACATGGACGGCACAGATGCCGTTACAATAGTCCAGCAGAATATCATGTCGCCAAACGGTCTTGCGATTGACAATTTCGGTAAGTTGTCAAATTGTTCCATGTATCTGTACATCAGTAGTTTTACTGCTACTACTTCTAAAATAATAATAAATCCATTCGCATAATTCTTAACTGTACTGGAATGATTTAATGACTCGCACACCAATTTGCTAGAAAAATCGAAAGCCAAAGCACTATGACTATGAACACTGGATAGGGTTTTATTTTAATTTTCAGACCGGAAATTATACGTATCAGACGGGTACCTGGACATTGTGCAGCGATGCACGTATGATGGGCAATGTACACAGATAATTTCGGACCCAGGAGCTCACCTGATGGACATGCTACTCCTGGGTTCTCACCTCTTCTATTTGATTGCATGGAACCGCACGTAAGTACTAAAATTGCATAAGTCCATATAATAAACTCAGACACAATATTTCTTCTTTAGTAATTAATGGTTTAACAACAACAAACTAATTCCCGATATATAATAAATTTATATAGTGATAAATGTATTTGCAGTCATTGAAATACTGATAGATTGAATAAAATATAACTTTGAATATTGAATTTTCTGAGTCTGCGTCTGAAATAAATGAGGAGATTGATAAATATGGGCTCTCTTATTACCCCGTTGTCAGGATGATTTGACTGGGTGTTGTATCATGTCGTAGACAGTGAGGCAGAATTACGTTTTTCATATGTAAGCAAATGTTTCAATAGTTACTAATTACTGTCAGTTAGGAAGTTAAACCAACGCAATCAACATTTCAACGACCACTCGAGCGAATGAAGTAATGACAAGGAATATCTTCAACTTTACCCCCCCCCCTCTCTCTCTCTCTCTTATTTTCACATGTACTGAGATCATCCGGTAATGACACTGCCTGAGCTATGGAAAACAAATGAGACGAAACCACCATAAGTTGATATCTCGGACCACCTTAATATTGATGTATGAAGAATGAAAACATGATCAAACCCTACGCAGACATTAATCTCTGTTCCGACAGAAACCCAAACCCAATTTACAGAAAATCCCTTGCTCTATTCCAGATCTTACCCAGATGACAGTTGAACACTGACTTAACAGACCCGCTTTATATACTTTGTACAAGTCACGTTACTTATATTTATGAATTACAGAATCCAGGGCGAAACCATTTCAATTAAACAATAATAACCAATGGGGTGTATGAAGAATTTATATTTGGAATTATATTTTGACCAATGGGATTGTAGTATTTTCAAAATATTTCGAGCGGTTTAACTTGTTAAACCATTAGGTTTAATGGGTAACCTAGTAAACGTTCTGTACCTGTGATCAACGTTTGTGCGCATGCGTGTAGAGGTGGGCTTGGATAGTATCGTCAAAACATAATTCCATACATTAAGAAGGTTAATGTTTGTTGTCGAGGGTTTAACAACTTTAACCGCTCGCTTGGCCGAGCCAAGCTTAAGAGGTTAAATTTGTTAAACTCTCGTAAACAAACATAAACCTATACAAATAGATTTAATCAATTAAATCAATGAAATATGATCAAATAAACAATCGAAACTTATGTCATGAAACTTTCTGTTATTAATATGGTAAAATTAGTCAAATTATTGCCACGGGAAACCAGTTGTAGGAACTTTGATAAACTCTACTAACCGGTTAAGCTCGATTAAATTATATTAAGTATTTTTTTTTAAATTATGTGACTCTCACACTCTGCCGTGTAGGCCTACCGTGTGCCACCGTGCGCGAAAATGTCTGCGGACGGTGGAGAACGGCGAGGGCACACGGTGTTTCGTTATCAAAGCGGGCAACACGTTAATAGGGCGTTGGCGCTTATTTACACCCGGTGGGACCCGGCGAAAGTTTTGGGCATGTTCAAAACTTTGGCCGGCTGGCACCGGCCACAAGTAAGCGGCAAGAGGACGGTGTTGAACGGTATGAGGACGGTATGAATACGTTATGAAAACGGTCACACTGTATGAACACGTTCACAACACGCTCATAAACCGTTACAGAACGGTGATGAACGGTCAGAAGATGGCAACGAAACGGTGAAAAGATTAATTTTATGATTTTTTTTTTGCGGCCGGGGACAAGTTCGCTCAAAACCCAACGTTCTGGACTCTGTTTTTTTTAATAGCCCGGCAGGTGGACGGTAGGCCTACACGACAGAGTGTGAGAGCTCCATAATGGATAAATAAAATAAAACACCACAATGCATAAGCAATAACTACTTTTAAGTAAATAGATGTTTTATACCCAACTAAATAAAATATTCGACAGCAATGGATTTATATGTGTTAGACTTTGATGTTTTGTTGTTTCTTGAGTTGTTAATGTTGCTGCAATGGGTGATGATTGCAATGACAATAAGTTATCTCGGCAATTAACAAAATTGTAAATAATAATGATAATATATATATATATATATATATATATATATATATATATGTATGTGTGTGTGTGTGTGTGTGTGTTCATATATGTTTATATGTGTATGTATGCGTTTATGT
Source organism: Solen grandis (assembly GCA_021229015.1). Taxonomy (NCBI): domain Eukaryota; kingdom Metazoa; phylum Mollusca; class Bivalvia; order Adapedonta; family Solenidae; genus Solen; species Solen grandis. The sequence goes on along the minus strand of CM037787.1, from coordinate 59,365,789 downwards.
GTGTATATTTGTATGCTAGGAACAGTGGAGGCTAGAAATAATATGTGTGCCAGCCCTGTATCAGTTATACGCTTTATCCTCGTATAGTTTAATGCTGTGTTTACAGCTTGTCTTGAACAGTCATTTATAGGTCTAAAAAGACCGGCTACATACATTAGTTTTATGTGTATTTGTTTTAATATTTGTATATATGTGGATATATATAAATAAATATAAATAAATACGGGTACGATTCACGACAGTGATGTTAAATTGTAATCACAAAATAACCTTTTCATAGTGAATAATCAAACTGACATTTCTGAATAACATATTAGCACACACACAAATACATCTGACTGGGTGATTCCGATACCAAACTTGACTATTTTTTCTCTATAAACATCAGATTAACCCAATGTCTCTGATAATGCTCAATGTGTTGAGTTTATGACAGTGATACTGAGTAAAATATTAATAAACTTTTAGAAAACAAAACAAACATAGTATTACGTCGGAATAAACACATTAAAACCTCGTTATCTGGCTTGTTACGTTCTAGCGTTGTCTAAAATCTGGGTTTCATGAGTGACCGTATGTCAAGTCAAGAAAACTAGTGACATATTATGCATCACACTGTACTATTTCAGTCAAAACACAAAGGCACAAACAAACGGATGGTGAGTGCAAATAATAAACATTCATTGAACCTGTTTATTAGGTGGAAATGTACATGAAACTCAACTAAAAAGGAAATGCAGCAAGTTTAAGTTGACGGTTTATTCTCGCGCGGTTTCGCGCACGGCGAAGGAAGTGTTTCCCCTTCACGCCGAAAAGTATTCCCGCCACGCTATTCAGGCCCGGTCACACCGCCCGAACTTTGTTGGAGCGTTCCTTGAACGGTAGGGAGAGGGGACTGAATTTCGACAACGCTCGTCACCGCGTACAAAATGGGAAAACAATCGAAAACACGGGCGTTGCCTGAGCGGTGCACCGCTGAAGCCGGCGTTGCTATAGCGGTGGCTGAACGGTAGCGAACGTTGGTTTAGCGGTGACGCGAGCGTTGATAAAGCGGCGTTCTGCGCATGCGGGCGTTGGCTCGGCGGGGGTTTAAAGTTGGTTTAGCGGCAACCGCTTTTGACTACGGAGCTGAACGGATCGCTTTGATAGAAAATCTGATAGATTTTTGATAGAAGTCGATAGTTTAAGTTCATCATGCCACGTGGACAAAAGAAGAGGAAGGCTGGAGAAGGAGCAGCCTCCAAGAAGATCATTACTGAGCAGGCAGCTGAACCAATGGAGTCGGGTAAATATATGTGGTCAACTGGTTGTGTCAAAAAATATTTAACAACTGTGAAAAAATACTGTTGCAATCTGAGGAGGTTCTGAATCTGCTGCTGGACTAGTGCACCAATCATAGCAAGTCTCTCAGCATCCATGGTAGTACAGTTTTACTGTAACTTTGAGCAAATTCGATGTACATGAGGTCTGCACTCAACGGCAGCTCGATTCCAAATGGGCTCCAGGTCCATTTCTTCCCGTATTTATAGCCAAATTCTGGTCCCGCTCCGACACCTCCATACCAACGCCAAACCAAAGTTCATCAGGTTAACCCCCTTCCAGCAATCCCGTGTCCGCTCGTAAAACGCTTACAACCGCTCCACCAAAGTTTGTGCAACATTTAATCACCGCCCGGGCAAAACTGGCGAAGCAGCGGTGGTTCAGCGTTCAAGATTTCTGCGTTGGCCTAGCGGACCAAAGCGTCCACGAACTTGCGTCTAGCGGTGCCAAACTTTGACTGGGCGTTGTTGGAGCGGTGGTGAACTTTGCCGGAGCGGAAAATTGCCCGCTCCTCACCGCTCGCAATATTTTGTGCAGCTCAAAAAATTTCGGAGCGGTAGGAGGGACCATAAGCGGTGGCCGAGCGTATGCGGCGTTGCCTTAACGGGGGCCAACTTCTGGTGAACAGTAACGAGCGGTGATGAAATTTTTTCACCGCTCCAGCAAAGTTCTTGCGGTGTGACCGGGCTTTTCGTTCCTTAAGAGTACGTACCGATATATTGAAAATTACCACCACCACCACACTTTTAACCCCCCCCCCCCCCCCCCCTGCATGTGCGCCATGTGCAACGCAGGCAGGGAATTAGACAACATATACACGTATTTGCGTCTTCTTTCAACTTTTGTTTCTCATTATGTACATGTATATAAGATGCTTGGACACAGTTTAAATTTGAACGTGAATAAATGTATTCCAAAACAAGAGGGCCAAGATGGCCCTGTGTCGCTCATCTGAGTAAGATTGCTGTGTTAGGCATGATGACAAAAAAAAAAAAGGCATCTAAAGTGTTTTCCTATCATTTGACTATGTGACCTAGATTTTGATCCTACCTAAATTTGCACTCAACTGGGAATTCATGCAGTCATCTTTCTTATCAAGGTTAATGAAGACTGGTACAAAAATGTAGGCCTCTAGTGTTCATAAGATTTTTCTAAAATTTGCCCTGGTGACCTACTTTTTGACCCCATGTGGCCCAGTTTTGAATTCATCCGAGATTTGATGTAAACAAACATTTTAACCAAGTTACATGGAGGTAGGTCCAAACATGTGACCTCAAGGGTGTTCACAAGGTTTTCCTAAGATTTGAACTGGTGACCTAGCTTTTGACCCCTACCTTTTCGAACTCATCCAAGATATCATGTAGACAAACATCCTTACCAAATTTTATGAAGATTGGGATAAAACTGTGTCCTCTAGTGTGTTCACAAGGTTTTTCTAATATTTGACCTGGTGACCTGTTTTTTACCTCAATTGACCTATGATATTGTGCAACAAAATGCATGTTTTAAGAAGGGCATCATGGTCCATGGGAAGTGCACTTGAATGCAGATCTGGATGTTGTGGGCTACAGTTGGCATAAAGTAAAAAAAAATATTGTTTCACTTCAGTGAATATAGAATTTATCTCATTTCAAAGTGACACAATTTTCATATTTTCACCCGCACTCCGTGCTCATGAAAATATTCAGTTGTATCACTTCTTGATCAGATATATTGATTTTCCACTCAAAATGATATATATTCCATATCCACTCAAAACAAATATCCTCCATATATTTAACTCCTACAAATGTACATCGTTCCTCTTAGAGTTCGCAATTAATAACAAGGATATGTAGGACTTCACGTGAAAATAGGTCTGACATTCAACGAACATATTTGATATGAGGCAGGATACAAGTCCATGTCTTCCATTTACCATTATGTGTGTACATAAATATATACCATTTAAATGGTGTTATTTTTTTTTTCTGAATATGATATTGAGAACATTTGTTGATCACTTTTGTAATATCATATTTCTTTCAGGCGACGTCACACAAAACAATATTTTCACAAGCCTCTGTTGAAAATATGCTGTTGTTGTTTTCTAAGAAATACGATTTTACACAAAAAAAACAACAAATTACCTTACGCCTTTATTTACTTTCATATACTTTAAGTTTGGGGGAAACGCCTCCTCCATTATGTTGAATATCGATTGTATGTATGTATGTATGTAAAAATAATGTATTAGATATTGCATGTACACAATAGTCCACATTTCAGCTCAGTTTTAGGATGCCCTTGCTATTCAGACTACTCTAATCTGTGTAATTTTATTGAAAAAATGGGGGTCCCTCTCTGTATTTTGAGTTATCTGCACTTGAAAGTGATTTTTTTTTCTGTCATTTTCAAGGGCAGAAAACACAATATTATGGCTAGCAACACCTAATATGATCTCAACTCGATAGTTGGTATTTTATTCCCTTTCACTGTGTAAAATTTTTGAAAAATTCTATGCATATGATATTATACTATAGTCGCTTATATGAACATTGTTAACATGCTGAAACATAGTGAAAATTCTGTTGGATATAATTGTTCTAAAGTTTGCATACTGACTGGAAATGAATTAACAAACAATAATGTGAAATAAAATAAGGTACCGATTGGCTTGATTTTGAGTTACCTGCCCTTAGAAATGACATAAGAGAGAGCAAAACACTAATCTTCAGGAGCAGATAACCCAAAGAGTAGAAATGGGACCCTCACTTTCTCCATTAATTTGTTTCTATTGTGACTGTCTATAATCATGAAATGCTTATGAAAATTCTCTGTGCTAGTTTTATTTTGTCTGTAAACTGTAACTGTAGGAAACACCTTTATATAGAAAAAACTGTTACTGTATGAAAACGCCTTTATATAGTGGAAAACTATTACTGTAAGAAACGTCCTTAAACAAACAGCAGAAAAACCACCTCTCTCAACATACCTTATTACTGTCCAGAACTGCTTTAGAGTGCAAATAAACTTTGGTATCGAACATTAAATAATGTCATATCCATATGAGCTTTCGTTCCTTTTAAAAGTTATGCTACTGGTTCTATAAGTCCCTATTTAAATATGGACCTCATTCCTTCTCAAAAGTGTGTCCTACACGGTAGCTTACTATCACTGGTCCTCTTATGTTGAAAATGGATATACAGTGTTCCTTTTCCCATGTTGTTGTTTTTTTTTCCATTGGGATATTACAAAATTTCTTGTGCCATTCAAGAAGACCATGGAGAATTGGAACATATCATAACAACATTTAACCTTTATTGTTACACGTAAGTGGGAACAATGTTTGGTGATAACACATAAGTGGGAACAATGTTTGGTGATAACGAATTTTGTTTTCATTTTTTCGTACTTCTACTTATTACTGATTATTTTTACCATATTTCATATGCATTATGTAGGACTTTAGTTTTAACAGTTCCATGATAAAAATTGTTAAAACTCAAGGAAACAGCAAATATATATCATTAACGTCTGTTCAACTAATTCAATTTGTCATGCCAAAATCATCCTGTATTTCAAAGGTTGACTGTTACTCTCTAGAAATGTAGAGCTATAAATCACTAGCATGGTTACTAATGCAGGTTTACCTGTGTTAACATTTGTAAAATATAATCTTATGATGGGTCAATTGGAAATTCCCAAGATATGTATACGTAATAATTATATATATTAAAATTTCAATATTTATTTTATATTACAAAATGTATATATCATAATTATTTTATACATGTATATGAATTACTCATTAAAAAACGTCACTGTAATTATGATTATGATTTTAATAATTTGCACATATATGCATTTCACATTTTCCGTAATACATATACGCATTTGTACTCTACATGAAAAATGGCCATGTACAAGCAAAATCAATGTCCATTTATACTCATACACTGAAAAAATCAACAAAGTCACCTGTCTAAAAATCAATACATTATCACATAACATATTCTTAACATCATCTCTGAATAGCTGATATTTGAATTAGGCACCAAGTCATAATTATGATCAATCTCCATGGATATATTTTGTTTCTTTTCTGTAATATATTAAACGATCTAGTTCTTTTGGGCTAACTTAGCCAATCCAAGTCCTCATCGTCATCATCATCTCCGAACAACGGAGGCGGAGGTTTGGGTTTAAGATCCTGAAAAATATGAAAAATGAAATATGTCAAAATATTGTGATCTCATGCACCTCAATAATCATGTATAATTACAATCATCCGAGGACTACAGTTATTATGGGGAAAATGGAATGCTTTGAAAACAGTGAGACCAAAGAACTGAGAAATGATTTTCCTCTTAACCCTTTCCCTCATAGAGGAAACCATGAAAAGATCTATGCGAACAACATAAAACCAGATCAGCCTGCGAGTAACTCGCAGGCTGATCAGGTTTTATGCTGTTCACTGCTCCTCAGTGGTCTGGAAATGAGGACTTTATAATTAAATTTGGTAAGGTTTAACTGTGGTTTTCTGCAGATCAGGCTTTATGTGGTACCTATTGAGTGCGTCAAAATGAGTCTATATGAGGGAAAGGGTTAAATCATTTCATGTACAAATTTATGACTTGATGAAATGAATATCAATTGACTGAACATAAAATGGTACATGTAACAAAGGATTTTACAAGCATCAGGGAGATCCTGATCACAGGGATATCCTGATCACACAGACGCTGTAAGTAACTGTCTGATCTTGGTCTGCTGTCAAAATGCGGTATAGAACATTGATACTGTAAAGTTCAAATTACCAGGAGTTAATTTCATTTGATTTCCTTTGACTTCAAATGATTTCCATTAATTTCAATTAATTTTCACTGAATTTCTTAAAGGTGTAAAGAGGAAAATTAATTATATGTAATCTGTTCATTTACCATGGATTTCCACGAACATTATCTTTAAGAATGACGGAATAATATACATGAAAAATAAAATACAATGTATAACAGTATGTTGGACTTATTTTCAGTGATATAAACCTGATAAAACATTCTGCTTTACATCAAATGACAACATTTAAGTAGACCTAAACAATTTTTCTTCTCAAGAACATAGAGCTTAGAAAAGGACCAGTCTGCATTTCACTCATCAAGAACAGAGAGCTTAGAAAGGGACCAGTCTGCATTTCACTCATCATAGAAAGGGACCAGTCTGATTTCATCCTTTTTTTTTTTCTTTTAAGTTTATAGCCAGTGACCAAGAGGATGAGTTGCGCAATATCTTATAAACTCAGCCATATATTTGCATAAAGAGATTTTTCTAAAACAAGTCTATATCAAATGTTTTTCTACTTTTTATTTCATAAGTTGCATGTATAGAAAATCTTAAGTTGAAGACATCTATCATTTGAACTGTTTCCTGATAGACATGTATCAGTCAGAAAATATTCCAAATAGGCATGCCATGTTTGATTTTCACCAAACCTCAACCTAAGGTACTGATCTCTGAAAGCATTAACCCTTTACCTCATGAATATTGATGTTCAACTTTATGAATATTAATTTACAAAATTTTAAATGGTATACAAAACAATGGATATTTCTTTGTGGTGCTGAAAGTGAATAGTATGAGCAAAAAGAGAAGAACCCTGATCAGACTGCTCCTTTCAGGATGTTTGATCTGGGTCTGCTCTGTTTGCCAAGGTATCAGAATGAGTCTTTATGACGTAAAGGGTTAAACAGGTATGTACAAAATTAATGAAGTTTCTTAAAAAAAAAATCACCATGCTGTTTTTTTTTTTCTTTCTTTTTTTCATAAGACATTACAAAAACATGCACTCTGATTCTTGAATTTCTAGTATGCAGTCACAAGATTGGTTAAATGCTATATGGAAGGGAACCATATCTGCATGCTAGAGATCTATATGCTTTGTGAGTTGGAATAAAAGTCCAGGACACTGAAATTCCTGGGAGTCTAATTCATCTCTTATTTTAGTCTATATTTTAGACTCAGAATCAAGAAATACAAAATTTTAGTGATTTTTTCTAAATATATATACAAGGGTCGTCCGGAAAGTCCGTAGACAATCGATATTTCTTTGTAAATTCCATTTTTTCAATCTATTTTTTTATGTTGAGCTCACCCTTGATCATAATTGCATAGCTTGATTACGATAAAAACATGAAATTGATATCGGCACTCGTGTGATCGTTTCCGTGGCAACCTTGTATAGGGTACCTGGAGCACGTCAAAACTGGAGATATTTACCGGTCTCATGCGCCTTTATCTTTGGGTATTTTACCTGTTAAAATTGCGGGTAACGTTATGATAAACACTTCATGACGTGACGTTACACGTTGATGACATATTGTTACCAATTGAACGTTATCGCTTTAGAAATAAAAAAGCGAGGAGAACTATTTTCAAAAAACCATGGAAGAAGACTCGCCAAAAATGACGACGTCAGATGTTTGGGCGGAGCAGCGTGTGCTAGTAAAATTCTGCATGGAGCTTGGGAAAATGCCTGTAGAGACGATGGAATTTATTAATTCAAGCAGTAAGAGGTCAAGTGTTTCTTGTGCTCTTGTATACAAATGGTACAAGCGATTTCATGATGGTAGAGTTGAAACTACAGACGATTTACGTTCAGGAAGACCAAGCATTATTAATGAGAAATCCTTAACGTTAGGGAAGAACGTCATTGATATTGACCGGCACCTTACGGTACAATTTATTTCTGAACAATGTGATATTTCAAAGACAACTGTGCATAAAATTCTCGTTGAAAACTTTGGAATGGAGCGTGTTTATGCACGTTGGGTACCCAGATTACTTTCCAGTGATAATAAAGAGGCGTGTGTTAGAGCAGCAAAATCATTTCTTCGCAAATGGAAAATGGGCGGTGATACATTTTTGGACAGAATTATTACAACTGATGAATCATGGTTTCACTATTTTGACCCCGAAAGCAAACGGCAGTCTAGCGTATGGAAGCATAAAGACTCTCCACCACCAAAGAAAGACAAAGTTATGAAGTCAGTGGGAAATCACATGGATTTCGCCGTGTTCCCATTGATAAAGTCGCAACTCAGAGGCAGAAAATTCAGGAATTTCACTAACTAAGAACAGCAACACTACCCATTATTTCTGGAATTGAGAGTGACTGATATTTAAAGGTGTATGACAAATGGGTTGATAGACAGAGGAAATGTGTGGGATGCAACGGTGAATATTTTGAGAAAGAATAACGGCGCTTTAACTTCGACGTCACATTCCAGTAAGTAAATTCAACACGTAACGTCATGGCATGCTCCGCACACCTCTACATCCCTTTACATAAACCCGTGCCGTTTCATTGTTTACAAACAAACGGAATTTTGTAGCATCGATCATAAAACATTGATGAGTGATTGGAGAAAGTATCATTTAATTCTAATGCGAAATACTCGTATTAAAGCAGTTGTCTACGAACTTTCTGGACGACCCTCGTATATATTTTATGACAAGGATGATACTTCTTAACATATATTAAAACAAAATATTAATAATCATCTTGAAAGACTGTAAATTCATTCATAACGAAAGCAAATACTGATTGTTTTAAATTTTAGAATTCTGAGTCAGGGTTTAAAATGGTCTTAGGATTGACCATAGATACACATGTAAAAGGGTGACCAATGGTGGTGTACATGACTGCAGACTCTATGATTGTAGGTGTGAACTCCTTTGGCAGCAAGAACTAAACATGACGTTTCCAAGCAAAAAGTACTGGTTTAACTGAGGAACGGATAGGAATGATCAGCATATACAGTGTAAGCTGTAAGAACTTGTTTTCCACTGAAAAGAAATAGGTTTAGACAGATAGCTCTTGATAAATAGTTCATAGGATCTCCAGTCTAGACTGACTCCATTCAAGGGGGAAATTTACCTGTAGATCAAACTGTCCACCATTCCACCAACAAACAGAATATGTTTAGATATTATTTTTCTAATAATAAAACTCTGTAGGAATAAGGCTTTCCTTCAAAATAGTTTGTTTGCAGTAACCCTTCCCTGTTTCCTTCTTCAGTGCATAAGTTTGTTCAGATTATTTTTAAGAAAAATTGACCTGGTACAAAAAATGTATGTAAGGGGCATATATTATGAGTATTGACCTTGTTTATTACAACAAAGAAGGAAAGAGTTATTACATACAAACTGACATTATAGGTTTTGCATCTCCTTCATAGAAAAACAGAATGGCTACACTTTGATTCCTTTTAAAGGGACAAACCATATCTTTATTATAAACTGAACTGAATGCTGAATACCTCATGAATAAACAACAACACAACATAACTAAAGTAACTCTTTGAACATGTTTAACCCTTTCCCCCATAGAGGAAACCATGAAAAGACCTATGCGAACAGCATAAAACCAGATCAGCCTGCGAGTAACTCGCAGGCTGATCAGGTTTTATGCTGTTCGCTGCTCCTCAGTGGTCTGGAAATTAGGATTTTGTAATTAAATTTGGTAAGGTTTAACTGTGGTTTTCTGCAGATCAGGCTTTATGTGATACCTATAGAGGGCGTCAAAAGGAGTATATATGAGGGAAAGGGTTAAAGCTCTACATGTATTATGTTTAAGTCAAATAACACAATAAATATTTAAACATGCTGCTAGGTCATCCTGAATTCATGCCCAGTTCTGTCACTGTAACATCTTAACTTCAGTGTTCTTCAGCAATACTGTGCTACATTGCCTTAAGTTCATATAAAAATAATTGTGAAATGATATTCACTTTTTATTGAGAAAATAATCACTGGCCATTATTTTAAAATTACATTATTTTAACATTTCATTATTTTAACATTTCATTATTTTAACATTACATTATTTTCACATTACATTATTTTCACATTACATTATTTTAACATTACATTATTTTTCAAACGATGGCACAGGTATTAGACATGGGACAAACATTGTTTTCTTTTGACAAAAAATGGTAATTGTTATAAAAATCAGAGGTAATAAAAAATGTTATTGCATATCACAGATTCTTATACCTTGCATGCATGCTGATTTAGATATTTCTTTTCCCTAAATGGCATTAGAAAAGTTAAGTTTGTTATTCCAGAACAGCATTTATTTGATACCAAACTATGACATACCAGCTTTTGAACAATAAAGTCATGTGCAGTGAGAAAAATAATCAATCATTTCTTGGAACAAGTATCGAAGTATCCCACCTTTCCTTTGTCCTTTTCAAGCCAGAAGCTTGTTAAGGCAAGACATATTCAGATCAACTGTGTCTGGTAGGAGTAATTATGCTTCAGACATTAATTTCCTTTCCTGTTTTTAATCTTTAAATCCCAGTGTAAACTAGGGCTACCACTATAGGTGATTACTACCCCACATCCTGCCTTATTACCATCAATGTGATAGTAGGATGGGACATGACTGATAAACATGCTTCCTATAAAGCCCCAGACTCCACACAGTAGTTACCTCCCCTTAAGTTGTAGATACATGTAACCACTGCCACCACAAGTAAAAATAAACAGAATTTAGCTAATTTTTCTTTTTTTCCAAATTTTTTATTTGACTGCGAGTGTCATATAAACAAGAGGGCCAAGATGGCCCTGTGTCGCTCACCTGATTAAGATGGCTGTGTTAGGCATAATGACAAAAAATCTGGCATTTAAAGTGTTTTTCTAACATTTTACTAAGTGGCCTACATTTTGATCCTACCTGAATTTGCACTCAACTGAGAATTCATGCAGCCATCACTCATATCAAGTTTAATGAAAACTGGGGAAAAAATGTAGGCCTCTAGTGTGTTCACAAGATTTTTCTAAAATTTGCCCTGGTGACCTACTTTTTGACCCTATGTTGCCCAGTTTTGAATTCATCCAAGATTTGATGTAAACAAACATTCTGACCAAGTTACATTAAGGTTAGTCTAAAACTGTAATCTCTTAAGTGTTCACAAGGTTTTTTTTTTTTTAAACACCTGACCAAATCAGAATGTGGCCTCAAGAGTTCAAAGTTTTTCTAAGATTTGACCTGGTGACCTAGTTTTTGACCCCACATGGCCCAATTTCGAACTCATCCGAGATTCATGTAGACAAACATCCTGACCAAGTTCATGAAGATTGGCCAAAACTGTGGCCTCTAGAGTGTTCACAAGGTTTTTCTAAGATTTGACCTGGTGACCTATTTTGACCCAATGACCCAATTTGAACTCATCCAAGATATCATGTAGACAAAAATCCTGACCAAGTTTCATGAAGATGGGCCAAAACTGTGGCCTCTAGAGTGTTCACAAGGTTTTTCTAAAATTTGACCTGTGACCTAGTTTTTGACCCACATGACCCAATTTCGAACTCATCCGAGATATTAAGTAGACAAACATCCTGACCAAGTTTCATGAAGATTGGGCCAAAACTGTGGCCTCTAGAGTGTTCACTAGGTTTTTCTAAGATTTCACCTGGTGACCATAGTTTTTGACCCCAGTGACCAGTTATCAACTCATCTAAATATTATTGTAGACAAACATCCTGACCAATTATTGAAGATTTGGCCAAAACTGTGCTCTAGTATGTTCACAAGGTTTTTCTAAGTTAGACCTGTTGACCTAGTTTTTGACCCCACATGACCCAATTTCGAACTCATCCGAGGTATCATGTAGACAAACATCCTGACCAAGTTTCATGAAGATTGGGCCAAAAATGTGGCCTCTAGAGTGTTCACAAGGTTTTTCTAAAATTTGACCTGGTGACCTAATTTTTGACACCACATGACCCAATTTCGAACTCATTCGAGATATAATGTAGACAAACATCCTGACCAAGTTTCATGAAGATTGGGCCAAAACTGTGGCCTCTAGAGTGTTCACAAGCAATTGTTGTCAACGGACGACGCACGTCGCACAAGTGCTCAGGTGAGCTAAAAAATCATTCTAAAAATATTTTGTTGTGACAGCAGACGGAGACGCCATTTTGTTAGTTTACCATCACCACTTGACAATTGTGATGGCCATGTTTTTTTTGCTTGCAAATGGAGATCACTGTGTGGAGTTTGATAAAGCCCTTGCTTCTGTAAAGAAGGGGTATAATTATTAGCAGTTTTAACATTAACATAAGCGTCAGTATATGGTAAAAGAAAATGTAGTAGAGGATAGTTTTTGATATGAACCATACACCCCTGAATTGGTATCTTCTGCTCTCTTTCTGACCCCATGATAATGTTTGTACTCTATCAGAAACTTCATATTTCTGTATTTGATCTGATATTTTTCATAGAAAGATCCAAAACAAATAAACATTAACATAAAGCCACTAAATAAATTCCACAAACATATTAGTTAAATAACACTATTTTGCTTAAAGGATTCTAACATAATAATAATAAAAATATTAATGAGACCAAAAGAATTAAAACTGAAAGTACAATCACTGGTCTCCTGCATACCTCATCAGCTATCACTTGTTTCTCTGTTGCTTTCTTCTCTGGTTCCCCGTTCACCTGAGGCTTAGCTGAAATGCCCAGTGTGTCCTCCACATTATCATCCTCATCCCCGCTGTCTTGGAATATTGACCTGTAACACAAAGTGGGGTCTATCTTATCTCATCATTCAGCAAATGAATAGCTAACTGTTGTGTTTACAAGTTCTACACCGTTTACTACATATCTATACTTATGTAAGGAAAAGGCAACACTGAAAGGCTAACAGAAAGCTATATTAACTTGTTGAGAAGAATTAATGTCCAAAATATTCAATATGTTACTTTATATATTTGTGTCAGCCAAATAACTATCAGGGACATGAGCATCATCTGCCAATTAAAATACAAGATGCAAAACTAAAATAGCCTACACTTAGTTAAACTTTTCGCTGCTCTACAATGACACTTCACCGCACTCATTTTATTTACACTCACTTTGTTCCTATCTTTCTCCTTCTCTAGACTCACTTTGCTCTATCTTATTTCCTTCTCTAGACTCACTTTGCTCTATCTTTTTTCCTTCTCTAGACTCATTTTGCTCTATCTTTTTTCCTTTTCTAGACTCACTTTGCTCTATATTTTTCCTTCTCTAGACTCACTTTGCTCTATCTTTTTTCCTTCTCTAGACTCACTTTGCTCTTTCTTTTTCCTTCTCTAGACTCACTTTGCTCTATCTTTTTCCTTCTCTAGACTCACTTTGCTTTGCTCTATCTTTTTCCTTCTCTAGACTCACTTTGCTCTATCTTTTTCCTTCTCTAGACTCACTTTGCTCTTTCTTTTTCCTTCCCTAAACTCACTTTGCTCTATTATTTCCTTCTCTAAACTCACTTTACTTTGCTCTATCTTTTTCCTTCTCTAGACTCACTTTGCTCTATCTTTTCCTTCTCTAGACTCACTTTGCTTTGCTCTATCTTTTTCCTTCTCTAAACTCAATTTGCTCTATCTTTTCCTTCTCTAGACTCACTTTGCTCTTTTTCCTTCTCTAGACTCACTTTGCTCTATCTTTTTCCTTCTCTAGACTCACTTTGCTCTATCTTTTCCTTCTCTAGACTCACTTTGCTCTATCTTTTTCCTTCTCTAGACTCACTTTGCTCTATCTTTCCTTCTCGCACCTTTTTCTATCTTTCTTCTTTTCTATACTCACTTTGTTCTATCTTTCTCCTGCTGCTCCTCCTCTTCATCCTCACTGCTGCCCTCGTCTGGCAGGGGTGGGGGTTCCACTGCCAACCCGTCAGTTTTACCCCCCTTGTCCAGAGCTGTATCCAGTAGATCCTCTAGGGATCCTGCTGACCGCAGTGGTTGCTCCTTGGACTGACCAGAAGCTGGTATGCCACTGTCTGCAGTCACTTGATTGTTGGCAGACTCTGAAGCTTGAATATCATCTGTGGAAACATACAATCAAGTAGTTAACACAGATTAAATTCTAATCATACAAGGTTATTTAGAAGTAAATGACAATCAGGCAAACAAATTATTTTTAAGAAACAAACACACACTGTGATTATATTGTTGTTATACTAAGACCCTTGTAATTAAAAAATCTACAAGTCATGACCAGCAAATTAACGAGTTATGGTGACTGGTTCTTCACAGAAAGTCTGGATGTTCCAAACTGGGCAAGATTGGTTTACTACCTGACCATCTGACGGGCAAAGCAAAAAGTACATTTTCTTTAGTGAAAGGCAAACTACAATCCTTTACAAATTTTTCCTATCCTATGTGAAGATTTTTACACCATGGTAAGCCAGATCAGATTGGGAAAAAAAACACACACACATAAATATAGACTGGTCAGCCAAAAGCAATTTTAGACATGTATAGCATAAGTAATACATTATCATAATTTATGTCCTGGTACCTTGTAATTGTTTGAGCTAAGTTTTATGCAAATTTCATCCCCAAATGAAAAACTACAAGTTGTAGCTTTTTGTTCTTAATTAAGCTCAAACTGAAACTGTTTTATTAAGTTAAAAGCCTATTCCTATGATGAATACATATTCAATGGCATTGTACATTACATGCATATAAACCATATAAAACATATAAGACATAATAACAAGAGGGCCAAAATGGCCCTATAACCGCTCACCTGAGAAACACTGCTTTAATTACCTACACAGCTGCTAGTGTGTAAAAGTGAAATTTGGCATTTTTGATATTAAAAGGGGCATAACTCCTGCCCTAATGGGCCAAACTCAGCCATAATAATACTTGATCGAGAGATTAAGGTCAGAAACATTGTCATAAAGTTAGAAGATGATTGTTCAAGAAATGAAGATGCTAGGGTTTAAACAAAGTGAAATCTGGCATTTTTTATATCAAAAGGGGCATAACTCCTGACCTAATGGCCTATATCAGTCATAATGGAACTTGATAAAATATTATGGTCATAAACATTGTCATAAAGTTTGAAGATGATTGTCCAAGAAATGAAGACGCTAGGGTTTAAACAAAGTGAAATCTGGCATTTTTTGTATCAAAGGGGCATTACTCCAGGCCTACTTCTCCAATATAAGACATAATCGAACTTGTCCTGGAGATTATGGTCATAAACATTGTCATGAAATTTGAAGATGCAGACAGACAGGTACTTGAGAAGTGATCCTTACAGCAGGGGACACAAAAAAAGCTTCTTCACGAGTCTACAAATAACCTGGTTTTATTATTATCACATACATCAAAAATAGGATTATGGTTTACCTGTTTTCTCAAGCCCCACTGTATCCTGTACAGCTACAGGTATCTGTTTCACCTCTGGTCCTTTATCATCCTCTTGTACTTCTGGTCCCTTAGTTTCCGCTGGAATATCTGGTACTTTGGTTTCACCCAAACCCTCATCAACACCATCCTTCACTCCAACCTCCTTGGTTACATCCTCACTTTTCTCTGCCTCACCCTGGTTTTCAGTCTTCTCTTCTTCACGGCTAGTTTCAGCTACTACTACATCTTCCTTCGCCTCTCCATCTTCTTCATCCTTGTCTTTTTAAACATAATCAATAATTACAATAAAAATGTATGTTACAATGTGCACACCATCATGCACCAATTAATTGTAACATCTTTATTACGGCTTTCCGCAAACTGCAGAAAACGTACAGGGTTTGTAATGTTTATTCTTCTTCTTATTATTATTCTTTTCCAACCTAATTCAAGAGTGCAGTGACATTCATATAGCCAAGTTATATGTGGAGAAAGACCCCTAGTGCAAAAAGACACCCAGTATAACAAGCAATCTACAGCAAGCCAAGTTGAAGGCTTCCTCAAATGAAAATCTGAGTGACCAGACCAGGGACTGGAACTATCAACTACTGTATGAGGAGCTGGTGAAAGTAAGCAGTCACTATGATTACTTGGCCACAAAGACCACCTCAAATTATAACTGTACTATATTCAAGAAGTTAACCCTTTCCCTCATATAGACTCATTTTGACGCACTCAATAGGTACCACATAAAGCCTGATCTGCAGAAAACCACAGTTAAACCTTACCAAATTTAATTATAAAGTCCTCATTTCCAGACCACTGAGGAGCAGCGAACAGCATAAAACCTGATCAGCCTGCAAGTTACTCGCAGGCTGATCTGGTTTTATGTTGTTCGCATAGGTCTTTTTATGGTTTCCTCTATGAGGGTAAGGGTTAAGATATGGACTGCAGAACGTGGCATGACTGTAATTAAAAAGTTTTTTAGGAAAATCTAGAAATATTTCCACTGGACACAGATGCCCCCACTTTACACTATTTTCACTATGTCAGGAGTCTTAACTCTGCCATGATTCTGTGAACACAACTTCATGTGCTGGTGAACAATCATGTAAAATTTTATGAGTCTGGCTCATATAGTTCTAGAGATATGCAAGATATAAATGATGGACATTCTTATGAGACTTACTTCATAAAACTATCTCTTTGATTATTTTTTCAACCCTTTCCCTCATATAGACTCATTTTGACTCAATAGGTACCACATAAAGCCTGATCTGCAGAAAACCACAGTTAAACCTTACCAAATTTAATTACAAAATCCTCATTTCAGACCACTGAGGAGCAGCGACAGCAAACTGATCACTGCGAGTACTGCAGGCTATTGTTTTATGCTGTTCGCATAGGTCTTTTCATGGTGTCCTCTATGAGGGAAAAGGTTAATCTTCAAAGTGGGGTCCCATACTTTTTATTTTATTTTATATGTTATGGATAGGATTTGAACAACAATACTGGGGACGCTTGTGTGAAGGATCAAGGCTCTGACATATTCCTACCCATAGAATATTGTCTACGGTATGAATGTTGCTATTTTTTTACAACAAACATATGGCTTATTATATTTCTAGCATATCTTATACTTCAATTTATATCAATTTGAGTGACTATTTTAGAAACCTAATAAACTTAATGTTAATGATGATGGCATACACCCGATATGTTGTTTAAAATGTTGAAGGAATGTGTTTTGCTGAACTTTTCCACCCATTTCAATGTTCAGAAAGTTATGATGTCACAGCCCTGTGAAATGTCAGGATCAGGGAGTGCTAAACAATAATTAACATCACTCCTATAACCAAAAGAAAATAATGTGCAAGTAAAACATATCCACTCTCCTGATGAGCTTTTTAAAAGCATTAGTAAATCAATGAATATGGCAAAACATAATATGTAGCACTACCTCCAGAAAATTTACCTGATTCTTCCTCTTCTTCCTCCTCCTCCTCCTCATCTCATCTTCTTCTTCTTCATCATCATCCTCTTCTTCACTTTCATCTTCATCTTCTTTCTCAGTCTCAGCCTGACGCTTCATTAGAGACAAGGTGGTACTCTGAAAATCAATATATGTTTATCACAATGCTGTTACTAACACTTTCTTTATTATTTGAAGAGCAAGATAAAAAAAAAAGTCACTGATGGTGATTTATTATAATACATCCACACACAAATTTGACACAGAACAAGAGCTGTCAGAGGACCGCACGCTCGACTATTCAAAATGCTTGTTGGTAAATAAAATAAAATCTATTTCAATTCTTGCCCTTCATATACCCTGTATATAATAATAGTCAAAAATGATATACCTTGGTAGTCTAATACCTTAAATAGGTTTATGAAATCTTAAATCATTCCCATGCCTAGTTACTGAGACATAAGCATAATAACACAGTGCATGCAAAACTTTAACCAAGTATCCAAGTTAGAAAAGGGCCATAATTTGTATAAAATTCAGTCCAAGAGTTATCCTCCTTGGTTTTCTGATGCCCCTGAACATACTTCTAAACTCTCTAGTCAATACCAAAAACAATTTCTGAGATATAATCTGGATAAAAGCTTTCATGCAAAACTTTAACCAAAAAGTCTAAGTCAAAAAGTGGCCCTAATCTGCATTATATTCAGTCAAAAACTATCTGCCATTATAGTATGATACCATTGAACATATTAAAGAAGTTTCAAATCAAACCCAAGCCTGGTAATTGAAATACAAGAATGAAATTCCTTGCATGCAAAACTTTAACCGAAATTTCTTAGTTAAAAGGGGGCCATAATTTGTAATATATTCCATCAAGTGTTATCTTCCTTGATAGTATAATACCCCTAAATATATTAAAGATGTTTCAAATCAATCCCATGCCTGGACTCTGAGATATAAGCATGAAAGTACCTTGCATGTATAACTTTAACCAAAATTTCTAAGTCAAAAAAGGAGGCCATAATTTGTAATATATTCCATCAAAAGTTACCTATCTTGGTTGTTTGATGCCCCTTAACATATTCATAACATTTCAAGTCAATACCATGAATGGTTATTGGGATATTAGGCTGATAGTAGCTTGCATGCAAAACTTTAACCAAATTTTCTATTGCATGCAAAACTTTAACCAAAATTTTTAAGTTAAAAAGGGGCCATAATTTATATCAAATTTAGTCAAGAGTTATCCACCTTGGTTGCCTGATGCCCTTGAACATATTCATAAACTTTCAAGTAATACCATAATTGGTTACTGAGATATAAGGTTGATAGTAACTTGCATGCCAAACTTTAACCAAGAACTGCAACACCAACCTAAGGGCGACTACAATAGCTCTCATATTCTTCGAATAGTCAAGCTAAAATGGCTTGTAATTCTTACAAAATCCTTGACACAGTTATCTGCTCTTGTTTGCTAATTGGTGATGCAATGATAAATCATTATTCCAAGTGTAAAAGCATTATCAACAACAGTAACCATACATCTACGGTGAGTGTATGATGAGGATGGGACATGACCAGACATGATGTGATGAACATTATTCCTATATAGTCTTCACTTCACTATGTGAAGTAGGGGTATATTAATCGCAGAAGTTGAAAGGTTCAATACTCGGTTGCCTGTAAAATACAGCACTGAACAATTTCTGCTTAATGTTAAAGACATGTATAACTTTCATTACTTGTATACTTCCTGAATTTTTTACCAAAGACTGAAAACCGTTTTAGATATGCACAGATCAAAGTGTTTTATCTTGACATCTCAAAGGCACAGAAGTGACACAAACATAACAGTCACTTGAAGGATTATCTGGGATTTTATACTGATCAAAAGTGCCATACCTGTAATTGCTCTCATGTGTTTGTGGTACTTTGAAGGATTTCTATATAGAGGGGTTTTAATTTACTAAGAGTTCCTTTGACTGGCTCAGAAAATTATAATGTCATTGCATGCAAGATATCTGGAACAGAGGGTGTGAAAGGGGAATTTCTAGTACCATGAGAACTGCTGGAATATCCTGTTTGGTGTGCAAGGAACCTTTCTGTCAGCCTTAAAGTGGTAAACAGTCAATTATTGTGCTAACCTTGATTGCATTTAGGATCACAGCCAGTATCTCAGAACCTGTGTAGGATTCGTCTGCCTCAAACACTTCCCGCATCTCCTTGTAGACCGTGTTCATGATTTTCTTCACCTGTCAATGCAAGTGGCCATGTTAGATTGTGTTCATGACTTTATTCACCTGTCAATACAAGTGGCCATGTTAGATTGTGTTGATGATATTATTCACCTGTCAATACAAGTGGCCATGTTAGACTGTGTTCATGATATTATTCACCTGTCAATACAAGTGGCCATGTTAGATTGTGTTGATGATATTATTCACCTGTCAATACAAGTGGCCATGTTAGATTGTGTTCATGATATTATTCACCTGTCAATACAAGTGGCCATGTTAGACTGTGTTCATGATATTATTCACCTGTCAATACAAGTGGCCATGTTAGACTGTGTTGATGATATTATTCACCTGTCAATACAAGTGGCCATGTTAGACTGTGTTCATGATATTATTCACCGGTCAATACAAGTGGCCATGATAGACTGTGTTGATGATATTATTCACCTGTCAATACAAGTGGCCATGTTAGATTGTGTTCATGATATTATTCACCTGTCAATACAAGTGGCCATGTTAGATTGTGTTGATGATATTATTCACCTGTCAATACAAGTGGCCATGTTAGATTGTGTTCATGATATTATTCACCTGTCAATACAAGTGGCCATGTTAGATTGTGTTGATGATATTATTCACCTGTCAATACAAGTGGCCATGTTAGACTGTAAAATAAACCAAGACTGACCACAATTATGTCATTACTACAAATAAGAAGTGTTCCTTGGAACACATGTGTCTCCTGCAGAAAGAAATATGACAGAAAAAAACAGACAGGCTGATGGTGTAGAAGTGATCATTATGTGTCACCTCTATTTATAGAAGGTGACAAAAAAGGGGAATAACTAAAAAATATTGATGCCAGATTTATTGACATTGAGTATAATAATTCCTCTTGCCAAGCTCTATCCATCAACAAATTTCATTTCAATAGCATGTGTAAAGCTGGATTTATACAGACGCATGACAGTAAAAGTGTGACAGACAGACAGATGAACAGAGAGATGATGATCATGTTATACATGAGTACTCCAGTTTCTTCCAACATCAAGGACAAACAAATGCCACCAAGAGTGTCCATGAAAAGATTTTCAGAAACATAGCTATCTGTCCAAAAGTAGTAAAATATATATAACATATATTAGTTCTCAAGCTCAACTAACAAAAAACAAGAGGTCATTAGAGGCCCTAAATCGCTCACCTGAGTATAGGTTTACCAAAGGAACATATTAAAATATTTTGAAAACTGGCCAGTAGTTTTGAAGTAGATGATTTTTAAAGTTTTCATATTTTTTTCTTTTTGTTACCATGGCAACCAGAGTTCTACATGGATCAAGTTTATTTTAGCAAATTTTGTGAAGGTTCACCCAAGGATCATCCCTGCCAAATTTAATAAAATTCTGTCAAAAGGTTTCAGAGGAGATGTTGTTTAAAGTTTTCACTATATACATATAAGGCAAATTAGCTCCGCCCCTGGCGGCCATGTTTTATAAATCCAAATAATTTTAGCAAACTTGGTTGAGGGTTACCCAAGGAACATTTGTACTAAATCATTTTGAAATAGTAGTTTTGAAGGAGATGATTTTTAAAGTTTTCATTTTTTTTTCTTTCTGTTGGCATGGCAACCAGAGTTCTACATGGATCGAGTTTATTTTAGCAACTTTTGTGAAGGTTGACCCAAGGATCATCCCTGCCAAGTTTAATCAAATTCTGTCCAGCGGTTTCAGAGAAGATGTTGTTTAAATCAAACTGTTGACGACACACGATGCACGACTGACAACAGACGACGACAGACGCATGGTAATCATAAAAGCTCACCTGCTCAGGTGAGCTAAAAAAGTTACAGAGAAAAAAGAAAAAAAGCATCCCAACAAACAGAACATCACAAAAGAGCTATATTCACCTCAGCCAAAAGCTGCTGGGGGTCCAGTTTCCCTCCTGTAGACTGGTCCCCTGCCCCTTGTACCTGACTCACACTGGTTTTCAGCTTCTGTATATGCTCCCTCAGCTCACTTCTCTCACTCTTAAAACCCTCCTGTTCCTCCTCCAGCTCCTGGATACGCTCTTCATACTTGTCCTTCATTGCTGATGCATTAGATCGTAGCTTGTCATACTGAAGAACAAGCATATGTGCAAAACTAGTGGTCAACCGATTTCAGCTGGAGATTGGCAATAATCAATTATGTATCATGACATCCCCGATGTTGTGGAGGTCTTTTTCACTTTTTTTCAGCAGTAAAACACTTTACTGCCAACTGAATTATTTATCAAATGTTTAAACAGGTATTTAGGTATAGTTCAGTTTTGTAAGAAATTTTAAGTGTCAAGCCTATATCATTCTACATCTCATCATGTCATAACTAAACTACTATTAGGATGTTTTCTTCAACTACAAATAAATATGCACAGATTTTGAAATTTGTTTTGACACTTATGTTACATTATAGGCCAAATGAAGTCATTTAATTTTTATGATAAGTATGCATACGATATAACTAACCAATCAAATAAATTTAAGTTTTGAAACCAATTATCAAATGGTTATTTAATCAATTTGGCTTCAGATTATTTCCAATTAATCAATTTGCTGTTTTCAAACCAATTTAGATCACTAAATAAAACCATCAAACATTGTTAGCAATGGAAAATTGTTCTACAAATTTTCAGAATGGAAGCAAATGAGCCGGCTGGATCTAGTTTTATACTACAACGGCTTCTTACTGGAACAAGAGTGTTTTAAATAAGAAACCTTTCAGTCACTATGATATTCAAGAGGCATCACCAATACTTGATTAATTATTCATCACATGGTTTCATAATAGATTAACTTACTTTTGAGGTCTGTATCTGTGTACATTTTCAACATCTTATTACAGAAACTTTTCAAGGAATATTATCTAATTCTGTAATTCATCCATCAGGTAAAACAGTATTTTTGTGTCCTGAACACACAAATGTGCCTAAACATACAGAGAAATAGATTATGAAAATAAATCGCATAAATAATAGATATCTTTAAACTTACCTAACTTTGCGAAGAAAAAGAGCCCCAACATTTTTCACAATAAAGATGTCTTACTAGCGTTCCTTTGTATGTTCCCTGAGGGGTATAAATGAATTAGGCAGCCTTCATCTCTTTACCTCATGAATTAAGCAGCCTTCATCCCTTTACCTCGTGAATTAAGCAGCCTTCATCCCTTTACCTCGTGAATTAAGCAGCCTTCATCCCTTTACCTCATGAATTAAGCAGCCTTCATCCCTTTACCTCATGAATTAAGCAGCCTTCATCCCTTTACCTCATGAATTAAGCAGCCTTCAGCCCTCTACCTCATGAATTAAGCAGCATTCATCCCTCTACCTCATGAATTAAGCAGCCTTCATCCCTCTACCTCATGAATTAAGCAGCCTTCATCCCTCTACCTCATGAATTAAGCAGCCTTCATCCCTTTACCTCATGAATTAAGCAGCCTTCATCCCTTTACCTCATGAATTAAGCAGCCTTCATCCCTCTACCTCATGAACTAAGCAGCCTTCACCCCTCTACCTCATGAATTAAGCAGCCTTCATCCCTCTACTTCATGAATTAAGCAGCCTTCATCCCTCTACCTCATGAATTAAGCAGCCTTCATCCCTTTACCTCATGAATTAAGCAGCCTTCATCCTTCTACCTCATGAATTAAGCAGCCTTCATCCCTCTTACCTCATGAATTAAGCAGCCTTCATCCCTTTACCTCATGAATTAAGCAGCCTTCATCCCTTTACCTCATGAATTAAGCAGCCTTCATCCCTTTACCTCTTGAATTAAGCAGCCTTTATCCCTTTACCTCATGAATTAAGCAGCCTTTATCCCTTTACCTCATGAAGTTTTTACTGTATTGGCAAACACAGAAGACCTAGGGTATTCAGATTCATAATGACCATGACATTTCTAAGCAAAATTCCAATTCTGAGAGTAAATTTATTCATGGACGGGCAGGATTAAGACATCCTTCATGACAATGCATTGCAAGAGTCCTACTAAGTCAAGAGTTTCATAAACTTGAGCCCTGGACCACTCACCTTGTCTTTCCAGGCAGACAGTTCGGTCACCTGATCCTGCAGCGCGGACAATGTCTGCTCACTGCTGCTGCTGTCTGACCTCAGGGATTGGATCTGAAACACACGAGACCCTCACCTAATACACAAACACCGTGCCTGCTACACATTGCTTTGTAGTGTACATGTATCCAAGGGAGATTGTGAATGTCTAGCCAAACCATGCTGCCTCAATTCGGTACCATATGATTGATTAGAAGGATGATGTGCTTGAGATTACCGTTCCCAAGATATTATTTCTGCCATGTAGCATAGTCCAGCTAATTAAAGGTGAAGAGAGACCCTGTGTATAGAGAGGTAAACAGGTTGAACCTATGACGTATTTCAAGCCAGATGGATTGCTTCCTCACAGAAAAATCTGAATGAGGGGGTTAATGACTGTAAGTCATCAACTATAACCAATTGGCTGTTAAAATACAAGCCCAATGTGGAGTTAAGTTGCTTAATTGGAAGGGTAAAGAGTTCAACTCATCCCAAAGGCCTACCTTTTCCTGAAGAGTGGTCACCTTTGCCTCAAGTTCCTCCTTTTCTTCCCTCACTGTCTGAAGAGCCCGGGCGTGTTTGTCTGCCGCCTGGGTCAGTAACTTGTCACACTTGACCTGCCAGTCGCGGTTGATTTCCTCCTCTAGTTGCGATATCTGACACAAACCATACAGTTATCATATGAAGGATGCATACTCATTTGTATCATATCTATTATCTAGTGGTGAGCTGATTAATCATAAAGTCAACGAATCAGTGACGAGCTACTGGTTGACGTGACGATGACGACGAAAATAATTCGTTGACGAATTATTGACCAAAAAAGGGGGTGTTGTTAATATTTCAACGCGCATCTGATTGGGTAATTTCATTAATTTTGATAAATTGATACTTGCAGAGTTGCACTTTGCACATCGTTGGCCTCTGGTTGTAACCTCTTATACTTTATCTCGGTTCAATGTTTATACATGTATTTGAATATTTGAGAAATTAACATCTATATCTAATACATATCTATATAATCTATATAGTACAGAATACTTTATTTTCATGTTGTACAGTAAGAGAGTTTTAATAGGCATTTACTCCAAACATGGTGTATTTGGTATTTAATCATGATTAATCAATTAATCAGTGACTTTTGTCTCTGATTAATCGACGAATATTTTTTCGACTGATTCCAATCACTACTATTATCTACTGTATAATGGGAAAATATCACCATACTGATATTTGACTAAAGTTCTGTACAATATCCAATACTTAACCACTTTAAACCACCCCCACCCCATCACCACCAGCTAAGGACAGTACTACCAGCAGAATCAGAAAGCAACCCTACAATATGTCTTGATGAACTGGATGGTGAAATCTTGCAACAAAGAGACATATCTATTTATTCAAACTACAACATCTTTAATTCAGAATAAGACATTCATTAAAATATATTTATAAATAACATCTTTTTATTTAATTCCCCATATCAGTCTAGATACCATTACAAGTAACAAATTTACATAATGGACCGAGTGACCAAAAAATCTCCATTTTGTTTACTCTAGTCAATGGAATCTGTATCATATATATCCTGAAGAAGACTCAGATGGAGTTTGAACGTTGATCTCAATAAAAGAAATTGTACTCTATCCTGCCTTGCTTGTGTGTTCCATTTTTGTTTATATTTTTGTAGTCACTTGAGACCTTATAAGGAAATGAAGTTTACAACATGTTTAGAACCAGATCAGCATGCAAGTGACTTAGTCTAGACTTACTGTTTGCTACTCCACTGCACCCTTGAAATGAAGGGATAACAGTAAAACCTTTTAAGAGTATAAACTGCAGATAGCGTCATCTGGTTAATGTATAGTTCACCATGGTGTAAACTGCCAAATCAGAGAGGTAGCAAGTTAAAGGCTGAATAGTATCTACAAAGATTTCTGGTTGGAATTAAGCCTGTTTTACACAAACTGAATCCCACTGTTCTGTTCTGAAAATGACTGTACAAAGATGGAGCATTCACAAATGAATGATAGCTTTCCCCTATTAAAGTACAGAAAATATTTATAATACAGTACAACCCCGCTATACTGCCCAAATGGCGCAATATAGCGGACCGCGTAGTAGTTTTGAGAATGCTATGTGTCTTTGTGATAGTCGCAAATTCTTAAAAAACCCTAATATAAAGCAATAAACATTATTTTATTTATAGACTTATTTTAAATAATTCCATAATCATTGATTCTGTTTTTTGTTTGTTTGTTTGTTTTTGCACTGTAATTGCTGATGATTCAGATTCAGAGAGCAGTGTGTACGGTATTGTGATGTGAAGTGGTTATGTAACTCTTCAGCATATCTCATTATAATAAATTTTATGCCGTCCATTGTTTATCAAAACAATGTCAGTGTGAAAATTGCCATTCCATAACAATTTATCGCTATTTGAAATTAAGCTGAGGTGAACTTATTATGATTTATCGATATGAGGAGCCCTGTTAATGCTTAAATGAAACAAATCACCAGGTAACGCTGATCTAATTATCATTTATTGTTAATATCCGGTGAAAAAGATTGGCTATTTTCAGGGACTTTTTAATCCATGGTAAAATTATGTACGCTAGCATAATAAACAAAAATACCATTACTAAGGTTTATGCAGTGGATTTTAGACAATGTTTGTGTATTTTATCAAGTATCTGCTTGGTATTGAATGTCCATACCAATTAAATGCTGATTACTGTGGTTGGATAATTATACCTACAAACCTGCATTGTTGTCAATCATTAACACTTGATTGCGTAATCATCAACTGTCCCCAAACACAATAGCTTACCACCTGGGGTGATTAATTGTTATCACTTCCGCGTGTCAGTGCACTAGCATGTTAAATACTGACCGCGAAACTCTTTTAAATACATATAGATAAAGAAGGAGATAGATTAGTTTCGCGGTAAGCCTATGCAAATAACGTGATATATTTTCATAGGGTCCATAGATCAACCGCGATATATTGGTCAACGTGAAATAGCAGTCCATGATAAAGCGGTGTTGTACTGTAGTATGTATGTTGAAGCAAGTATCAATTAACTCCTTCCATACATACTTTTATACATTCCAAAGTATATTTCTCTTACACAATTTCAGAACAGGATTAAACACTTACTTGTTCCTGGCTGGCTGCACTTGCTGACGATTTCTGCTTCCTCAATTTTCCCTTGAGTGACTGTATCTCAGCCTTGGGGCAAAATAGAAGAAAATCAAATAATATAATTAATGAAAAAGTTCTGCCACAACAATTAACACTGCAAGAACTTAGGTTTCACTGCTTAACTTCCTAAACTGTTTAATGTGTAATTACAGGTACTAGAAATATAATATCCCCTGCTAAACAAACATGATCACACAATACAAAAAGATAGAGAGTTTTTTGTAAAACCGGAAGGGTTAGCAGAGACCGGACAACCCACATGATCCCTATGTAGCCCCTAATACACTCCAAGGAGCAGGTTTATAAAGTTTGTTTGTATGTTTATTGTGTCTAAAGTCCCACCGACAGTATTTCAGTCATTTTGAGATGTTGTCTACATGAGACAAATAAATTGCTGACACACTGTAGTATTACACCATAGGCATGTGGCATGATACCACACAATAGTCACATTATCCTGACACCGGGCCAACCAGTCCTGCAACTACCCATATATGCTGAGCGCCAAGCAAGGGAGCTATACCAGTACCATTTTTTGCGACTTTGGTATGTCGAGGCTGAGGATCAAATCTACGACCTCCTGATTCTGGGAGGCTTATAAACATAATGAAGCTTTTGAACATCAGGTTGGGAATGGACAGGATATTGTACCTGATTCCTTTACAACCCTGCTTCATAATGTAAATAAAATAAAAAGTTTAAGGTACCTCAAAATTTGCTTTTAAGTCTTCCATCTCATCCTCAAGCTGTCGCCGGTCCTCAGCTGCCTTCCTCTTCCTCTCCGAAAGGTTCTGTATTGGATGAAATAGTCAGCAACTGATCCAAATTTATGATTAAAATGTTATTTATAAATTATGATTCTAAATAGATGTCAACTAGAGCTGTCACGGAGGGTGATAAATAATACTGCTACACTGCCTTGACTCAACACCTGGATGCAACTTGACGGGACACAACCTGACCGGGAGTGACGAGACAACACCCATAATTCCTTTACAGACCAACTTCATCCAGTAAACTTACATTAAAGGTGAAAAATATGTACATGTAATGTGAGTGTAGGATGGGAAGTGACATGACGAGCATGATTCCTATATAAATCCACATCAGTGGGTGGGGGTGGGGGTATAATAATGCAACACATTTTTAATCATATTAAATGTCCAAAACAGCAAAAACCAAGCCCATTGGATATTTACATGTACGTGTAATTGTATGTGAATTGAAAATGGCTGTTTGTGTAAGAGTACATATATTGATGGACATAATCCAGAAAAATACTAATTACGCCTCATAAAAATATGTACACTTGGAAACTAGAGTATTACAGAGGGTGATTAATATTCCTGCTATACCACTTTGACTCAACAAACATAAAAAGTTTGTTTGTTTGTTGGGTTTAAAGTCCCACCGACAGTATTTTAGTCATTTGGAAACAATTTATATTTGGGACAGATATAGTGCTGCCACACTGCAGTATCACACTGTAGACGTGTGGCATACCACACCCAGTCACATTCTCCTGACACCGGGCCAACCAGTCCTGCAACTACCCTTATATGCTGAGCGCCAAGCAAGGGAGCTATAACAGTACAATTTTTTACGACTTTAGTATGTTGTGGCTGGTGATCGAACCCACAACCTCTCGCTCCTGAGGCAGACAATCTAACCACTCGGCCACCTGGGATGGTAAAACATGAAAATATCATGACATGTCGAGATGGGAAGCAGGAAAGTAAAAAGAAATACTGGGAATAGAGTAAAATTTACAGTCGCTCAAACAATGATACTATTGTTATTGATCTGCACCTCATACTAAATTATAGCCTTTAATAACAGAATAAATGCTGAAAAATACATGTACCAACATTAAATTCACATGTAAATTTAAGGTTATATCATGTGAACTTATACATTTAGACTTGTTTTATAGAAAAAATTATATCCAAATAAAAATGATAAATTTTGTGGGATTAACACTTGCAGACAAAAAAATAAAACAAGAGCTGTCAGAGGACAGCACGCTCGACTATTCAAAATGCTTGTTGGTAAATCAAATGAAATCTATTTAACTTCTTGCCCTTCACATACCCTGTACATATTAATAGTCAAAAATAATATACCTTGATAGTCCGATACCCCTTAATATTTTTATGATGTCTAAAATCAATCCCATGCCTAGTTAATGAGACATAAGCACAATAACACTGTGCATGCAAAACTTTAACCAAAAATCCAAGTTAGAAAACGGCCATAATTTGAATAAAATTCAGTCCAAAAGTTATCCTCCTTAGTTTTCTGATGCCCCTGAAGACACTCCTTAACTTTTTAGTCAATTCCACAAGCAATTTCTGAGATATAAGCTGAATAGTAGCTTGCATGCAAAAATTTAACTAAAATTCTAAATAAAAGGGGGTTCATAATTTTGAATATATTCCATCAAGTGTTATCTTCCTTTATAGGATGATACCCCTAAACATATTAATGATGTTTCAAATCAATCCCATGCCTGGACTCTGAGATATAAGCATGAAAGTACCTTGCATGCAAAACTTTAACCAAAATATCTAAGTTTAAAAAGGGGTCATAACTTGTAATATATTCCATCAAGAGTTATCTACTATGAAAGTATGATACCCCTTAACATATTAAAGATGTTTAAAATCAATCGCATGCCTGGACTCTGAGATATAAGCATGAGAGTATTTTGCATGCAAAACTTTAACCAAAATTTCTAAGTTAAAAAGGGCAATAATTTGTAACATATTCCATTAAGAGTTATCTACCATGAAAGTATGATACCCCCATAATATATTAAAGATGTTTCAAATCAATCCTATGCCTGGATACTGAGATATAAGCATGAGAGTATTTTGCATGCAAAACTTTAACCAAAATTTCTAAGTTAAAAAGGGGCCATAATTCATATTTAGTTCAGTCAAGAGTTATCTACCTTGGTTGTCTGATGCCCCTGAACATATTTATAAACTTTCAAGTCAATACCATAAACGGTTATTGAGATATAAGGTTGATAGTAACTTGCACGCAAAACTTTAACCAAAAGCTGCAACGCCAACGCCGACGCCGATGCCGACGCCAGGGCGACTACAATAGCTCTTATATTCTTCGAATAGTCGAGCTAAAAATAAACACTAAACAAAATAACGAAGATAAATACCAAAAAAACAATTTAGAAAAATTTCTAAGGGCACATAACTCTACCCAGAATGCACCTTTTCAATTGACTCCTTCGCGGCAGTAAGGTCAGACATCTCCTCCTGCAGGTGAGACATCTTGTTCTCCACCGACTTCCTCGCCTGTTTCTCTTCTCTCAAGATCCGCTGCAGCTCCGCTATACGACTCTCATCCTCTGAAACAGTCGGGCAACCATATATTAAGGTCTTAGAACCCTAATAGCCATCAATTCTATCAAAGCCATGCATGTAACTTAAAAATAAGTTTTTAAAATGTCAAACAATGGAAATCTTAGGGGCAAATTGACAGGTTATGAAATGTGACAGAAGTTCAATGTTAACTTAAATACAGATATTTTCCCTAAATTAGATAAAAGTTAAAAAAAACTCTTGCTGAAATATTTTCATTTTGAATGTCGTCAAAGTGTCAAAGTTTCATGGAAATATTACCATCCAGTGGCAAGATATGGAAGATGGCTATTAGGGTGATAATACCTAAACCCTTGTGTTAATCCCTTATCTTAAGCCCTTGTGTTAACTTTTTTCTTTAACCATTATGTTTTGCCCTTGTGTTAATATCACTAGGTTAAACCCTTGTATTATACTCCTTTGTTAAATCCTTGCATTAAACCCTAATGCTAAGCCCTTATGTTAAACCGTAATGTTAAACCCATATGAAAAAAAAAAAATTAAGTTTTCCTCAGTTAAAAAATCTTGAATTCTACAATTATTAGATTTTGAAGAAATAGACCACTTAATCATGTTCAAACATGGTAAAGTTACATAGTTGCAAAGTTTCCATTACGAGTACATAGATTCATAAGGGAGTTGTCTATGTTCACAGTTTGGAAAAATTTGAATTTCAGATGTTCTGTGAAATGCAATCTAATGTTCCTAAAAGGACTAGAATACCTTGCATTTATAAATGGAATTGTTAATGTATAACATATGACATTAAGGAGGCTGTATTTTTATATTAAATGTTTCACGCAGCTAGTTCTTTTGCAATAGGTGTGGTCCATATCTCCACTGAGTTTGATACGTTGTATAACATTAGACACACACAACCAGTATATAGAGGGTACATGTATTTGTTTGCTTTGAGTTAAATTAAATATATCTCATTGAGAAGTGATACAATTTTAATATTTAATTTTTATTTCATGCTAACTGCTGCTACATACCCATATAATACCCTTATAGTTCTGACAGACCTATATCACTCACACTGTGGGATATGGATTTAACCTCACTGATAGAACACAGTATTTCATCAATAAACATAAAATAAATTCTAATATTCCTTATACAATGTCCTATTAAAGGTTGTTTGGCTACTTTGAACTTCATCAGTACAAGATTTGCACATGCTACAAAGGTTATGTATGCATTTTGTCTACAGATTATAATGAACCTGTATTTATAAAAAATATACTTAGAGCTTTTTTCCATTACAGTATTCTATTTTCTCGATTAAAGAGAGAAACATGAGACTTTTAGGGATACAGAACCTGGTACTTCAAAGTAAATGCTGAAAAAGACAATAATAAGTTTTAAATCAACTCAAGAAATGATACGTTACATGTAACCATAACAGAATGATGTCAAAATTCACTGAAATGACAGTTTCGATTCAAAACAAAATACAATGCACCATGAAAACCACCACTACACACCTGCATGCTGTGTTTTGAGTGAACTCAGTTCCTCGGTCTGCCTCCTGGTGTCCTTGCTGCTTGAGTCTAAGGTTTGTGATAATTCAAACTCCTTCTTCTTCATGGTCGCTACTTCCAGTTGTAACTCTCCAATTCGTGAGGTAGCCTCAGTCAGCTGCTGCGTCAACTCCACCTGATGGCCAAACAAAGACTTCCATTGATAACAGTTTGTAAAGACAGAAAAATACACCTCAACTAGAACTTCAATCTGGGCAATTACCTGCAATACATGTATCTCCCTACTCTGGGCTATTTATATCCCAACATGTCATTATGTTTGTTTGTTGGGTTTAAATGTACCAATGACAGTATTTCAGTCATTTGGAGAAAAATGTATACTTGAGACAGATATAGTGCTGCCACACTGCAGTATCACATCATAGACATGTGGCATGATACCACACCCAGTTACATTATCCTGACACCAAGCCAACCAGTCCTGCAACTACCCTTATATGCTGAGCACCAAGCAAGGAGCTACAACAGTACCATTTTTTACGACTTTGGTTTGTTGCAGCTGGGGATTAAACCCATGAGGCAGATGCTTTAACCACAGAGAGAGTGATTCATACCGTCTTCGGACTGCTGTAGAACAACCATTGATCATACCCCACTGTTAATACTGTAAATTAAGTTCTTAAAGGCCCACTATATGTCATAATAATTCATTTTTCATGAAAAAGAAAATATAAAATAACACTGAGATATCGTAAACTCACACATATGGTACACATACACAATAAGCAAATATATGTTGTAAAATTACAGTTTTACCTATTGAAAACATTGATCAAATTAAGCCATTTTGTATTATGGATGGATGTCAAAATACTCTCACTGTTTACATTTTGCATTGCTGAGTTTTCCCCAAAGATAGTCTGTAATCGGAAATTATTTGAAAAGCAGTTGTCGAATCACAATTTGTTAATCTGCTACATATGGAATGTCTATTGAAATGTGAAATGTGCAATATTTTTGTAAATGAATTATCTTTTTTTCTTATTTATGCATTGTAGTAACATTGTCGGCAAAGAGTATGTACAGACTGAATCTCAAAACAAATCTGTTGCACACACTTAGCTTTTCTGCAGGAATAATATACACTGCATTTGGGAGCATAATTGGCCTCACATGCAAAAATGATCAAATATCAATTTTATTCTGAAATAGTGAATAAAATTTATTTGTTTTTATTTCATTCTGGTTTTTGTTCACTCTAAGTTTGGTCAGTGATAGTCTCAAGACATGTCCAGTAGAAAAAAAAATGTTGGATTTAGAAACCAGATACAAAATGACATTGGTTTTAAAAGACAGAAAAATGACAGACTATTTTAACCATGTGTAGTAGTAATAGCAAGAACATTTGTGACTAGTTTTACCCATTTTAGACTATTTCTGGTCAATTTGTTTTTTACTAGGTGCATGTACAGTAGATATTTTGAAATGACCTTATCCCTTGTAGATATATAAATGTGACTGAACTGTTGTCAAAAGGTTCATCACAACACTAGAAAAATACTAAAAAAAGGAGAAAAGGAGAAAGTTACATGACCGATTATTAGTCCCTGTTTTATAAGTCTGACAATAAAATCTGTGTAGCATATTTTTGTTTTGTAAAGAAACCATGGTTTCAGAGAGCAGTAGTACTCAAACAGTTTCTTTATACTGAGTAAATCGCTTGTAACGACATTTGGATGAAACAATTTCAAGGTCCAGTGAATATTGTTATAAGCAGAGTTTACTTTATTTTTGTGTTGACTAAATTTTCTGAATTGTTGTCCAGGCATAAATTTGTGGTAAATTTACGTATTTCTAAAAATGTCAAACAAAAGCATTACTGTCTATTTAGCTGTTACCTACTTTGACTGCACATTTATTTTGCCTTCCATATTTTAGAATAAGGGGCCAAGCGGTAACAAATAATCATTAGGATATAAGAGTTTTCTACTGTGTGGTCCTAAATTCACGGATTGCTCTTAGCATGAAGATTAGACCAGCATGTTCTAGAATTATCACAAAAAGCGATAAATACCTCCATATACCACATTGACACAGAAGAAGATTCTTACAAAATCTTTGACACAGTTATCTTCACGTCTGTCGATCAGTCTTGTTATAATAAATCATTATTCCAAGTGTGAAGGCATTGGCATTATCAACATCAAAGCTACAAAACTTCATGTAATGTGAATTAAGGACAGGACGGGACGTAATATGATGGGACAGGACAAGCATGGCCCCCACTCCTGTAAAGTGCTAGTAAGATAAAACTAACACTACAGTTTCAAGTTTTTTTCAGATTTCTCATGTTATTCACTTAAACATTGAACACGAGTGACTCCAAGAAAACAATCTAAATGTGTGAAAATCCTGGCTCTTACTCCAACATCAATACTTTGTCCTATGTACCTAAACTTTTAAAAAAGGTAAGAACATATTCTACCATTCTTGTTTCACTAGTGCTTACTTGAAAATTCAAAAACTAAATGGACATAATTATTTGCCTGACCAACTATCAATATTAATTAAGAAATCAAATATTTAGGTATATATTTTATCAGGGATATAAAAATACAGGTCATGTATTTAACTTTTAAGAAAGAGTAAGTGTTGAGATAAGTTTGAAATGGAACCTAAACTCATTAAGTACATGAAAGTAATTGCTGTTTTTTTTTTTACGTTGCTTGTCTACAACGCAACATATTGTAATTGATTGAGAAAAGGACAGTTCCAGATATCCAAATTCAACTCAAATTCAATGCCCTCTAGTGGGCAAGATATACGTGCACCTGTTTGCGTAGGCAGTAAAAAAATATCAATAAAAATACATTGAATGAAATTGTGTGACGTAAGTCAGTGAAGCGCAGCAGTTCATGCACGTCTGGCATGTGATATGTCCTTGGTTAATCTAATATGAGTATGGCAACAAGATCCATTTGATGAGGGAAATCAATAGAACGGTTCCAAATTACAAGCCACACTTTCTCCTTTACTGTTCCACTTTATGCTTAACACAACATTAGGACTCTCAGTCCTATAATTTGTTGTTATTTTGTGTGTGTGTGTGTGTGTGTTTGCCAATATCCAATTACCTTGTCTTTCTCTAAAGAGAGCAGTTTAGCCTGATTTTGATTAGTTGAGGACAGCAACCCTTCATTCCTTTGTTCCATTAACACCTGGCTCTTCTCTACAAAGCTGCATGAAAACAACATGATGTAAAGAGTCAGAAAAATAATTGATTCATGATAATTTTACTGACATAAACATTCACCATTTTTTCACCCATTACAATAAATCCTTTACCTCATCAATATTCATTGCCATGATAAAAAAACGTGATTTCGCTGCAATTCACATCAGTGCTGCATATGTCTGTGTTCAAATCTATGATTTCATAAAGACTGATTTACTGAACTTTATATGTTATATGAAACAATATTTTTTGGGGGGGTGTGCAGAATGTGTTGCATCTGAGCAAATGAGTCTATATGAGGTACAGATTTAAAGCCCATGTCACGATACAGATTTCGTTCATGAAAAGCTAAAAAAAGTGTAAAAGTTTGATGCATTAAAAACAACTTTCACTCTTCCTTGCCCACAGTACCTTTGGTTTCGTTGTAACAATTCTGATATTTTTTCATTCTGGGCCTCAATCTTGCTGCTCTTTTCAAACACATCTTTCTTTAAACGTTCATTCTCCTGAAAAATAAATATCATAATTACCAACTGCAAGGCTAAGTGGTCTGTTAGGTGATTTCACAAGTTTATTTTACACTTTTTTTATTTATATTATGTCAATTGGGAATCACATTCTTACAACATATACTAACCCACCTCAAAAGCTCCTAGGTTGGACCAGTACTTTTTCCATCAAATAAAGAATATGCCATTCAATGTTGTTTTATTATATTATTCCAAATATTCGTATAATAACCTTATATAGAAGCTGTCTGATCTGGATCTCTCTGTTTGAGTCAAACTGTGTCTATACATGTGTGAGGTTAAGGGTTAAATTATTTAGAGCGAAACTATGCAAAGTGCTTATTTATTACACAGGAGACTTGTAATTAGTATAAGTATACAGTGGATCATAAGGGGAGACCAAGAAATATTAGGTACAAGGGGAATCAGATTATATATATTGGTTGAGATGACACCATCTGGTTCCTTAGGCCTTGGGATTTTCTAGTCAACTTCCCCATGACAATGGAAAATTGACGATCAGGGAAAGTTCTGTATTCTCATATTGCAGTCTAATATTGCCACACATGTTAATTATCTTAATGTTTAAAGGTTGTGTAAGAATATTACATGAAATACTGTTTGCCATATGGTACATGGTATCTAGGAATTGCTATGATTTTATTTCGCAATATATGGTTCATGGGGTCCGCAGTGTGATTTCTTAAAATAATTTATAATGGCAGGGCCACTTATACTTCATTTCTGGCCTTACCTGGAGGAATTTCAGTAGTATTTGGCATGATAATTGACACAGTGACCATATACAAAACTTTTTTTAAGTACATAGTTCCCACATGATGTCATAGGCACTGACACAACACTTTTTGGCAGCCATTTTTTGTGGCATAACTTGATGTAGACATAAAGCTTACAATACTTTCTTTTTCTAATCTTTTGAAATCTTCTATATCAAATTGAATAGCTTTAATGAATTATTCTAAATATGAAATACATCTTTTAATATATTTTTTAGGTAAAAAGATTATAACCAAACCCAATTGTATTTCCTTACTGTGTGTTTATTTTTTTTTTATGTTCTTACATTGAATTTTTAGAGCAAAAATAATGAAAAGAAAATTTCTGCCTCTATGTAATTTATATAAAAATCCTTTAAGTTTTTGCCTATCAAAATGGCCACCAAGATAACTGATAATTTAGTTCAAACTTATCTATTATATGTTGATTCGGAAACAAGTTCTTTCAACTAATACTACTCCCTCTCTATGGTTCCTGGGTTGAACAGTACTTTGCACCTGGGAAGGTCAAATTCTTGCCCCAAACATGGTTTGAACCCCGTCCCACAACCTTTGGATCCGTATTCGGGGTACCACTAGACCACAGTGGTCACCAAACAAAATATTTAAGAAAATTTGGTAAAATATCACTCTAGATTGACTGAGGTTTCTAAGATTTGTAAGATGTTGTTTTTTATCCTGAAAAAGAGTTATGAAAAATAAGATTTTTTTTTAACAATATATAATGGGAATGTGACTCTGACCTGGACAATCCTGGTAATGTTATGCAGGAGGACTGTCGTCTCCATATTTGGCAACATGGACGTCCCTGAGGTCTGGGACTGGTCCAACTGTGGAGTAAAGGGGGGTAATAATAATAAATACATATATTGTTTAACTACAATGGGAGATAAAAATTATTGTGTAAAGGGAGGTAATAAAACTAAATACATGTTTAGAATTATCATCAGTAAGTAAGAGGAGGTAATAACATTAAATAATATGATTTTAAACTACAATGGGAGATACAAATTGTTGTGTTAAAGGAGGTAAAATTAATAATTACATATTTAAAGCTCAAAGGGAGACAAACTATCTAAAGCTCAAAGGGAGACAAACATTAGTAAATAAAGGAAGATTATCACATAAAATTCAGATAATATGAGATGCATAAATCCCACAAGAACCAGTTTTTTCATCAAATAATATCTGATTAACATTTCACACTTAGGGAAGGTCTTTTTTACCCATTTTTGACCTTCAACCTCTTTATGTGACCTTAACATCAATTAAGACAAAAATCCATTCCAATAGTTTTGTTACAGTATGTCTTAGTTATTTCATGCAGGACGTGCCAATAAAGTTGGTGGAGACTAACCTTGTTTATCACTTGGTCCACCTTGTCCGTCACCTTGGAGATGGCCATCCTCATCTCTGTGTTGTGTTGTCTGGTTTCACTCATCAGCATCATGTCTTGACCTCCTCCCACACCTGCTGAGATCAAGTTTTCTAAAGTTACATACAGACAAAAAACAGCTGTTTAGGTTTATATATATATATATATATGTATAACCAAGTAATATCTTCTTGCCCTGAGCTGGAATTGAACATGGGACCTTTGGTATGCAAATCAGACACCCTATAACTTCATCACAAAACTTGTAAGAAGTTGTACTTTATACTTCCACTACATACAACCCCTCCTCTCAAGAAAGAGCCTCTGTGGCCCTCATCCCCTCACTGCATGGGTTAGAGTCCCGGCAAGGTCATTCTGATTTTCATGTGAGGAAGCCTTCCAGCTGGCTTTCGGTAGGTCGGTGGTTCTACCCGAATGCCTCAGTGCATTCTGAGTCTTCTTCCATCTGTAATTAGCTGGGCATTGCTTAAGGGTTGAAATACTGTTACAGCAATGGTAAACTCAGAAAATCAATCAATCAATCAATCCTTTCAAGAATCTCTCCTTAGATTCCAGGAAAATGAATGCCTGAGACTCTCTAAGGGGGCCATCACCTCTACAACTGTAGGTAACATATGTTCAAAT
>CM037787.1:59283673-59327272 GCA_021229015.1 Solen grandis | reverse complement strand
TTATAAATAAGTTTATAATTTAAGCGGTATAAACACAGCTCAGGTTGCTGACGGGGTAACACACGGGGGCTTCACATCGAAAAATTCCCACGAATCACAGCGTTTCGCTCCAATAATTATGGACTTGCGTTTTCCTCGAATAATTTTTCTCCTTGGTAGTGCCACAAAGTGTCACAAAGCACCGCGACTCTTTTTGAGGAATTGTGGTATTTTTATTCTGTTAAATGCCATTCGTTAAATATCTAGTCTGTTTCATATACAATTAGAATATTTATTCAGGGATTATCCAAGGTCGATATTTTGACCTTTTCTTTATATTTTGCTTGCATGTAATTGAAATTGGCATAATGAGAGAAATGTCCAATTTAAAAAAATACAAACAAGTCATACATTCGTCTTATATTGAGATTTTTTCTCATGATTAGTTCAGACAGGAATATGCCATAGTAAGAATGACCACAGTTTCACATTGACAGTAAGTTGGTAGTTATACGTTTATATGAAATTAACATTGTGATCTTAAAGCAGTAATGTGCTAGAACTAACTGTTTTCTCGACAGTATGTACAGTCCAGTCACGATAGAACGAAGTGGCACCGAATCACGCAAATATTTCGTTCCTTCGCAACTTTCGTTTCATCGCATCTTAACCGCAATGATTGCAGGTACCATTTTCTTTGTACACATGTATGTTTATGATGTATGATAGTCAACATATGCCGTATAAAGTCGTCTCCGTATTGTTTTCGAATACATGCACGTACATGAATACTAAATGTCCAAATTTCATTAAATTTTAATGGCGTTATTTGTCAATGTAAGTTTGCCCGTATATGTACATGTATTAAAATTTATATGTTGTTCTGCAATTTACTGAACTTTTTATAAACACTATGCTGTAAAGCAATAAATTATATTTTATTTTTATTTCAAATGTAAATAAGTAAGGACAAGCAAACATAAACAACAAAAATAGCGCGACTGAATGCCATTGAAACACCTTAGCTAGACCCTTGTTTGTTTGTTTGTTGGATTTAACGTCCCACCGACAGTATTTCAGACATTTGGAGACGATGTCTACTTGAGACAGATATAGTGCTTCCACACTGCAGTATCACGCCATAGACTTGTAGCATGATACCACACCCAGTCACATTATCCTTACACCGGACAACCAGTCTGCAACTACCCTTATATGCCGAACGCCAAGCAAGGGAGCTAAATACAGTACCATTTTTAAGACTTTGGTATGTCGCGGCCGGGGATCGAACCCACGACCTCCAGCTCCCGAGGAGGACGCTCTAACCACACGGCCATCGGGGACGGTTGGCTAAAATCTTACCTATGACGTACAATGGCATGGCATGTTAGATCAGAGGAGAACATTCAATCTTTCCTTGGACCATTTGCCCCCATTGCACTCAAACCTCTTGAACACAAGCGTTTTATCAGGCAATATTTTCATAAGTATTACCCAAATGTACCTCTATATTTTCATGATGTACATGAATTTGAGAGAAATAAAATGTTTTTGACTTGCTTTGACTTGAATGATATGACAAAACAGAGCAGCTGGCGACCAGTACTTATACTGTTGATTAAGTTTTGACATTTTACCACTCAAAAAACACCTGCTACAAACTAACTTGCTTGTAAGCTTCGTGTCAGTTTGTTATAAACAGTGTCATGGATGGCGTGTTGATTGATTAATTACTTCCAATAATGGCCGACACGCGCAAGCGACGGATGTCACTCGAGTAGGTGTGAAAACTGACCGACACTTCGTTCGAGCGCGTCATTAATCAGCTGTTAATTGGCAATTTGGACCTAATAGATTGTTCGCTCCCAGCGCATCTTTCGTTCCATCCGTTTCGTTCAATCGCATATTTTTTATACATTGCATTTAGAACAAATTCGGCCGGGACCTGTGAATAAATTCGCATTACACCGTCATTTCGTTCTATCGCATTTCGCTTGATCGTGACTGGACTGTATTTTAGTCATAAAGCGATGTAAAACTAATCACAGTTTGAGAAAGACTCCAAATGCTCAAACAGCATCCAGGTATAACCTGTGACCTACAGCCAGCCAACTGAAAGCTATTTAAGTAACTAGAAATAACATGAAGAAAGGGATGATTCAGCAATATTCAGGGGTATGTTTGCATCGAGTTGAGTAGGTCACTGAGGGAAACATGTTTTGGTTAACATTTGACATGTTAAGCATATTTGTTTAATCAATCCATATGTGATCAAACTTTGAATTATAATTTTAATAAAGATGATGATGATGATGATTTTCCCCCATCAAAAGGCAAAAGGATTCCGTCTATCCTCTCGTAACATTAAAGGAGTATTCAGTAGTTGCAATTGCGCATTTTTTTCCTGCATGTCCTTTTCGTTTGTGTCAGATATTTTCGCAAATTTCAAATAAACTATCAGAGTAATCAGGAAGATTAAAAAAGTCTCTTTATCAATACATCTAAATTGTTTTAACAACATTTAGATGATAAAAACAATGAAACTCTGGATGTTTTATTTCGACTAAACGTTCTAAGATTTTGAAAGACATTTGTTTATTTACTGGCATTTCTCCAAATTGGTCTTAAATTTGCATGAACTCGTGTTCCCCTAAAATGGAAACATTTTGGCGCAAATGACGGAAAAGAAAGGGAAATACACAATGAAAATTATGTCACCCAAAACTCCTTATTAAATGCAATAATTTCATATTTAAATCATCATTTTGTCTTAATTTGTGTAAACATTTACCATTTACCTTATATATTATATTGTGTTTAATATAGTTTCAATGCGCATCTGTAGGCATATGTACGACGCAATGGAAGTTTTTTATTTCGGAAAGGGTAAATTCGATAAATGAAAAGATTAATTCTGCAACGCGTATCACTCTTTTTGTGATTGTAATTGAAAAAAGTATATTTTACCGGAAAGGGGAGATATTTATATTTAATATCTCCGAATCAAGCTTATCTTATACGGTTTGAGCCCAACTGCCCGTGTAATGATAGGAACGAAGTGAGGTTTGATGGGTGGGGGGTCAGCCACGAAATAGGACACTTAAATGTGTTGATTTTTCCCATATGAACGCACTTTGGGGTTCAACATCGATTGCATCATTGTTATTGATTATCGACCGTCATCCCCCCCCCCTCCTGCTCATTTAAATCATTTACTTGTAATCATTATAAGACATGTACAGCACAACACCCTCATCGTTATCCGTTTTAGACTGCGAAGCCATCAAGTGAAATTAGTTGTAAGAACTTTCCAAATTGAGTTTTAAAAAAACATAAAACTCCAATATTTTCATAATTTTATAAGCAAAATTTAAGCAATATATTTAACTACAATAGAACAAATAAAACAAGCTATATTTGTCTCGTTAGGTATGCTTTATCATCAAGCGTAATTAGCTATAAATATGTTGATGGCAACCATGATGTACATTTTGAATCTGAATAGGTAACACCTTTCAGAATATGGTATAAAACGGGTTTTGATGTACATATACACTAATATAGACGTACTTTGGTCGAGCAATTTACTATAGTAATATCTACCCTCTCGGCCAAGGAGGCCCCGTTAAATGGAGCTTTTTTAAGAAACCCTTTCAGTTTGGCTTATTCTTTTCTTTTAGCAGCGCGCGGTAAATTCAAACTTGAATTTTACCGAACCTTTATGCAATTCATTCGAAATTACGTGAATACTAGAACTCCCATTTTTTTCATATAGTGAACTATGTTTTAGTGATGTTGTTACCGCTTTGATCGTTGTCAGAATTGCGGGGGTTAGTGAAGTAACATGCATATTTTCGGTGAAGAAAATGTTTTTATTTGTATCAACGGCTGTGTTTGAAATATTCGCCTTTCGCACAAATTTAATGTGTTTTCAGGCCAAATAAGCGAACAGTTTGTGGCGAATGATAATTTCTGTTATTCTAATTACTCTATGCTACGGAAGCGTATTAGTGCCACATTGACATTTATTATTTTTTTAATTTCGACACTTTAATATGTAAAAATTACAGATTAATCTGTAAAATTAAATTTACAGTTTAAACTGTAAATTTCACACTTTTTTCTGTAAAATGCACTCTTTTGTCTGTAACATGTACAGTTTAAACTGTAAATTTTGCACATTAATCTGTTTAAATAATGGCTGTGTCTATCGGCACGACGGTCGTGTGGATAAGCAGCCTTATCGGCATGACCGTCGTGCCGAAAAGGTTGTTATCGATTGGACAGAAAAAATAAAAATAGCACAACTAGAGCTTTCTTTCTTTCTTTCTGTGATAAAAGACCGTTTGCTCAGTTCTGGCAGTGGTGATGTTTTATGACAAGGGAATCCTCAAAATAACTTGTTTGCGGTTATCTTAAGTGGATACCGGTGCATACAATATATATATACCTACAAATATACCTACAATAATAACACAATATACCTACAATATATACATATAATGCACACATACAACATATACCTACAATATATACCTATAACAAATACCTACAATATATACCTACAG
Organism: Solen grandis; assembly: GCA_021229015.1. Lineage (NCBI taxonomy): Eukaryota > Metazoa > Mollusca > Bivalvia > Adapedonta > Solenidae > Solen > Solen grandis. The sequence continues at coordinate 59,322,725 of CM037787.1, read as the reverse complement.
CATATACCTACAATATTTAACTACATCATAAGCCTATAACATATACCTTCAAAATACACCTACAATATATACCTACACCATATACCGATACCTACAACATATACCAGTGCATACAACATATATGTACAATATATACCTAACTAAATTTACATAAAAATGAAATTTACGATAAAAAAATTTAAGAAAAAAAAATGTAAATTTTACAGATTAAAGTGTCAAAATTAAAAAGATAATAAGTGTTAATGTGGCACTAATACGCTTCCGTACTATGCGGATGTGATTTGGGTGCAGACTACTTTTACAAGAGAATGCTCATTTAATAATGCGCTATCGTCAAAAGGAAGTTTCAGATGAAATTTATATGAATGAACCTCTGAATTACAAATTTTAATAACTTACTTTCAAGCATTAAATTTTTAGTAGAATCACACCTGATCATAAAAATAATCAAAAAAGGGAGCAACCCACCGTTATTTTTGTAATATAAAACCATGTTATATGTTTGAAAAACACTTGATGAATCAATTACTTGTATTAACTAATGCAAAAAAAGTTTCAAAATACGCAAGTCTTCTGTCATTATTTAAAAGAAATTCGACACATTTAATGGGACTCTAATAAATTCCCCCTAAATTCGTAGGCCAGGGGTTTTAAAACTTGGTTATCGAACCTTGCAAGCAACCTGATTCATTAAAGCTCAGAAATAAGGTTTTGGAAGATGTTTTGTAACCTTAAAATATTCTGATTTTTAGATACATAACGTCAACTTGAAAAAATTAATGAAACCGCAGTTTTGCAGCGTAATGTAGAGAGTGTAGAAAACATAAACACTATACACATGGCCGTATCGGACATGTCTTATTGACGGACACAGGCCCATTCAGCGGTCCCAGTATGATATAGTGCTTGAAATGGTTGACATTGTAGCATATGTTATAAAGCCTTGAAAATATATATTTAATTTTATACATATCATCAATACACAAAAGCCATACTCCTACGTCACGCCAATTATCAGGACCTGTACCTAAATCCCTACCAAATGAATACTCATCTGTGCTAATTTGATTCCTTATAATCGTCCTTGTTCTTGCTGATGATGATTTTTACATTGACATTAACACTGCCTTAGTAGCTTTCTATCTGGAAATGACATGCATCTTGCAGACCCTAACTCTTCCAATGATTATATAAGAAAGGAATTAATATATCTTATTTGATCTACAGATTAATTAATTTATGGCATCTCAAATCAGCATCATAAACAATGTCAACTAAAGTATTATTTCTGTACTTTTCTGTTCTATATTTCTGAATAATTTGATAATGAGTTTTTCATCAGCCATATTCTTGATAATTTAATGATTAAATAGATAAAAATGTTTGAAAAAAAAAATTAATGGAAATTAGGCCTAAGACACTCTTGATTTACATGAACTTTTTAGAACATATTCTAGAAAAAAAAACGGCCTACAGCTGAGGATATTTGTCAAAATGACATGTATCCTTGCCTAGTGGAAATATTAATTATTGTCGTTTGTAAATGATGCATGCACATGTTATTAAAATATTCTGAAATGGCTTTGCTTTATTTAAGTCGTGCTTTGAAAACATGCGCGGCGTCTTTGATGCTTTGCATCAAAATTAATCGTGTTTTTCATGTCTTACATATATTCCTGATGTTAATAATTGATTGATATTTCTTTTTTTACGTACATTGTTTCTGCAGCTTTTCATTTCTTACAGCTTTATTTCCAATCGTATTTCTTTTTTGCGTGGATAAAAAATGGCATCTTTTACAAGTGATTTTTCAGTCAAGCATATTCATAAAAAAATATCTAAAACAAAAATCAGAATTGAAAACAAGAGAAGTTACTGAATTTATTAAAATTTGTTTCTGTCAGAAAAAAATGTGAATAAAAGGCATACCCTGTGGTTCAATAAATGGGCGAATATCTCGAATTCCCCTTTTTCCGAAGCTAACTGCAAAGGGGTTACCCAGTCCTTATTCTTTTGTAACAGTAATTCTTCAGCGTCAGAATCTTTTTTCCTCAGAACGTGCTTTAACATGCGTAGTTTATCATTGTCCCTACTGGGATACTTTATGAGGGAATGGATAACATTATCATTGTGTCCGTTACTGTCAGTAATTCTTAGTTCCTTCATAGAAGAGAGGTAATTAAACGTTTCTTTGTTTCCAGACAGAGCAGCGACACCTAGTATTGTACCAGCACTCATTCTTGTTCCTCTGAACTTCGTCCCTTTAGCCACTTTCCCATGAAAAGAAAGCTTTTCGCACTCGCCATTCTTCTGATGTGTCTCATTTTCAATCGCTTTTAACATTTTGCAAGTAATACTTTTTTCAAAGTTGGTTACTTTTTTATCCTGCAGGATTGCCAAGTGAAGGGCCGTTTGTCCTTCATAGCCACTATCTTTCCGAGACTGAAGTATAAGATATGGACACATATTAATCATACGCACGACAATTTTATCTCTGGCTTTATCTGCTTTCGAGTTTTCCGTCAATGGCAGAGACATTGCTTTTATAAGAATAAAGGGTTTTTCTTTCTTCCCCTTTGTATTTTCTTTTTTGATGTTATCGTTTATTTTCTTTTCAACTTCTTGAATGTTATTGAATAGGTTTTCTGCATGTGTTCGATTTTCATAATAATTCGGCTTTCTAATGAAATACACAAAATCTTCTGTAAATTTGTCCGGAAGTGAGAAATATGCATCAGTTGCTTTTTCAGTCAATTTTTCTAAATGATATTCCAACTTCTCATATACTTTGATTGATTTTTCCATGATTTAATGTTTTTGGATTCCCGTTTGAGGGAAAACATGAAATATAGAACTAAGAAGTCAATATATAGATATGTCAATTTTGCTATTCAGCATGTTTATAGGATTCGATATTAAGCACACAGACTGATGATCCTTCACTACATAAGTAAATATATTGATGAAATTTTACTAAGTATTACATACACTGCATCACGAACAGCACATCTAATTAAGAATTCACATGTATCTGACTTCAGTTTTTTTCCCTAAATTGAAAAAAAAAAAAAAAAACCCATATGTTCAATTGATATTATTCGTGCAGCGAGCTGCGTGGATTGAAGGTTTTTCCTCGAGGACTAGACATTTAAACTTGGGAGATCCTATTCAGTGGACTAATCTTGCGAAACGCGGCTTTGTGAATTGCGTTTATCAAGGATATTATTTGTTCAAGCTTGCATTACTCGACTCTTGAATATTGATCCTTTAGATGAGACACACCTGGATTTTTTTAAAGTTGCACGCACTAAACACAACACTGTGCAGGTACCAGTGATTATGAAACAGTTATGTTGACAATTGTTATTTAAGAAATATGCGGTATTTGGTTTTTAAAAAACTTTATTTTTGGGGGGTGGGTATTTGATAAAAAAAACTTAGGAAGGTATGTGTGACACTAAGTATTGTGCACATTCTAAGTAAATGACCAATGACTCCGCTTTAACGACAGCGGAGTTAAAACCCCTAGTGCAAATGTTTACATTCCAATATATCTTCAGTAAAGTTTCCAGACTCCAAACACGATGGCAGCTTCATTGACTGCTGTTTAGTTTAAATTTAGGTTAAGACTGCTTACTTGTTTGCAATTTTTTCGTTTTCAAGATACCCATTACTTCCAAAAGGAATAAATCAGAGTCCCTAAACGTTTTTAAACAGACTGTTGTGTAGTTTACCAATGTACTTTTTGTTACTCTATCATGTTGAGATTTTGTTACATAATCTCTTTCTTGCATAATATCTTTCTTACCATGCATCGTTAAGTGTTCAATCAGTTGAATTCGAATGGCTGAATATGGCTGACGTTTTCTAGCAGACAGTTGAGAGTTATTTTTATTTTCTCTTCATACCGCTTCTCCCGCATTAAACAAGACGGGTCTAACCCTTACCCTAACCCCAAACCCTAACTTCTTTTCTTGCAGTCCTGTGCTAACTTTGGTACATTTTTCAACACCTTTTTCGATTTTCCATGTACCAAAATATTTCTCTTTTTGCCATCTTTTTGTTATCTTTCAAAACATCACGGTAGGAAGGTGGTTCTACCCGGATGCCTCCGTGCATTCGAATCTTCCTCCACCTGTAATTAGCTGGACGTCGCTATATGACTGAAATACTATCTAAGCCACCGTAAACTCAAATAGTCAAGTCTAGTCAAAACGTCACGAATGCGTTCTTAATCCTGAAGTTCTGCAATGTGTTTCTTAATTATGTAACGGACATTTTGAGGTTGCTTCGTATGTATCAGTACAAATGGAACTCTCTGGATCTTGATGCTGCTGAACGTCTGTTGTAAAAGAGTCTGTCAATCCTGTCCATCCTTGATAGTCGTCTTTCTATTAACTTGCCAATATACCCCTTCTTTTTCTAAACTGTTTCTTTTGCAGTCTCCGCTGTCGTTCTTAGTACGTCTTCGAACAGATTCAAAAGGTATGGCCTTCTTCACATTAGTTTGATGATAACAAAAGTCCAATATGGATGTTCATCGGTTGGTTTAGTGAACAGGCTTGTGTTCCAATATCAAGGAACTAAATTCTTTTTGTTGCTTATTCTAAGCTCGACGTTACCTCATTACTTTTAATGACTCTTCTTGTCCATAAGTCCAAACTCCAAATCTATCGTCTATCTATTTCTTATTAAAAAAAACGAGTCTTTTGTGGTATATTTCAAGTTGTTCATTTCGCTTTCTCATGTAGCAACAAGCAAAGTTTCTCCCTAACTTGAATCCTATGGCCCCATTATCCGTCTGTATGTACTCCATACCATTGATCTCTATTACATTCATTATTGCCTCAGTTGTATCTTAAGGTTTTTTTTGTCTTGCATTGAGCGCATCTTTGCATGCTTGCAGTCCTTCTTCCTTTGGTACGGATGGGTATACTTTGACCACATCAAAGCAGAAGAGAAGTGAACCTCTTCTTGCAAAAGTGGGCTTACACCATCCATCTTTTTTATGAAATTTTATATATTACGAATGAAATTAGATGTTACCTCTACATACGTACTTAGTTCCCTTTACGCCATGTTAACTGTTGCCCTCCCAAAGACACTTGCGATGGTCCTAAATGGATTACATGCATTATGAACCTTTGGATTCACCTTTGCCAGCTGCGGATGTTTTTTGTATAAGATATTCCTTTAGTTTTATATCAGACAAAAGTATATCTATAGAATCTATTGACAATTTCACTAAGTAAACATAAAAAATGCAATTTTCACGAGAGGCGAAACCATCTTTCACCAAACCAAACAATTTTTCTTTTTATGAAATACTTAAAATGCCAAAATTTAGCTGTGTTATTCACAATAGACGTCAAAGTTGGCGGGATTACTATGCATGCGTGACGTTATGTATGACGTCATTTCTTGCGTAAAACCCAGCTTAATTAACGCTCCGATCAGTTTATAACGGTTTGTTCCTGATAGTTTCACTGTTTCACTGATAATTTCACTGTTCAAAACGGTGAAATTATCAGTAAATAATCCACTGATATTTCCCTATAATCCGCCAAAAAGCATTATATAAAAGCTAATAATGAATCCACCATTGAAGATATGATATAGGTAATCATTAGAGGTAGGTGAAATAGTTATAGATCTGTAGTCAGGTATAGCCTTTAATCGATCTTATCCAGTTCATTAAAGTATGCTAATGTACTGCTTTAATTCACCAAGAGACAGTCATCATGACCACAATGCTACCGCCTTCATTTCTTTACTTAGAAATGGAATAATACCTTTGATATGACGTCGTTTTCGACGTCTAACCGACGTTTTTGTGAGGTTAAGAGGGAAATAAGAAGGAATTTGCCTTTCCAAGGATGTCACTTTTAAACGTTAGTTTTTACTCAATATCACATAAATAGGATTAGCAATGGAAAATATACCCTATGCAATTTCTTTTTCTTTTAGGAATAAGAAACAGGTATTTTAAAAATATTGGAAGCATAGATATTGAACAAATTTATTAAGAAAACGTTTCTGGCCGTTTCTTCATTATTGATAATTACCGATATGGTACACTGCGGTCACGCACCCGGGAACTTCTGACGCAAAAAATGAGGTTTTTAAAATGTTTGTGGCGCACTCAACCGTCCATTGTGACGTCTTTAGTGCGACCGTTGTGTAACATATTTTTTGTTTTTGAAAAAACGACAGAATGGCATGTCTTTCAATTTCATAAAGTGAAAAAAGTCATATCATTCAGTAAAAAAGAATGCCTTATTATATGACGACGCCAGAGATGGGAAACTGCAGACATAATCATGTTTGTTTACTTTGGTTTAAAATCTCACTGACATCGTGTCATTCATTTATGAACCAAATTGAAAAAAATGTTAAAGTGATTATCCTTTTCTCCGTTAAGACCATGGAAAATTGAATTACAATGGAACTGTAAAGGACTTAAAGCCAATTAAAATGAAATCCAACTGAATTACTTAATTTTTTCTAGCCATAGTTTGCTTACAAGAAACATATTCAAAATCAAATGAAAAGGTCAACTTTAAGTGATATATATCCTTTGATTGCACTTTTGATAATGCGAAAGCCGTCCCTGAATAATATCCCACAAGCAAAATTCCTTTAAATTTTATTTCCAAGTTGTTGCACTAATTGTAGTATTGTCCCTCTGTATTAGATGATTTTATCTAACAACTCCCGGAACCGTGTCGTCTTTTAGGTGATTTCAATGCCCATAATACGCATTGTGGATGTAAAGAAATTAAACTTATTGGAATATTTTGCTAAGAAAACTGATATATGTCTCTAATAATCCCTGTTCTAAAACCCGATAAAGATAATATAAATCCTACTAATTATCGACCAGATTACTAAAATTATTAGAGAAAATGATAACAGCTCGATTTGTCTGGTTTTTAGAAAGCCATAACTTAATTACAAGGTTAAAAGATCATTTTGTGCGACTTTAAAGTTTCATAAGATGCATTCTTTAACATAATTATATAATGTTTTACTCAGGCAATAACTATGGAAGTAAGACCTTATTTAGAAAATGTAGAAACCTTAGAAAAAGGCAATAAAAACGCAATTTAAAATGCAAACAAAAAACCTAAGTATATCTTATTTAAATCAGCTTGTGCGCAGTGGATTGGAGGAAATAAAAAAAAATATTTTATACTCTGCCTCGTATCTGTTAATGAAGACTTTATTTTCTGACAAATAAACTCGGCAAGTGTAGAACACATTGTTTTTTTTCGTAAACGCCTATATCGGGGAAATCGTTATAATATATAAACGAGAACTTATTGTGTAAGATCGTTGAAAAATATGGCCGCCATGGGGCGGAGACCGTTTTCCCTGTATGTATATAGTAAAAACTTCAAAATTCATCTCCTCCGAGAGTACTGGCTGGATTTCAGTTATTTGACATAGATGTTCCTTAGGTCACTTTTTACCAAGAATCTTCAAATAACTTTGATCCGTAGAAAAACATGGCCAGGGTGCTAAGTCCATTGCCATTTATGTATAGGTACAAATTTGAAACTTCTTATTGTCCTTTAGTACTCACTCGATTTATGGCTGGCAGAGGGCAGAGCCCATTTTCCACAATATCATAAGATATTTGCTGTTTCCTTTCCTCTAACTAATACCTTGTTCTCAGGTAAGAGACCAAGGGCCATCATGACCCTCTTGTTTGGTACACCCTTCAGCCTACATGCATTCAGATATTACATTGTCTTTAAAGAAAAATGGCAACCCTTCCGGAGATACGATCTGGCCTCATCAAGGTGACTTGGCAAATTGATCATTCTTGTCACAATCAAATTTTCAGTCTGATAAAGCTGATTGATTACGTTATTATTTAGGTATGTATGCACATTTGAGGGAGCTGGCCGCTCAAAAGACCGGTCTCTTTAATAAGAAGTGGGTTTTTTTTCGTAATTAATACATATTTATGGTGATTAATACTAAAAAAATTCAAACGTTTAAGACATGGCTTTTGGAAATATTTCAAAAGGTCTGAAGTCCGTTAATCAGATAACTGCTTATTTTTCTATTAAGGGACTATTTCACAGATAAGGAACCATATCATAAACAAATACCTTAAACTTAAGGAACCATATCAGAGACAATTATCAAGTAACCGAAGAAAAAACAATGAGCGAAAGAAACAAGTGCCAATCACTAGCTATGCTAGAACGCCAAAACGTGTTTAAAACAAACTTAAATCTGATATTCTGAATTGCACCGCCAATCGAATATTCAGATGTTAAATAAGGTATTCGTTACTACCCCAAATATCATATTTTTATAATATCTGATCAATAAAATTATATGCACATTAAAATACAGATGTTAATCTGTATATTAATATATTATTTATAGATCCGATACGTTTATCAATAACATGGCATCACACAGGTTATAAATCATAGGACACACTGCAGACACATTTTGTCACAATTTCTATACATCCAATCTGAAGAGATATCGAAACACGATAGGAAAAAACTATACTTACTACCTTTACTAATTACCTTGCGTTCCTATTAATCAGACGAGGATTAACAAAAACGTTTAAAATCTATTTTGTCTACCCGAAGATTAAATGCTCATGAATTACGATTATCTTTATGTAACGGGGTCTAAGTTTGGCGGTTATTGTCATTTTGTATATACGTTTTCATTGCGTTTTAATAAGTTCTATTTTTGGCTACCGGAAGGTCTATTTTTAAAGTTCCCGCCATCACGTGATTTTGGTCATGTGAGTGTTCAATTTCCCTTTCACTTTTACCGCGACAGTTGAAGTGAAAGGTTGGCAAGTTTTGGTGAATTTCTAAATCTTCAGGACGAGAAGGAATTGGCTTGGTATGTTTATTCTTCTTGTATTATGCCGTATTTTAATTATTTCAAATGCAATTGCAAGTGTGTCTATTTTATTGGCTTATTTTGTCATTTGTAATGGGTTTTCGTGCTTTGGGACATTGGTTCGAAAATGGCAGATTTCTTGTCCTTAAATCTAAAATAATACAAATGGTTCTTGGAAAATAAAATCCTAATAGTTTCACATCTTTCTGGTTTTTTCTATGGAGCACTGTTTTAATTAATTACAGCATGGTTGTTTGTTGCTGGCACTGGGGCACGTGCGAGACGGGCAAGTGTGAAGCCTTCCGGACCACATCCGGTAAGAAGGTGTAATGTGTATTGTAATTGATGTACATGTATTGTTTGTTTGTATTGTATTTAATGTGTATTTTTTATAAAGATTTAATAAGTTTTCAAGGCCACTAGACATGCTTTTGTCTGTCACAAATATATTTTAATATAAACTATGTGATCATGAATATATAAATGTAGTTGCTTTGCATATGACTAAATTTTCATTCTTGTTATTTATTTTATTGTAATCAATGTCGTTTCAGGATGTGCGGAATCTTCTCTGCATTTGAATGCACTTGAAATGTACCATCTGTAATTTATACTGAAATGAACCCACACGGACCTGTGTTATTATAAAACCCTTGAAAAGTGGTCCGTAACATTTGGCGCCCAACGTGGGACATAAATCTGCAGTCTGCTCACGAGATACTGGAGACGTTTGTTGAGATGTGAGATAGATTCTACAGCCAGTTGCATTCTATGGTGGCTGACTATCCATTCAAAACTGCGAAACTGCATTGTGCAGCATTGTGTACTACTGGGAGACCAGCATTAGAGGGAGCCGTGTACTTGTCCTGGGACAAGTTTGATGACTGACCTGTGTTCTATTCTTTGTGGAGGATCCAGCCCATCAGTGTATTTCAACGGACCAGTGGTGACTGATCAGTGACTTTGGAGAAACAGCATGTGATAGTGTAACTTGTGACAATGAACTTTAGTCTAGTGGCCTGACCAGTATTGCTGTACCCGTTCCTGTATTTGTGAGTAATCATCATTTATTTAATTCAGAAATTGTAGTTTTAACATAAACACTGGTCACTTTCATTTTCCTCACTCTCTATATTTTCTGTGTTAAAAGTTGCATAATTTGACCAGGTTTGTTGTTTTTTTCCCAGAAAACTACAGTTTTTGAATGAATATAATTAAAAATCGATAAAAGTATGATATTGTAAAGTAGTATGAAAGGATTCACTGGCATGTTACTATAATTAAACACAGTTTTGGTGAAGGTCACTCTTAATATTCTAATAATTTGTTAACTACCTTATCCCCTATTGATTAATTACAGAGACTGCCATTTTAGTTCCTAATATTGAAGTTGTTTCAAGCAGAAGGCCCATTGCTTTTGGATTTTATTTTTGGTCACTGTCAGGGCAGAAATTATCTCCCTGTCCTGAGAATCTGGTCTGGTTGTTTTCTCATTTCTGATTTGTAGAATTTAAATTGGTTACAAGGCAATTATCTACTTATTTATTTTAAGAAAAAGGGCTTGGTTATTGGTATTTTATTCTCATTGGTTCAATTGAATTATCTTGCTTCCCCCTTCCAACATGGCACTAAGTGACTTGACTTGACGGAATAAATTTGTTGTTGTTGTTGTAGTCAATTATAGAAAGGACTCACAGAACATTTTCATTGTAGTTAGTTTGTAGTTTGAGTAAATAGGTTTGATAGGTAATCACAACAGTAAGTATATAGTTACCCCCCCCCCTTCATATTTTGTTCTTTCCTTTCTCTTTCTCTCCCTGTTTTCTTTTTATTATTATTATTTTGCTCAAGTTGTCAGTTCAGAATTTAAAAAAAAAATTTGACCTATTGCTGTCCCATTGGAACAATATTTGGAGGTAAGTTTAAAAAAAAAACAAAAAAACATTTAATACTTATTTACATTCTAGATTAAGAATAATTTACTTGTTTTCAGGTTGATGACCATTCAGTTTATATTGTATAGAATCTTATTGGAATACATTTATTATTCTGGATTTACAACTTTTTGTTTATTGTTGATAAAATTCAAAACAACTTTAACCAATTATAAAATTTAAGTTTGATTTCATATTTCAGGAATTGACTTTATTCTAGGAACATTGAAATAGTTATATTATTCTTTCTTTGTTTGTCATTCATTCTTTCTATCCTTACTTTTATTCTTGTGTACAGCAGCCAAAGGAATCAGTCACGACTTATGCATCAAAGGTTGAGGAGATGTTCACAAGAGTATGTGACTTAGGAGGATTAATACGTACAGATAATGAAGCTCTCAAACAAGTCCTCTACAAGGGATTGAGAAAGGACCTTAAACAGATGAGTGTGTACCAGTTCAACACCATAACAGATTATGATCGCTTCAAGATTGAGTTACGTAAAATTGAGGCAGAGATGGAAAATCAGCCACAACCCGAAGAAAGGAAACCATGCAAGTCTGTAGTGGAGAGACAAGAGGATAAGAATGACTTTTCCGAGATGAAAGCTCTTCTTAAACAGCTCAGCGACCGGATGGAAAGAATAGAAAAGGAGAGGATAGAGAGAACAAATCACTATGGAAGAGGATACAGCAGGAGAAGAGGAACTTTGGGATCTTATGGAACCAGTAGAGGAGCTTCTTGTGGTTTAAGAGGAAGAGGAAGGACAGATTTCATCCAGCGACCTACTGGTGCAGGGACATTTCAACCAACTTGTTATAATTGTGAACAGAAGGGACACCTTGCGAGAAACTGTCCTCGACTACCTCAGATTTTCTGTTACACATACGGAAAATCAGGACACAAGGCGCGCAACTTCCCAAACTACTAAGTGCTCAAGTTGGTGGGTCGGACTTGAGCACCAAAGCATATCAAGATCCCAAGTTAGTTGGTCAAGTAACAGAGGTTCAGCTGGCTGTGAACAAGATAACAACCCGTGCACTTTTAGATACAGGAAGTGTTGTAAGTATAATGTCAGAAGTTTTCTTTAAGAAACATCTAGATCCAGAACAACTACAACCTATAGATGATATACTGAAGATAGAATGTGCAGATGGTGAAGAATTACCATACCTGGGCAATGTAGAAGCTGACTTGGATGATTTACATGGACTTCCGCAAGCAAAATCTCATCATTGCTTATTCCTGGTTGTACCGGATACAAAATACTCTGCAAGAACACCAATTATTATTGGCACTAACATCTTAACTGCACTAATGGAAGAATGCAAGGATAATTTTGGGACACAGTTTCTACAGAAAGCACAACTTCATGTTCCGTGGTTTCTGACATTTCGGATAATTGTTTCCCGGGAAAGAAATCTAAGACGGAACAAAAACAGGATTGCAATTGTAAGAAGTGCCACAACAGAAAATGTTATCATAAGACCAAACCAAACAGTTAGTATACCAGTCTACACTGATAAAGAGATGGATTACCATACAACATCAGCTATATTTAATGAGACTCCTGATGCGAGCATTCCAGATTTTGTAGATTTAACACCAGAAGTAGTACATTTTGAACCGAAAGCCAGAAATCATTTCAAAGTCACATTATCAAACTTAACAACCAACATAGCCACAATGTTACGGACCACTTTTCAAGGGTTTTATAATAACACAGGTCCGTGTGGGTTCATTTCAGTATAATTTACAGATGGTACATTTCAAGTGCATTCAAATGCAGAGAAGATTCCGCACATCCGGATGTGGTCCGGAAGGCTTCACACTTGCCCATTAGAGCTAGTGTGTTTTGATTTTTTGACTCTAGAATCTTCAAAAGGATTTGGAAACATATTGGTTATTACTGATCATTTTACTAAATTTGCTGTAGCAATCCCAACAAGAAACCAAACTGCCAGAACTACTGCTGAAACTTTCTACCACAATTTTATTGTGAGATACGGAATTCCAACAAGGTTACATTCGGATCAAGAAGCTAATTTTGAAAGTGAACTTATAAAAAACTTATGCGAGATTATGGGAATGAAGAAGTCACATACGACCGCATATAACCCGAAAGGCAACGCTGGGCCTGAGCGATTTAATCGCACATTATTGGATATGCTCGGAACTTTGGACAACAATAAGAAGAAAGACTGGACAAAATACATTGATTTTTTAATTTATGCATACAACTGCACGCCACATGAAACCACTCAATGTTCACCATATGAGCTACTTTTTGGAAGGAGACCTAATTTGCCCATTGATTCCACCTATCATGTTCCACTAGATATATCTCAAAAGACCACCAAAGAATATCTACAGGATTTAAAGGACAGATTGAAACATACAAGAGAAATTGTCGAGTATCATACACAAAAAGCGAAGAACAAACAGAAGAAATATTATGACCTGAAAGCAAAAGCTGTAAGAATAAGCATTGGTGACAAAGTAATTGTTAAGATCTTGGCTCATGAAGGTAAGCATAAAATTTCAGATAAATTTGAAGATCAGTTGTACACCGTAATAGACCAACCAAGAACAGACATACCAGTGTATAGAATAAAAGGAAACGACACAGGTTTAGAGAAGACGCTGCATCGAAACCATTTACACCCAGTGAATCAACTAGGTGAGAAAGATAACAAGGAGTGAAGCTGTGAATGAAATTCAGACCATGAGTTGAAAGAAGAACAGGAACAAGATAATAGTGACGTCACAGACACAGAAGATGAGCTCTTTGAACTTGTAGCAGATACAAGCCATCAGGGTGATCCGGATACTCTAGAAGAGGCTCATGTGATTAATAGATCAGAAAATGAGTTAGGAGTGGAGAAAGAGATAGATAGAATAGGAGTTGAAGATGAGATGATAGACAAGAACAAGAGGAAGCAGTTGTATGTGGAGGAGAGGAAGTCATTGCACCAGGTGCATCTGATGAAGAGGATGCAAAGCAAGGGACTGGGGAGCCAGGTGAAGCAGAATTAGTGGAAGATAATCTCACTGTTGAACCTGGAGATACAGAGAAAATCACAGCAAAGGAAGGTGATCATGATGAAGAACCTGATAAGGCTGATGAGATGGAAGAGAATAAAGCGCACACTGGTGAGTCTGATGAGGTAAAACCTAAAGACAAAAATACTTCCACTGTAACAAAAGAAAGAGCCAATGTAAATGATGTTCAAATGGATAAGGACGAAGGACATGAACGGACAAAACCACCAGTTCCTGCATTGAGGCGTTCAGTAGGGAACGGAAGCCTCCTGACAGGTATGGAGAGTATGTAACGCATTCAGCGCAGTTATCTGGAGATCAGAGATTACAGGCAATAAGTACATTAGCACTGACAGTTGTTTTTAACAATTTGGAAAGTGATGCTGTGAAAGCCATCATTGATAGTCTTATGCAATAATGATGCTAACAGTGGTGTTTGTTTTTTGTTTGCGTGGTCGCAATTTCATTGCAGGGAGAGACAACAATAGTATAATATATATAAGAGTTGACTATTTTGTTATTACCTTGCAGATAACGGGGTCTAAGTTTGGCGGTTATTGTCATTTTGTATATACGTTTTCATTGCGTTTTAATAAGTTCTATTTTTGGCTACCGGAAGGTCTATTTTTAAAGTTCCCGCCATCACGTGATTTTGGTCACGTGAGTGTTCAATTTCCCTTTCACTTTTACCGCGACAGTTGAAGTGAAAGGTTGGCAAGTTTTGGTGAATTTCTAAATCTTCAGGACGAGAAGGAATTAGCTTGGTATGTTTATTCTTCTTGTATTATGCCGTATTTTAATTATTTCAAATGCAATTGCAAGTGTGTCTATTTTATTGGCTTATTTTGTCATTTGTAATGGGTTTTCGTGCTTTGGGACATTGGTTCGAAAATGGCAGATTTCTTGTCCTTAAATCTAAAATAATACAAATGGTTCTTGGAAAATAAAATCCTAATAGTTTCACATCTTTCTGGTTTTTTCTATGGAGCACTGTTTTAATTAATTACAGCATGGTTGTTTGTTGCTGGCACTGGGGCACGTGCGAGACGGGCAAGTGTGAAGCCTTCCGGACCACATCCGGTAAGAAGGTGTAATGTGTATTGTAATTGATGTACATGTATTGTTTGTTTGTATTGTATTTAATGTGTATTTTTTATAAAGATTTAATAAGTTTTCAAGGCCACTAGACATGCTTTTGTCTGTCACAAATATATTTTAATATAAACTATGTGATCATGAATATATAAATGTAGTTGCTTTGCATATGACTACATTTTCATTCTTGTTACTTATTTTATTGTAATCAATGTCGTTTCAGGATGTGCGGAATCTTCTCTGCATTTGAATGCACTTGAAATGTACCATCTGTAAATTATACTGAAATGAACCCACACGGACCTGTGTTATTATAAAACCCTTGAAAAGTGGTCCGTAACATTTACAATTCAGGGGAGCAGTGTTGATGTGTTCGAGAACAGCCGGTATTGGGAAATACACCGACAACTGAACATCTATGCGTACAGATAAACATCTCTTTTATGAAGTTTCGCCAAAGAGCTTTATCAAATTTCATGACGAAATACAACAGCACTACATTATATACAGGAGATGACGTTATAACGTTGATGCCATACTTTATTGCTCCAAAACTTTACAGGATTTTTTTACAAATCAATTGATAATATGACCGAGCATGTACTATTTGAGGAACATGCATCCATAGATACACATATGTATGTACACTTATATACTTACACATGCATGTACATTACCATAGACATATACACATATGCAAACATATATTGATTTTAATCAAAAACAAGTTTGCGTAATATCAACATACACATGAAATAACGTCACGACGTTAACGCCATAAATTATTACTCCAAAACTGCACAGAAACACAGGATATATGACTTACCATGCATTATTTGAGGAACATACTCCTACACACGTACACATCCGTATGAACTCTTATGTACTTTGTATACTTGCATATACCAACACATATACACACATAATAAGCAAATATTCATACAAATAAATATTACATATATTTACATTTCTCTGTTATACATACCCATAAGCACACACATTCTTACCTACAAACACATACCTATACAATGATACATATATACATACCTATATAATGATACATATATATGTAAATATCAATTCATGTTATGTTGTCAGATGGCATTGGACATGTTTGCATTGTATGCAGACATTTTTCTACTTATTGTCTCTGACCACAAACTATCACGTTGTCTTTATACTTAAACCATATGGAAATTCTGTCCTAAATAGTCGGTTCCACTTTAGCTCCCAGATCTTTCTTTACCATACCGCTCCAGAACATTAACCCCAAGATCCTCCAAGCTGTGATATTTAAAGATTAAATATAACTGGTTTCGACATATCCAGTCTGTCTTCTGCCTTATGTTCTTTGAGCCTGTCCTCCAGCGATCTTCCCGTCTCACCAGCGGCCAGAGAGTCTAATACTTAAATGTTTCTATTGATGATTCTATTCATCCCAAGTGTTTGAGATTGGCCCTTAGTGCTTTCAAGACTTCGCCTATTCAATGTCTTACGTTTCCGCCAACGAGCCATCTCTGTACTCTCGAAGTGGAAAACTGAGCCTTAAATATTTAACAACTCTTAAAGCAAGTGCCTTCAATATAGTTTTTGATCCAAACTATAAATGTTTTTAAAGTATACGGAAAATAATGAAACCACTTTGATTACGTTCTGGAAATCTTTTAAATTAGACATAAATATTGACATGGTTAAAAGGAAAACAGTTCCACATATTCCATCGTGGACAACTAAGGAACCTTAAGTAAACCCCAGTCTTCTTAATTCTAAGAAATCAAACACACATCCATTTTTTTTTCAAAGTTTAATGAAGTTCGATCTACGTATAATGACCATTATAATCTATATATCGACGGCTCAAACGGATAATAAAAAAACAGCTGTGCAGTGGTTAATTATTATTACACAAAATTATTTCGCCTTCCAGATGGCGCTTTCAATTTTTCAGCTGAAGTTTATGCTATAGAATTAGTTTAAATGTTTTATCGTTAAATTCAGTTGAGAAAAATCATTATATTTTCGGAATCAGTTTTACAGTCTATCAAAATTTGAATATTTCCAACCCTCTTATTCAAGACATTTTATACATTATCCTTTGTCTAAAGACATTATTTTCTGTTAGACTCCCAGTCATGTGGAAATTTGTGGGAATAAAAAAAAGCTGATCGCGCTGCGAAGGCAAACTTTTAAGTACATATAAATATTTTATTAATAAATTCGTGCAGTCCAAATTGCAAGCTGTTTGGGATAATGCACAGCTTAATAAATGGCAATTATTTCGACCACTTTAGGGCTTTGGCAATCGGCTTCCTGTAACGTGAGTAGGGAAGAATGTGTAATTAATCGTTGTCGCATAGTCACAGTCGTTTGACCCAGTTTTTAACTGTCTTAAACTGTCTGTTTAAAAGTCTTTTAAATTATGAGAATCAACCTTTTGTGTTCCTGGTCAAGAAGCGTATACAATAAAACATATTTAATTGACTGTTTAGGTTTTAATCTTATCAAAACAAATTATTTTAAAGAAACATCTTTATCATACCTTTTCAAGACTGTTTCTGTTGATACTTTGATCGCTTTTATTAAAGAAATCGGTGTGTTTATAACAAGCTTTAATTTTTACACCTGTACCAGTTTTAATTTGTTTACATTGAGTTGCTTTTGTATCGGAAAAAATACTGCATCGTTATTTATGCTAAATATTATTTTTTTATAATATCGTTAAGACATCATATGGTGTATCTCGATAATTATTGAAATAAACGACATCATTTTTCTCGACTTAACGTGATCTTTCTTGTCTTTTGGATATATCTTTTCGACACAAACATTGTAATGTGATCCTTAGGGCGAAAAAACAATATTTAACATTTAGCTTCCGTACGCTTCTATATTATGTGCATGTTACTTGAATATATAAAACAAATGAACAAATGATTATGCTATGTTATGTTATTTATAGTAACAGCAAAATTCAAATTTCAGATTTAAAACATAATATAATAATATTATAAAGGTATTTACAGGGGTGGAGTAGGGGTTTTCTATCCGTCAGCTTCATGGGGGCGCATTTGACCTAGGGTTAGGATTAACCATTTACCCTTACCCTAACCTATAAAACTGACAGGAGCAGGGGCTTTGGACACATTGTCAAGTTTCCATGGGCCTGTTAAAATGTAATATAATATTATTATTTATATATATTCAGGGGTGGATAAGGGGTTTTCTATCCGTCAGTTTTATGGGGGCGCTTTTGACCTAGGATTAGGGTTAGCCGTTTACCCTTTCCCTAACCTATGACATTAATAGGAGTGGGGGCTTTGGACACATTGTCTAGTTTAGATTAGCCTTTCAAACATAACATAATATTATCATAAAGGTATATACAGGAGTGGAGTAGGGGTTTTCTATCCGTCAGATTTATGAGGGAGGATGCTTTTGACATAGGGTTAGGGAAAGCCCCTCCTAACTCTTACCCTAAACTATAGAATTAATAGGAGCAGGGGCTTTGGATACATTGTCAAGTTTAAATGGGCCTTTTGTCGTTGTGGGGATGGTCTTTTGTCCATACCCCGTTAAATTGACACAAGTAACCTAAATGGCCGTTTTATTATAAATACATTTTTTTCTTGGTATTTATTATCTTATTTAAAGCAGTTTTATTTATATAGCGCTGTACCAGTGAGGCAGAAGTCGTAACAGTGCAAAAGTACCAATACAAAACTAGTTGTAGCAGTGCAGCACTACCAGTAGCAGTTCAGCTGTAGCAATGAAGCAGCAGTAACAGTGCAGCAGCAGTAAACTTACGGCTATTTCTAACACGACACTCCTAATAAATTCAATTTTCTCGAATTTAATTCAATTAAACTTTACATGGAGTTATTTGACTATAAGCTGGAAAGGTATTATAATATTGTTCGTTCAACCGCATCGATCCAGTAGTTTTGCGTCTGGCACATGCACAATTTGACTTTTATGCTTGAGGAAATTTTGGTAAGCAACAGTACTTTTATTTGGGTTTCACTTAGCTATTTTTGCCTTGCATTTACTTAAAAACATACATGTGTTTTTATTTTTAAAACTGTAATGGTATGAATCGATATCCAAAGCGCAGTGTTTGAAGCCGGACTTTCACTCAGACTTGGAAGTACATAGAAATTTTATCAAGATAACGACATTTCACAGCAAATACATGCATATATAAAGTTATATAAAGTATTTCTATAAACGATTAATTCTAATACAAGTGTACATTTTAACTGTGGGACAAGCTTAACAGACATGCTTTTTATCCGTAAACTGAAGCAAGTCTTTGTGCAGGACTGGGGGAAAACCCCAAAAGAGTCATCCTATGTAACATAAAATAATGACCCCGTTGAAAAATGACCCGGATTCACTTTCAACGTAAAAATGTCGGGAACTGATCAGTTTACCTGTCCGTTATTTAATGACCCCCACCATGCGTGAAACAGCCCCGGTTCAAAAATGATCAGCGATAATATAAAGAATTTAAATTGAAATGGATACAGAATTGAACTCGTCGGATTTGTATGTTAACAATTTTTATATCAAATGCGAACAAATGATATATTTGAAAAGAATAAAAACAGATGTTAGAATTAGATTAGAATCAACGTTAAAAGACCACTGGGTCAAATCTCAATGTTAAAAAAGGACCCATGTGTCAATTTTCTTTCCGGTAAAATTGAATTGTACACTTTTTTGGGTTAAATATGTAAGGCCAAGTTCTCAGTGTTAGTCCCTGAATCAATTCTAAACGTTAATCAAACCTTGGGTCAAATTTCTACGGATATCGAATTGAACAAATTTAAAGGACTGATCAGTTTTAACGGGTTTTTGATCTGAATTAAGTATTGAAAAAAAAAATGGGGCCAAAATTTTATTTTACACCGGAACTTTGTGCAGTTGGTGAGACAAAAATGTGTTCATGTGAGATCCATTGAGAGAAAAACTAAAGATAAATCACTCGGACATACGAACTGTTCTCTTATTAACTGACTCGATTGTTTGAATTTTGCGTTATGTGTTGTTTTGTGAATTCTGTTTTTACAGTGATACTGTTCAATTGTTATGTTTCACAACTTTATTTTTATCATTACTTGGAAGTAAGTCAAGTGTGTTCTTTTCGGTGAGAAATAATCAATCTAGATGTATTATATAAGTGTCGAATTAGAAATGTCCGTAACTGTAGTGCATAACAAGTATGAGAGGATGACTTTACTATATGAGTTTACCGTCGCTTCGACAGTATTTCAGACCTCACCGCGTGTGTTCGAATCCCGGCAGGGACATTCGGACTTTCATGTGAGGAAGCCATCCAGCTGGCTTGCGTAGATCGGTGGTTCTACCTGAATGCCTCCGTGCATCGGGGTCTTCCTCCACATGTAATTAGCTGGACGTCGCTATATGACTGAAATACTGTCGAAGCGACGGCAAACTCAAATAGTCAAGTCAAGTATTTCAATCATATAGCGACGTCCAGCTAATTACAGGTTGAGGAAGACTCCGAATGCAAGGAGGCATCCGGGTTGAATAAATGACTTTATTACGAAAGGAAAAATGATTCTTTGAAATATCATTAAATTTGATATTTAACTGACTTAAATGCCATTTGACTTAGATACATAAGATATCTTTCAGTGTAGTACATATGTTTGGGTATTGACGTAATAAAATACATTTTCTTAACAATTAAGTTCTGCTAGATCTGAATATACAGAATATATTTTATGTTGTTGTTTTTTTCCTTATCTATCATATTTTTTATTGATAAGACTCTCTCTCTCTCTCTCCGCCAAATCAAGACATACAGTACATATATAAAAACAATTAAAAAAATGTTGTGCTCGCTACGAGGCTTCGTCTTTAACATGGTATCATACTATTGTAAAAAATAAGTTAGACAAACAAAAGTTGCTAGTGAAAAAAGAAACTTACGGTATACATGCAGTTATCTAAATACATCATTTTTTACCTTATGTGATGCAATTATGGCTGATTTTATAAAATTGCAATATTGCTGTTGCATACAAATACGTGACATTCATTTACATACTATTTATTTGCCATAGAAAACTGTAAACATCCTTGAAATTTTGGTTAAATCCTATAAAACTCACATGTATCACATCAACTTCTAATCTGCTCTACTTTGCGTGAGGTATGTATGTACTTAGACTAGCAAAAGGGAACAAGAACACCGACATCATGAAATGGCTATAACCGCACAAAAATTTTAAAAACCAATCAAAATGAGGATTCATTATGATAAAATGTTCAACAAATTTTCATAAACCATGATAAACGATGCCGGTTTCTATTTATTATCAACAGATCCATCGATAATAAAATTACCTTTGCATTGGTCACGACTATGTATCTAAATTAATGTAGTTTGGTGATGAATATTTCAATTATTTAAAGGAAATATCAAAATTTAAAGTTTGAAGATGTGACATCAAGAATAATGCATATCGTAATTACGTGATATTTAGACTAAATGTGATGAAGATATGATTACTAACACTTCTTAAACCTCCATACAGATTTGTCAGAACCATTCGTTGAATGCTAAATTTTGTTACAAGAAAAAGAAATCTAAATTTAAGTAGTATACACAATGATGGTTCTGGACCACTTTGCTATGAAAGATCTTTTTAAGGCTCAATAGACGCCATTGAGCCTTCCAGTATTCACTTTATCTCTTAGAGATCGAGAGATGTGACCACGGCCAGTGTCTGGACCACGAGCAGGGCCAGCCCCACCCCGGTGGCGGGCCCCCAGCCCATGTTTTAACCACCAAGCATATTGACTCACCTGTCCTGTAAAAACTAGCCACTTACTATAAAATGAGAAAAACTCTTTTGTCGTAAAATGAAAATCCTGTCACGCTAAGAAAAATTTGTCACGCCCATAAAAAACTTGTCACGGTGAGGTAGTATGACGAGGTCAAGCAGACGACGCAAAAACTTGTCGACAGTTGAAGTGTATAGCTGTATCTAAATAGACGACACTTTCGCGAGGCAGAATGTAAACACAGTGTACTTTGAAATTATTATCTACTACAAGAAAGTCGACGATGAGCTAAAACTCTTAGTTTTAACTTTTAACTTTAAGTTTTATTTTGTTTTTTATCAAATATAAAAGGGTTGTTTTTGTGTAATCATCCATGCGTTAATGAGTCATGCTGTAGCAATCTCGTAAGATGAAAAGAGAAGTAACTCTCGTTACGTATTTAACTAAGATATATCTTAATTATCTTTCTTTAGATTGCTTTTAAGCTCTGGTATACACAATGGTGGTTCTGGCTCACATTTGGACTGAATGACCTTTTTGGAGTTTTGGGCCTCCTAAGCGTCACTTTATTTGGCCTTAGAGATCTCAAAGATCCAAACTAACCCTCTAGCAGAGGCTGCAGTTCTGGCTTACCTTGCCACACCACAGCTCAGGTTAACGCGATAGGGCCCGCCTGGCGGGTCCTTCCCAGTTAGATTGGCCCGGAAGGGTGGTCCACCACCCTTTCTGGCTCGGGGCACCATGAGTCTGATAAAAGAGGCTGTGTAAGCTTAGATATTTTGGCCAAAAAAGGCGAGCATACCAGTATGATGGGCCCGGGGCCCAGCACACAAGGGCCGCCAGTAACTCAGGCTCCCAGGGACGACCCGGTGTTTGTATGATTTTTGTTTAAAATCGATGTGTCTCGGACCGATTTTTTTATTTTCTCGAGCTCATTCTGAACATTTTTTAGGTTTGATTGAGCTTCTAAGAGCTCGGTATAGAGCTTGGAGACCTTCATAGATATCCAGATCGTAATAGCGACTTCTATGACTGGAAAACTGATCTCGATTAAATCTATTGTTGGTGGGCACATTCCGTGTATGAAGGAGGGGGGGATATTCTCTTGACGTACTGTTTAATATCCAATTAATTCGGCATTCTAAGGGCCCGGAATAGAGCTTGGATAGCTTTCTAGCGAGCCAGATCGTAAGAACGAATTCTGTGACTGGAAGACTGATGTTTATTAAATCTGTTATTGTCGGTGGGTTCATTCTGTATATAAAGAAAGGAGGTCTGAATCTTTAAAACACAC
This sequence comes from Solen grandis, assembly GCA_021229015.1. Taxonomy (NCBI): domain Eukaryota; kingdom Metazoa; phylum Mollusca; class Bivalvia; order Adapedonta; family Solenidae; genus Solen; species Solen grandis. The sequence goes on along the minus strand of CM037787.1, from coordinate 59,299,661 downwards.
ACATTTTAAGATCCATTCACTTTTTTGACGAGTTCCGCCATTGTTTCTCTGCGGCCTTCTTCGAGAAGCTTTTTTTCAGCTCGTCCATGTTTTCCTTCACATTTTTAGTACGAGCTGCTTCTTTCAAATCGTCTTCGAACTTTTGGACTTCTTTTAAAACCAAATTATATTCTATCTCTGAGATATTTCCATCTGTCAAAGCCTTGCTTATAATATCCGAGATGGTATTCAGCTTCGCACGGGCTATTGTTTCGAGGTACTGGTGCTTGTCATATTTTGCAGTTAGCCGACGCTGGGCCATCTTACCAATGACGCAGAGACCGGCGCAGCCCAGAGACCCGGCCTCCAGGGCTATCGCAACCAGAACCGCTACGACTGTTGACAAGAGCCCAAGTCCCCCGATACCAAGCCCCGCACCGGCGGTTACCAAAGAAGCGGTGTCAACGCCATCTACAACGTTTACAACGGGTTTATATTTTTACAAAGGCCGGCTCTTTTTTCAGCCTCAGGTGTCAAGTCAGTCTGTAATCGGGTTATCTCCTGCAAGCGGTAAGCATGTCCGGGCAGGTTTGGATAAAGAGATGGAGGAGCTACTCCGTCCTTCATTTTTATGTATTTATATTCTTCACATGTCTCGTTCAATTAGAAGGGCAACCACTCCAGAAGCAATGAACGGTCGATCACGATTATTCGTTTGAAAGTTAAAAATATCACCTTTATTTACTTCTAGCGGCAGTTGGAAAGTCCTGTCACCGGAATAGGAGAGTTCCGGCTTAACTACCCATATCTTTTTAAAAATACCATTAAAAGGGGGGGTCTTTATTACGCCAATTGTTTCGATTCTTTATTACGTTCGGCTGCGGACGGTGACATGGCGAGGATTCTTCCTCTTTTCATCATTACGTAGCCCACTTTACTTTGACTCTCGCCATTCGTGTTTGAACCGAATGACCATTCAAATTTCCCGGTCGCCAAAGGTCCGCGATCCTCTTCAATGATAGTAATTACGGGCTTGGGAATTTCACCAATTTTTGTGTCAACGTAGGCGGCAACTTCTTTCTAAACGCTTTCCGGTCCGTCCAGGAAACCGGACTGCGCCAATCAGGCCGAAATGGCATCTGTTTGTTCTTTGATGGGCTCGATGTTCATGATCTGGCCCCCTCCAAGTCAACATAGCCATCCTCTGTCTTCTTTTGATACCGAGACAGATCGGGGGGGGTGGAAGCAACGGTCTGCGTGGCGTCCGCAGAGGATATTCCATATCCGCCGAATATGCTCATTTTATTTCAAGCAAGACACTCACTGGCAAACCGTGGTTGTCTATGACAGCCTCGCTCGTCTTTAATGGAGAGTGCGAGCTCTGAAAGGGTGCTCGCCTGCAGCGCCTTGAACTCGGGGTTTGAAAATACCGAGGATTTGATATCCCCGTATGACCAGCTGCCAACGGTGACAACAGCTAGTAGATTACTAGGAGCCCCGTCTAAGGAGTTCTCAGAGGTATTTAGCTGTTCCAGACGGACGGATAACAGCTTGTTCGGGCTGCAGTAGACAGGATCGGTATATCCACGAAAGTTGGGAGCCGAAAACTTCAACAACTAAATGATCTCTGTAGCCCACAACAATGTATTTTCTACTAAAATGCCCGATATCTGGACAAACTATAGATTGCCCAAAGTCAAAAAGGAGGACATAGCTTTAGCTTCGACGAGCACCCCTATGCAGTTTTGGCAGAATCAACTCAACTTTGCCATGTGGTGCGCCACGGCGGGTTGTGAAGTTTCATTTAACGACCTCCTGAATGGGGACGAGGCGCATGAATACCCCCTCCTCCAGTCGGTCTACTTCTTCCACGTTTATTATACCACGAGATATATAGTAGAAAAAAATAAAAGTACCCCGCCCCTAGAATCCTTCCTGGAACCCGGTTAACAACACCTATGATAGGACAGCTTTCGAACGAATTTGCAAGGAATTTAAGGTCGATCCCCAGACAGACTGGCATCAGAAAGAGTTTCCTAACAGTTCCGGCCTTGGCGATGTTCATACTTGGAAGCTTATTAAGGCGTTGACTCAGACTGATTTCCAGAATAATGGTCCAGATAAGCACATGGTCAGGAGGAACGTCGGAAATTGGGACCTCGCGCATATGACATTTGATAAGGAGGACCCCATCCCTCACTTTTGCGGCATGTCGTCGTGCGACTGGAGTCCCCCAATAAGGCACACATTGAGTTCATCGAGCAAGATCCCGGCGTCGATGGAGCTTTGAGCACATTTGTGCTAGAAATCTCGAAAGGCTTCACTCAAGCCGGCATGGAGCGCATTAACGACTCGATCAGTACCTATGTGTAGGCTCTGCTCGGGGCTAAGGCGCAGATAAGTCTATGATATCCAGGTTGATGTAAACCATCAGACGCTGCGCGTGCCTCAGACTGGTAGCTTTCAAGATGGAAAATTTGCAGTGCCACCAACCTCAGATTCCCCGACCAGAAGCCAGCCGGTTTGATGACACCGGTGGCACGTAGTGCCAGTGCCGGCCATGAAAAGGAAAAACAGCTCTAGTCTTAGTTGGAATTACTGCAGGGTTACTAGCTATCTGGTTAGCGCTTAGATAGCCAATCGCGGGCTGCAACAAGGAGCAAACCTCCGACGGCTAAGAACAGAGCCCAGATATGTTCTGAAAGCCAACCGACCGCTTTACCAGCTGTTGACAATAGCCAGGAGACATTGCTGCCTACAATGCCGGGGATGGCAGTCGCGGCCTTACCCAGCCAGTTTCGTTTATAAACTGCCGAGGGCTTTATGCTGTATTTTACCCATTCTGTAACTCCCTTGGATGGGGGCTTTGGTATGACGCCTCCAACCCCTCCTCCGCCCCCTGTTAATGCTAGGACGAATGCGCTTAATTGTCATTCCGATTGCTGTAACAATTGAAACCACGGTGATCCCGCAAGAGAGTCTTAATCCACTCAGCTAGCGTGGTGTCTTCGTTTAAGATTCTCCGAAAGGTTTCCCGAATTCGGTTGATCTGTGACTTGAGGGCCTCCCGATTGGTTAAAGCCGCCTCGAGCCGAGCAGACCGCTCGAGCTCGAGATCTTGGAGCCGACGTCTGTTCTCCTGCTTTATGCCATCGTCATATGTTTTCCTGAGTTTCCTTTCTTCTAGAGCAATATGTTTATCAAGCTCGGAGAGCTTTGCCAGGTTGTTCACAAGCTCGTCGCGCTGGGTCTGCATTGCTTTATCGAGGCCTTAAAACTCACGGTATTGATACATCAGGTCAGACCTATCTAAGTCCGTCGTATCCATAGGCGGATCATAGATGGTTTTTAGCAGGGTCTCCTCCGCTTGAGACGTAATGGAGCCTACATTTCAAAGACGTATGACAGACGTCGACGCTTCCTCAAGTGAATTCGACGCAAGTGACGTCGCCGCTTCCGCAAGTTCTCTATCCGATTGTCTTATACTAGCTACAGTCTTCGCAGGCAGCCTTCGATTCCAGTCTGAGAAACAGAGCTTAATCTGATAATGCCCCCACCGCCCCTCCGGCTGACCATAGTGTTTGATGCCAAGGGTTTTCCAGTTCGCCTATTAATAAGATCGACATCCTGGTGGCTCTTCAAGCAAAGCTGCCCCTTTGTGTCCTACTCAAACTTATTGTAGTCCCTTCCTGTGGCGGGATCGCCCAAAACATCATAGTAATCATCGACGGCGGGGTTTAACAGCTGAGTGGATAAAGAGGATTCGGCGACGTCATCATCATCAAATTGCTGGTCCGTACCACCAAAATCCACAAGCGGTATATCCCCATCAGCCATTTAAGACTATATGTTATTGTGTCATAAAGCACATATATGCAATAAGTACCAGTTTCAATATGTCGCAATTCTGAAGAAAGCTCAATCCGCACCGGCGCCTAAGGGAGCTTCTGTCGGTCAAGGACATGTGTCAGACGGTTGTTATCACCAACAATCAAACAACTATCGACTAAAATCAGCAGCTCATATTGAGGTTCCCCAACCTCGGCATTCAAATTTCAAATTGTGCTGAACTCGACCGACACAAACCGAACTGTGGTCAACAACCTGGGTCGGGCGGTAGTCGAGAAAACCACGATTAAGTTTTCAGGAAACGAGGTTATGAGCATAGACGACAGCGACATCTACGGTTGCTATGTCGACCTCTGGAAAGCGGAAGAAGAACGAAATAACGCCCAATACCAGGGGATTAATACCTCGGGAGACAGGTATGCCAAATTACCGAAAAAAATCATGTTTTTTCTTTAATTTTGATTTTTCCAATATTTTAGTATGTTTAACTGCTACAAGAAGACAAACCATTCATTTCCATAAATTAACATCCCAGGTATTCCTTGCCTATTTGTCTTGCAAGTCATATAAAGCAATCAGTATTCCTCTATCAGCTCTGAATAAAAAATGGGAATGTATTTCGTAGACATACGCCACATTGCACACATTTTTGCAAGGTTCGAACATTCAACCTCTTCTAGCACATATATTTTCTGGTACTCGATACTGAGATACCTATGATATTTTATTTAGCTATAAACAAGGAACAGAATGCTGAAAACCGCATTTGAATAAGACCTCAACTTATACGCAAAAGAGTGATGTCAAGAAAAGCACCCCTTACCATTAGGCACCAGTTCAGATACTTGTGAATGCATGTCTAAAATTTGTTAAATGTACCTTTCGTCATTTGGTCGTAATCACGTAATAAATAAAGTCGCATCATCAACAGCATCGGTTTTTACATATATGAACAGGATTAACCTGATCAGCCAGAAAATACAGCTTATATATATTATAGACACAAATCCAAAAAACAGATTGCAGAAATCCGCATGTAAATCGAACCTTAAGTTTTGGAGATATAAGTAAAAGAGTTCCATGTGAAGGACATCTCTGTTAGGGGAGTATATACTGAATATGTTTACACTGCTCTTTACACACTTCTTCACTACCTGTGTTTATGAAGTGACAACTTTTTTCAAGAAGACCTCTATCTTTGAACTGGAATAGAAACTGTATTTCTAAACCGATTTCGACAATCTTTCTTTTATTTAAGAGGTATGACTTTCTTCTTTAATATTATCACAAAAGATTTTAACACAACATGTCGTAAAATGATACGGAGTTACGGAAAAGATCGAATATTTGACTAGATGCTAAATTACTGACACGACCGATTTTCAAAAACTTAATAACACTAGAGGGGTATTTTCAAGAACTTAAATTTTCATGCATATTGTCTCAATAGAATATTTTTAGATTTTTAGTTATATAAGGCCAAAGAAAAAAAATCAACATATGACCTTGACCTTTGCAGTTTTATAAATTTAGAAAGTGCAAGTGCCTTTGAAACATGCAACTACATAACCTGTTAAAATTTCATGAAATTGAACACACAAAAAAGTAGCAACAAAAAAAATAAAAAAAGGGACATGTTTTTGAAATTTTGATTTTTCCAAATTTCTAGAGAAGTTTGACCGCCTCTAGAGAACAAACCATGCAGTCACTGAAATTGCAAACCAATATATTTTGTGCTTATATATCTTGCAATTTTATATGCAGCAAACATAATTCTTCTAAAAGTCCTTAAACAAAAATGGAGATTTTTCCGTAGACCTACCATCATCCGTTTTTGCAAGGTTCGAACATTCAACCTCTTCTACTCTTCCTTCTGCTACTCCATACTAAGAAGCATTATATTTTATCGGGCTGTCCGTTAGAAACATTATGAAAAAAAAAAACGCATTCGAATCAAACTTCAACTATTTGAGTTATAAGCAAAGGAGTTATTTCACACAAAGAGCACCCTAGCGGCAACAAGAAAAACTATATTGAGAAAACTATATAATTAGGCACATCTTCAGAAACATGTGATACATGTCTAGTTTCATAACTGTAGCTTTCCTCATCTGGCGGCAATCGAGTACAGATGGAAGAAAAAAAATAATAAAAATAAATGTGCAAAAAAAAAAAAAAAAAGAGACAAAAAAACAGAAGAAGAACAATTGACGCTAATTTGAAAACACGGGAAGCAGCGCAAACGCCTTTTAATTAACAGAATGTTTTAATGGACTAGTGAGTGAGTGAGTGAGTGAGTGAGTGAGTGAGTGAGTGAGTGAGTGAGTGAGTGAGTGAGTGGGCGAGCGAGCGAGCGAGTGAGTGAGTGAGTGTGGATGGACTTATAGGTATACTAAGTGGTTCACAGTGTATCATCCTGATAAGTACATTAACATTATTGACAAATTGTAAGAAAGGTCTGTTAATCATGGCATCTTACTAAATTACAAATCTCATAAGAGACCAATAAGACTGGACATGGTATGCAGATGCACTCAAGTAAATAGGATCACAAAAAGATCATGTATCAGATTAGTATATAATAAATTAACATTTCCAACACAGCAAAACACCTACGATGTAAAACCAATATCATCCTATACAACTAAAACCTGTTCATAATCTGTAGTCTAAAGGAGAAATAACATAAATACATACAAGGTATGTGACATCTGTTTCTGATTAAAAGAAGGCTGGTCGTAATTGGCATCAAACCAGTATATGATATAAATTAAGATGCGTTTTGTTTGTTATTAATGCGCATCATCTTTGGTATATAATTTTGCATTGATTTGAATCATTTGTCACACTAAGTAATGCAGACGCCTTAAATATTTATAATTTGCTTTTATTTTAGTGTGTAAATCTTAACTAGGTGAGATGAAAGTAACATAAATAACTTAAAAATGTTTGTGAATATATATTTATTAATGTAACGATTGTGCTTGTGTGATCAGTGAGACAACGGTTACATCCGATATTTGTGCTTTAGTTTGTCCCAGTAAATGACGTGAATGTACTCGTATGTATGGTTCATTGATGCTAAACGTAACTTATATTTACATATTCCATTTATGCATACAAAATAAAAGTTATGTAAGTTATTTTTGGTTTTATTTACGGTCATATATCACAATAGCGAGGTGTCATTACTTTACAACCGGATGATCTAAAGTCAACGAGAACTAGCCCACGTGCCTATAAAAAAGACTGTCATATCAACAGGTGAGCAAAAACTCTGAAAATGTATTAATTATTTCAAAATTGCCTCTAGTGTTCATTTTAAATCTTTTAAAATCTATTTTCACACTTATCTTCGGAGGTAGTACTTATATAAATAAGAATCGCGTCATTTTTTTTTCTCCGTGTGGCTTAGATTATTTTTTGCATCAGACCACTCAATGCATCCCTCGCTAAAGTTCCTCTGTAGACTCTGATTTTAATATTGTTAGTATTGTACTGTTGGTATAAATTGGAGTTGATTTTGTACAAATATACGCTAATACTAAACTCATATTGTCTGTTTTTCGCTTTTTACGTAACATGTTGCCATCGGATATATATTAGATGGTCTAATGAAAACATTTATTTATCAGATTCGGTCTAATTACGCCGGATTGGATAAATTAAAACCATTTTGTCATGTCCATATGGTGGCAATAAGGTGGTCAATATAAAACTTACATATGGCTAGCGTATCAGTAACGTCATTGTAAATTTAAAAATAACTGGCCTATGAAAACCTATTTCACGCGTATCTGAATCATAATTGTTGATACTGACTCTACACGGGAATATATGAATATATGGGGTCAGTAATGTCCATAGAGGTGGGGGTGGGGGCTAGCCGAATCCCCTTATGAACATTACAGATATCCTGTATTTCAATGCAGAGTCGGTACCAAGCATATGATGTTTCATCTACCACATTCCCTTGTTATATTTGTTGACAGACAGAAGCATACTACATTGTACTATCAATATCCGACATAGACACCGTCTCCAAATGACTGAAATACTTTCGATGGAACGTACTCCCCCCCCCCCCCCCCCCCCAAAAAAAAAAAAAAAAAAAAAAACATCCGACAATCTAGCAATGTCAAGGTCGCTGTACTTTACCTATCCTAATAAAATTCGATAAATGCGCGACACTAACAAATATCAATCACATTATCTTGACACCTGGAAAACTAGTCCTTGAACTACCCTTATATGCAAAGCGCAAAGCGTGGGAGCTATACTATTATTATGGTATGTCTAGGCCGGGGATCAAACCCATGACCTCCTTCACCCGAGGCGTCTCAATTTATTATTTGTTAGTTTCCTTCTCGGAGATGGTTGATATATACTGGCTTTTTTGTGACCCACTGACATAAATTTCATCTCATTCAATATTTATTATACGTTGTAGTTTAGTAAACCATGTGTGAAGAATGATTGCGTCTGGTTGAAATGTCTATGAATTTTCGGAATTGGAGTTGTTAAAAGGGCCGAGTGAGTAAATGGATCTTGTTAGTTATTATAACAGTGTTTGTTTGTTGTTTTAACGGCCCGTTGACAGTATTTCAGTCATTTCGAAACAATTTTTGATTGAGACAGATATAGTACTGCAACACTGTAGTATCATGCCGTAGACATGTGGCATGATACCACATCCCGTCACATTATCTTGACACCGAGACAACCATTCTTGGAACTACCAATATATGCTGAGCGCCAAACAAGGGAGCTATACCAGTACCATTTTTACGATTTTGGTATGTCGTGGCTGGGGTTCGAATCAACGACCTCCCGCTTCCGATGCACCCTCTAACTACTCAGCCACCGGGGACGGTGAGAGCCGACAGTGAGAATTTTGCAAAATTTCAACAATACCATAACTTGTCTACGAGGATATGTAGATAGCTTTTTAACTTGTCTGTAATGTTATGCTCATGAGTGGTCAAGAGTAAATTCGTCAGATTTCACCAATTCAAGTGCCGTAACTTCGGGGTGAATTGGTCAATGTGGCTGATTATCAAATTCGGGCAAGATGTTATGGTCATACACATTGAAACCTACCGCTGCAGGTGTTTCTCAAATCACTTCTGCTTTGCTAATGCACATCAAAATAACCGTAGCAAATATTTTCATGAGTTAACAGTAAAAGCTATTGAAAAATTACAGGAAATCTAAAAAAAAATTAAAAAAAATGGTTGATTTGTCACAGTATAACTGGGTACGATATTTCCTGTGGTCAGAATCAAGTTTCACCTCATTCGAAACAGCTCGCCCATTTTTGCAAGGAAAGGGTCGAGGTGTTCCGAATGATATTTACCGCGAAAGCATTATTGGTTAAATACAAACCACAATTTTGAGAGTGAGAATTTATTCTGGGGACATTAGTCCCCACTTACAGTAAAGTAGAAATTTATGCAAAACACATCACGTACATTAAAAAATCAACCGTAAGTGTGGGGACGTATGGAATGTCCCCACATTCCATTACGCGTCCTCACTATGTGGGTAACAGTGTTATCAAATGTCCCTTCTTCAACGTTTTCATCAACATTCACTCTCGGGAACTGTAGGTCGTAGATTCGATCCCCGACCGCAACATACCAATGTCGTAAATATGGTACTGGTATGCACGGTGGCATCCAGGTAGAACCACCGACCTACCGCAAGCCAATTGGAAGACTTCCTGACATGAAAATCCGAATGACCCTGCCGGGATTCGAACCAACACGGTGAGGGGCTGAGTGAGTGTTAAGTCAGCGACTTTACTTTCTCGGCCATGGAGGCCCCTTTCACAAAATTTACTTAAGTTATGTTTTCCAGCAAATTTAACTGTAAGGTATTGTGTTGAAATGTTCATCAGCTGACTTGGGGAGCTATTTGCTTCATCAAGTCATCGAAATCATCGATATTGAAATAGAACACAAATTCAAATTACAAATACATGCATTGCGCCAAAAAAATGTCACATGACGCGCATGTCGTCCAATCAACATGGAGGTTATATCCTAAGTAAGTTAGAACATAAAGTGGAATCTTAGTGGTTCAGAAGGAGCTTCGCTTCGCTCGCTCCGTCCCTCTTAAATCTTTAAGATTTCACTTAAATATGTTCCAACTATTACAAAGTAAACAATAATTAAATGTTTGTTTTTAGTTAGTACTGATGCACTGGTTTCGAGTTATCGCTCTTGTATGGTGTACTTAAGTCATCCGTGGCTCCCTTTTCCAAAAACGTCACCTGGTCATTTTTTTTTAAAAAATCGTTCATTTCGGTATCACATATCAGATATGGGTATTGAAGTTTGCGAAGGCGATACAATATAGTAACATTTAGGCCATTCAGTTATGAAAGTTACCCGTAAAGAAAGTTATATATGAGAAATTGCATATGTGCACGTTCCCGTGGGAGAGGGTGTAATGGTGGATTAGGGTTTGGGTTAGTGTTAGTTAGTTTACTAGTAGGGAAATCGGCTATAAATAGGTATGCAAACAATTACCCACAATATCGACATCACTGTATGGCTTCACACCGGACTAAATCAATGGTGCTGATAAAATTCGGGGCAAAAATGTAACTAACACTCCCTATAACGAAATAAAAATCGGAGCAATTTGCATTCAAATGAAGTTAACTTGGTTTTTTAAATTCATTTCCTTTAATTGGCATTATAAGATATAAGAAATATATACCGTCTGAAATAAATTAATTGGTTTTTTCCTTTAATTGGCATTAACAATCATATCGTCAAGCGTTGTCATATACAATATGTCTACACGCTTGTTCAGCGTATAAACAATCTAGTCAACTTGTAGGTATAACAATCCAATGTTACAGCGTTGTTCAGCGTATAACATCCATATGTTACAGCTGTTCAGTATAAACATCACATATTCACAGCTTGTTCAGCGTATAAACAATCCATATGTCTACAGTGCTTGTTCAGCGTATAAACAATCCCATATGATTAACATATGTCTACAGCGCTTGTTCAGCGTATAAACAATCCAATATGTCTACAGCGCTTGTTCAGCGTATAAACAATCCCATATATTACAGCGCTTGTTCAGCGTATAAACAATCCCATATTATTACAGCGCTTTTTCAGCGTATAAACAATCCCATATGATCTACAGGCTTGTTCAGCGTATAAACAATCCCTTATGATTACAGCGCTTGTTCAGCGTATAAACAATCCCTATGATTACAGTGCTTGTTCAGCGTATAATCAATCCCTTATGATTTCAGCGCTTGTTCAGCGTATAAACAATCCCTTATGATTACAGCGCTTGTTCGGCGTATAAACAATCCCATATGATTACAGTTTTGTTCAGCGTATAAACAATCCCTTATGATTACAGCGCTTGTTCAGCGTATAAACAATCCCATATGATTACAGCGCTTGTTCAGCGTATAAACAATCCCTTATGATTACAGCGCTTGTTCAGCGTATAAACAATCCCTTATGATTACAGTGCTTGTTCAGCGTATAAACAATCCCTTATGATTACAGCGCTTGTTCAGCGTATAAACAATCCCATATGTCTACAGCTCTTGTTCAGCGTATAAACAATCCCAATATGTCTACAGCGCTTGTTCAGCGTATAAACAATCCCATATGTCTACAGCGCTTGTTCAGCGTATAAACAATCCCATATGTCTACAGCGCTTGTTCAGCGTATAAACAATCCCAATATGTCTACAGCGCTTGTTCAGCGTATAATCAATCCCAATATGTCTACAGCGCTTGTTCAGCGTATAAACAATCCCATATGTCTACAGCGCTTGTTCAGCATATAAACAATCCCATATGTCTACAGTGCTTGTTCAGCGTATAAACAATCCCATATGTCTACAGCGCTTGTTCAGCGTATAAACAATCCCATATGTCTACAGCGCTTGTTCAGCGTATAAACAATCCCATATGTCTACAGCGCTTGTTCAGCGTATAAACAATCCCATATGTCTACAGCGCTTGTTCAGCGTATAAACAATCCAATATGTCTACAGCGCTTGTTCAGCGTATAAACAATCCCATATGTCTACAGCGCTTGTTCAGCGTATAAACAATCCCATATGATTACAGCACTTATTCAGCGTATAAACAATTCCAATATGTCTACAGCGCTTGTTCAGCGTATTAACAATCCCATATGTCTACAGCGCATGTTCAGCGTATAAACAATCCATATGTCTACAGCGCATGTTCAGCGTATAAACAATCCCATATGTCTACAGCTCTTGTTCAGCGTATAAACAATCCCTTATGATTACACCGCTTGTTCAGTGTATAAACAATCCCACATGTCTACAACGCTTGTTCAGCGTAGAAACAATCCCATATGTCTACAGCTCTTTTTCAGCGTATAAACAATCCCAATATGTCTACAGCGCTTGTTCAGCGTATAAACAATCCCATATGTCTACAGCGCTTGTTCAGCGTATAATCAATCCCAATATGTCTACAGCGCTTGTTCAGCGTATAAACAATCCCATATGTCTACAGCGCTTGTTCAGCATATAAACAATCCCATATGTCTACAGTGCTTGTTCAGCGTATAAACAATCTCTTATGTCTATTGCGCTTGTTCAGCGTATAAACAATCCCATATGTCTACAGCGCTTGTTCAGCGTATAAACAATCCCATATGTCTACAGCGCTTGTTCAGCGTATAAACAATCCAATATGTCTACAGCGCTTGTTCAGCGTATAAACAATCCCATATGTCTACAGCGCTTGTTCAGCGTATAAACAATCCCAATATGTCTACAGCGCTTGTTCAGCGTATAATCAATCCCAATATGTCTACAGCGCTTGTTCAGCGTATAAACAATCCCATATGTCTACAGCGCTTGTTCAGCGTATAAACAATCCCATATGATTACAGCGCTTGTTCAGCGTATAAACAATCCCATATGATTACAGCGCTTGTTCAGCGTATAAACAATCCCATATGTCTACAGCGTGGTGAAGAGGAACTGTTTTTGTTTCTCGTTTAAACATTGGATATTGAACACAAGCAAAGCCATACACATACACAGAGACAACATAATTCTGTTTCAAAAATACTCAAACATGTTTGCCTACTCTGTAGATTTTAAATAAAACTACGAAAGTCCATTGAGCTCATTTTCGATGGTAAAACAAAATCGCGAATTAACGCGTTAGTTTCGCGTTATAACGCCGCGGAGGGCCTCATTTTACAAGGGATCAACTTTATCTTAGCAATTATGGTAGGCAGTCACAAGGTGACCGTTTGTGTCAAATGAAATTTAATTCCGATTATTGGTTTCACAGAAGAAGAATTTTGAGATTTTTTATCCTACGCAAGACAACATAAAGTTTTTACAAATCTTCACGAGATTATTCAAAATTTTGAATTTTCTCTTGTTGAGTCAATCGATTCATTTCCTGGTGTAGGATTTAAGAAGAATGCGAAGATTAACGATGATTGTTCTATTGGATATGCGACAACTATCGTGTTGTTGCTTGTTGGAGAGGCGAGAATTTAAGTGGCCTGAACAGGAGACAGTATATACCAGTACAATTTTATGTGTAATATTATTGTGGATCAAATTTTCTATCTGGTCACAGCTTACATAGAAAAGACCACAATGCCACCGTGAGCGGCTCTTTTTACATATTGTCTATGGTTTATTATGCTATATACAATAAAAAAATTTAATTTATTTTTGCAAAACAAAAAGACTAAATTAATTATAATTCTTGACTCATTCTGTGCAATAGCAATACTGTTCGAGCTTAGTATGCTTAAAGCAATATGCCTGATGTCCATACTTGTCTATTCTAGCTGGAACACCTACAAACTTTATGTTTTGTGATTTCTCTGTCACATCAAAAGTCACTTCAAATAAACCTTTGCCTGGATTTGTCATAAACACAATTGTATATCTACTGCCTTGTTTTTTGTTGGGAAATAGAAGTGCGTTTGTATTTTTAGGATTTGAAGATATGCGTCTTGCGTCTGTAACCTTGGCCAGGACTAGCTTCGCACACTTCGATCTATGCTTTAGTAGTCGCCTGTTTATGTCTGCGGTTGCGTTAACTGCCAGCTGCACGACAATTGGATCAGAAGTATTGACAATTGACTTTTTGTAGCATGTACAATACGAAGCCGGTATCCCAGCATCACGACAATCTCTGGTCGACGGAATTTGGCTGAAAAGACTTCGTCCGTTTGTTGCGTTTGTTACAGGAACTGGGACAGTATTGATATACTTTCCATAAACAATGTCTTCTAAAGTTTTGTGCAAGTAGGCTGAGACAAGTTCTTCGATGTTGTGCAACAGGTTGTCGTGTAGCCACGGGAACTTGGCCTTGAGAGAATTGGGTATTACCATAGACAGGAATGGCAGGTTATTTTCCATTCGACCGATGTATGTGGAACTGATCCCTCCGGCACGGTAACCGTGATCGCCTGCAACCACAAGGACCGCTCTGTCTAGAAAATGACCGGTATGCAATAATTTTATCAAGTTTAACAACGGTATATCGCCATTGTTTGCTAGTGATGCAAAGTCGTGGCCAACATTAGTCCAAAGAAATGCAAATTTACGGATATTGGAATACTTCCTCACAAAACGCATAAAATACAGAGTCTGAATATCGAGTATTCTTTCGTGTCCTTGACAAATATCAGAGATAGGTTGGGAGACATTACGTATCTTCTGGTCGTGTTTTCTCAAAGCAATAAAGAAAGGCCGAAAATAATACTCAAACGGGCGTTTGTTGAACCCCCGACGTACATACTGAAACATGCCGGAAGTATCGCGATCTTCGATAAATAATGTGGCAAAAGGTTTCATCCTTGGGTCTTGCCATATTAACGGTACGCCAGCATCATCAATTGGGGTCTTTGATAGATTGGGATACAGATCGGAGTTCACGCCTGCTAAAACCGCGACCATGTTTGGATATGTATTTGATCCGACTTTCATATATTTCTTAAATACATAGGCACCTAAATCCTTCACTAAATAATCATAAGTTAGCGGCATATTTCTTAAAAAATGTGACCTTGAGAAAGAGTCTAAACCAAGATATATGATACTTAGATTTGTCTCGGTTTCTGGTTCTTTATTAACACCTTGGTCTCCTGATTCATTAAAAGCAACGTTTGCTTCAATTGAGTCATGTATAATGTTATTCTCTTTATATATGCACGTCGCACGAAAGAATCGACATTTTATGAAGACAGGGGGGTGAAATTTTATACCGGTTTTAGACACTTGTGCATTGTCTTTTCCCCAGCGTTTGATGGGAAAATAAAAACAATTAAGATCATCTGCTTTAATTTGTGCAGTCTTGTTCAAAGTGAAAACTCCGTCATCATTCATGAATAGGACAGGTTGATCACCTTTGCAACTTTCCGGGGGATCAATTTTTAAATACTTCCCAAGAGAAGCATCCCATGGATCTAGAACTGGGACTTCGCAAGTTCGTATCGTTCTTTTCTCCATGGACCATTTTGGTGAAGATTTGAAGTACACGAAGAAAGTTGGGATCAGTAGTGTGATGAAGATTGGCAAAGAGCACTGAAGCCTTCGGTAGGAAATTCCGCCACAACCCAACATGCTGTTCTGCATAGGAATGACTGAAATCTGAAAATGAAATATGATGAAATAATTATGAAACTTGTTGTTGTTGTTGTTGTTAAAAAAAAAGAAGCTAAAAACGGTCCTTTTAATGGGTAGTGTACAACGATTTGTTGATGTAAAATTCAAATTCTTCTCAAAGTCATATTAAGTGATACATACTTAGTCTTTATGCATCAAAACATTGTTCTTGACAAAAAATGATCTATTTTGACAAGTTTTGTATGTGTTTGTGCAAGGAACCATTACATACAAGAGTGCAGCTAAAGCAAACCCCATGCCTGATGAGCTTCCTTAAGCTCTTGGAGACGGGTCTACTTGAGGAAAGGTGGCAATTTAATGAGGTATCTCAGAATTACATGTACGTGGTAAACTTAGAACAAGTTGCTTGTGGACCACAAAACCAGGTTTAGTGAGGTTACAATGTATTGATAGGTCTTATAATATTTCATTTATATACAAACACAATAAAGCGCCAATGTATAAAGCGTAGCACGAAAAACTATACAT